>OX104116.1:47614284-48165492 GCA_944474755.1 Limnoperna fortunei
ATAGTAGATATTTTTTAGAACTATAAAACACTGACAATAATACAATCTGACCCCCCTGTGATAAAAATAGTGATCACATAGTAAAAATAATATATGTGTAGTAAACCTGTTTAAAACAATTTCTCAGCTTGATGAAACCAATGAACAGTTGCGAGATTAATTTTTCATGACTGATTAATTAACTTCTTTACGAAAGATTGCATTTAACAAATTATTTCTATTTTTAATCTTTTAATCTACTTCAAATTAATATGCATGAAAGTATAACCTCCCTCTTATATAACAAAATAATATAGGCTTATAGTAAGTTGTAAGAAAGTAACAAATGAACGTGAAATCGACAATAATTTTACATGTGATTCACATTATCGTCATTGGCTAAACACAATTAACAAAACATAACAAACAACGAAGCTGCATGTTTGTATTGTTATGTACCTACGTGTATGTACACCTCCTCGCTTGGCGTTATGCAAACATTGTATCAAACAACAATTTTTGATTTCGTTCTTTTTTATGAATGGTCTGTGTTTAGTCTATATAAATAATATACCATTCGGTGAGGGCTCGATTGACTAGAGTTTAAGGTAGTCATTTACTGGTTTGTTTGTTTGTTTGTTTGATTGTGTTTAACGCCACTTTTAGCCATTTTTCAGCTATATCATGGCGTCCAGTTTTTATTGGGGAGGAAGCCGGAGTACCAGGAGAAAACCCCCGACCTGCGGTAGGAAAACTGGCAATCCTTGTCAATTAAGATTAGAGTCGAGTACACCCTGCCTGCAGTAAGAATCGAACCCGCAATCTCAGTGTTGATAGACCGCGTGATCAATAGTTGGTGAAGTTGGCATTAAACCCTATAAAAACAAACGCACAGACAAACACTAACTTACTAACTATATGTATAACATATGTATAATGGTTAATTCGTAATCATTATATAAATTGTTGTATGCATATACTTGATTAATTAGTATTTAACGTCCTTCGAACATGATTTCGGCATCCACCATAGACATCTTCTAAATCTTCCTTTTCTAAAGTAATTATACAAAATCGTCTGTAATAAAGTTTATGAAAAATAACGTCTGTTTCAGGTACGATAATGTAGCTTCTGTGACAATATGTTTAATCTGTCCAGAAAAAAAAGGACTACATTTTTGTAGGTACATGTACTTCTGTAAACTATAATCCGTTATAAACCTGACGAGCTCTGTTCTATAAAATGTGCAAAGTGACACTCTAAAAAAAACCACGTACCCTCTACCGTCCGCGGCAACCTGACAACTCCCCAATTAGAGGGTCTACCCTCTCCGCCACCCGTGGGGACGCGCTAGGCTGCTCTGTGGGTCGAGCACTGAGAACCCTCCCAGTATGGTCCTAGTTGTAAATGCGATGTTTTATACCTACATATTTCATATATTTAAAAAAAAACAGACCATTTGAATGAAAATAAACATCAACGGTCATAATGACATTTTGAGATTAGAGTGAGTTATACAATTCATCGGGACTTCTGTTAATGTGTTTGTTAAAAAGATTACTGTCTTCATTATCTAGGTGCTAATCGTTTATTTGTTGATATCATTACGTCATTATAATTGATACGAGGTGTCAAACCGAATGATGTTTCGTATATTATTTTGATTTTGTGTATTTAATCGCGTAACGTGTCAATTTATGCGAGATATTGTTACAACGATATAGTAGGCAACGTTTAGAAATTTTATGTTTCTCTACGGGATTGATTAAATTATATGGGCACTATTTTGTACGAAAACGGGAAGATAATGTCTTAAAAGATCACTATTATGCATTAACAAAACATGAACAAAACAAAACAAACAAAATAAATTTCAGTCATTTGTTGACATAAAATACATAAATACATCTTTCATTTTATTATTCGACTGATTATGCAGTCAATTTGGGTAAAAACATTTGCGAAAGACATATTTAAGATTTTATACGTTTGTTTCTGTTTTTTTCATATTTTACTCTTATCATTTTCTACAAATCCTTCTGTTTTCTTACACTCTTCTCGCTTTATGCTGTTGTATTTTTGTTCTCTTTATCTTCATTTTATTATCTACTTATTTATTTCTGATCATTAAACCAGAACTGAAATCACGTATTACATAGAATTCCCTACTGTATGCTGTAACAATAAGAGCTATGGAATATACAACCAAATCTTATTTACTATATATCCTAAATTCCGCATGCCTGCTTATGACAGACAATTATTAGTGTATCGACTTAAAAATAAGCCGATATGTTTATATAAGACTTTGACTATCGTTCACTAACTTATATACTTACAATAGCTTAGGGTCCGGAGAAGTTGTTTGTTGTGTATTAGTCTTAAGTCAATTTAACATAATTAAACTAAATCCATATACCCTTCAAAAAGCATTTCGATTTTAACTTCAAGTACCATTAGTTATATATACAGTTTTAAACAATAAAAATATATGACCAATAGTCTTTATTGAACATTTTTGTAAACTGATCGCTTTAACCACTTGACAAACAATTCATTTAGTTTACTATTCCTTTAAGACAGGATGTGCTATGTGCAGTTAATGTAAGTAAAAAATATTTACCTCTGTAGTAAAAATCTAACTATTTCACCCGATATTGTTTTTTTTTTTAAAGATTTTGATGTAAATTTATTTGTAATTTATTTCCATCTGTACACCATTATAATGACGATGTACCACGATGACGATGTAAAAGGCCTGTAAAATCCTCTCAACTAAGGAAACTATAAAAAAATACTGACGATGCGCTGTAGCAGATGCTTACGGTGCAATGACGAATTCACGACATAGTTCAAGTAAAATCCTAGTGTCCCTCAAGGTAACACTGCATTTAATTTTTAATTTGATTATTCGTGCACGATGCGTTACTCTTACGTTGAATGTCCACGAACATAGCACTACTTCTGTAAATGCGGGTTATAAAAATTATCGCACAAGGTACGTTTCCAATCTTGACGTTTATAGGTAACCTGTTTAAGAAAAATTTCAAAAAATGTAAGACAGGAATAGCAAGTCATCGTTTAAATATAGATGCATTATCGTCTGGTTTGAAATACTCTACGTAACATGTCTTCATTATAATCTTCAAATCGAGTTTGAAAGCTTGGTTATTGCAACATGTAGTAAGTTTTAAATACATGCATGCAAAGCCTGTCTCACGCAGAACACACAGTTTATACGGTTGGCCACCAGTGTAAACCGTACATACAACCGAACCAACCGTGGCCTTATCCGAGTTACACTCGGGCCATTCGAGTGTATCCATGAAAGCCGTGTATGATTTTTTAAATCGTTTAAAGAACTGACTCGGGTGCCATGTCCGTGTATGATCGTATAAGTGATCGTACAAGACCGCGAGAGACCGTTAGAAACCGTATATGAAGTCCACTCCACGAGTGAGCTCAACCGTCTCAATATCGTATATAAATCGTATACGGTGGGACCGTATGTAAACCCTGTAAATGTCCAGTTATTCGAGTAAAAGTCGTGTTTAACCGTACTAGGCCGTAACAGACCGTACAAGACTGTACTTGGAACCGTCCAACAATCGTATGAAAGTCGTTTGCAAATCGTGTTCAAACCGTGCATTATGTGACAAATTTCGCTGAAGGTTATTGTAAAAAAATGTTAGACTCGGTTTAGAAATGATCATTTCTCCATATCATAAGACGCATAGCCTTTGGAGGCCAGTTTTGTGACAATTATATCTTAACTATGACATGTAATGACTTATGCACTGTCAGATATGAAAAGTTTACAATAGAAATCTGTTAAACTTGTGACATGCATCAATGATTCTTTATCTAAGTAATCTGCTTATTTTTGCACTAGTTTTAGTCATCATTTATAATTATGTTAATTACTCCTAATTTATGTTATTATTGAAGCAGGCATTAAAACTGAACGTCATACTTTGATCTGTGCGAAGTTCACATGATACAATATTTTAATATATTTTGCTTCCTAAATACTTGTATTTGCCCAGCAATCATTATATGTATATTTACATTAAAAGTAAACAAACGGTGTTATTTTTAATGCACCAGTAACTTTTCCTGGTGTCAATTCATATAGATAATTCAAGTAGATATTCAGTAAAATATGCTAACATTGGCATCTAAAGAACATCGCTGTAGACGGTTTATCCTGACTGTTCATAATGTTAATAGAATTTTATATTTACCCAAATCTACATAATTATATTTTACTTGAGAAAGGTCATAAATGTAAGCAACAAAGTTCTCTTTGACTGTAAAGGTCTCTCTCTCTCTCTCTCTCTCTCTCTCTCTCTCTCTCTCTCTCTCTCTCTCTCTCTCTCTCTCTCTTAACTTCTTGTGCCTTGCTTAAATGGTAAGTTACTGATTAAACAATTCAATTAAATTGTATATGCAAAACAACAATGAGTCATTCTAAATTAATATTTGATAAAAATAATTAATTGATATAGTTTTATTCAACGTAAAAATACAAATACCTTTTTAATCTCGTTAATTCGTTTCAAATCATTAGCTTCTTTATTTTAGCATACGTCGATATACTTTATTTATTACCGATTAGTAAAGTTAATATGTATTTAAAGTTGAGCAAACAATGGCATCGGAAAATAGACGTTGAGACTGGTTCAAATAAAATGAGGTAGTGATCGATTTTGATTAGTTTGCAACTGAAAATGACAACCGGACAGGACTTGACAATGCGGTCAATGAATGCAATAATTGAATAAGAACGTTAATTAAACAAGAAAATTAATATCGGATGACATTCGTCTTATACGTCTTAATACAATATTAGGAAAATTTCCCTACTATAACAATGAAAATGGATGTAGAGCATAGTGTTTCAAGTATTTCAAGGTAGGGAAAAAGCTAATTTTAAGAAAAGCCTCTTAAGTACTAATGAACAACTGATCACGTCATCTGTATATGGCTTGGGTGTGGGGTTTTGTTCAATTACACACTTATCGCGGAAATGGAGTACAAAATATTATGATAGCTGTCGATTTTTTAAACTTCCATTAAAAATACTAAATAATTTCATGCACGCAATAAAACTGTGTGAATCCTGATATCTGTGGAGCCCCGCACAAAAACAAAAACGCCATTTAGGGAATCGAGCGTTAACAACAACACCATTTCATTTACATGTTATAAATTGAATGCACTATATAGAATACATTTAAGTTTTGCGCACTGCAACAAAAGAAACGTCTGGAAAAAGACACAAGTGGTTACCTCGCATTCGAGTCTATTTACTCATTGTATAGTTTATTAGAGATCTGCCGAAGGTTTGGGATTCTTTTCTGAAAGCCAAGAAATAAGCAAAAACCCTATTTTACAATCAAATGATTACATATTCCAATTAACCGCCTTCGTAAGAGAAATATAGGCAATCATAATTAAGTTAATAATAAAACAAGAAAACAAAATTGCATATATAAAAAGAAGATACTTGATACTGGTGACGGTCCTAACGGCGACTCACAACTGAACCCCAGCTAGAGGAAAAGGGACGCCAACTTATGGTTGTAAATGGTAATACGGTAATACGGAAAGTCTGGACGTGGACCATAGTGCCATAGTGAGTGCTACATTTATAGAGTTTCACGCTTCATACTGTTCCACTGGAAGTAAAAAAATATATACGATACCAAAACAAACATGCAGAAACGTATAATAGAAACAAACAAGGAATCTACTTGAGCATCAACTGTGTACGTCAAACAAGAATACTGTCAATAACTCCATATTTAGATGTACATGTAGTAAATTGGGGATCATTTGCTCCAAAAAAAACTTCATAAGTTCGACTCAGTCAAGAACGGTATCCCCACAGGTGTATCTTGACGTATATGTATTATCTAAAATTACTTTTTTCAGTCAGATAGATGGTACATTTTTTAATTGCAATATAGTTTAAATAAGAAATTGACACAAAATTATCTCTATATAATTTGTTTCATTTATTTATAACTTATTTCTGGTTACTTTTAGGATACACCTCTCCACATTATGTTTGGTTATATTTTTAATGACGGATTTCGTGGCGGGAGAAGTAAGTATATATTTTCAATTTTAGGATTTTTGTGATTCAGAAATTCAATATTGTTTAACACAGATGTATATAAGTACAAGAATATTTTAAATATTGTTAAATATTCCTGGTGCTATAAGATTGAGATCATTTAAATTATATAGTTACGTCATTGTTACATCCATGTCATTTAGGAATCATGTTGTCATAGATTCCACTTTCCAGAGTTCTCATAAATCTTAGCACCAAATTGAACAGCATGACATAAGATCTCTAAGACGTGCTCTTCCTTTTTAAACAAAGCATTGAATTCATCTTTATGTTTTTAATAGTTTTTATAAAATTAAATCTTTGGTATTTCAACGTACCTTCCCTGCACAGAACCAAATAACGGAACCTTATTTAATTTGTGTTAAATTATTTTATTGTTTCCCAAACATAAATCTACTTAGGACTGACATTTATACTAGAACACAGCTCAAAAACATTAAGCATATTTTTTTTTATTCAGCAGGTGTCGGAGTACTCGGAATGGACGTCCTGGACTGTGTGTTCTATGACGTGTAACAGGGGAATACAGATGAGGACGCGGGATTGTAAAAAGGAGTAAGTTAACATGAATGTACAGAGGTTGTATTATTGTTTTATTCATTTATATGGAGACTATTTTGTTTATTCAGCTGTATGGAGGTTATATTGATTATGCAGCTGTATAGTTGTATTGTTAATTCAGCTGTATGGAGGTTGTATTGATTATACAGCTTCAAGTTGCACATTTTTGGATCTACAAATAAGGAGCTTAAGCTGGACCAAACCACTCTTTAAGCAGTTTTCAGTCAGGCAAAAAAACCGCTGCACAGACACTGGGCCTTTTAATATAGTAGGTTCTCTTGGGAAAGACCGGGTGATAATCCACGAGTCTTAGAAATTTGATGACTTCGTGAGTGGAGCGCAGCGAAACAAGCGGAAAGACAAACAAAACAAAATTTTTATCATAAGTGGAAGACAGGCTTGAATAAAGGCGCATGAAAGTACATATTTCTTCCGTAAACCAACAAATTTGATAACGCGATAATTTCTTGTCGATCCAATGTTTAAGAATCCATTATCTCCGACATCCAATCAAATCAACCGAAACAAGAACGGTATTATGTTCTTGTTTCATGCGTTTTGATTAGATGTGTGCGCATGAGCTCATCTGTACCAAAAATCGGAAATTTACAGAAGTGAACACTTCTGCCATATCAAAACAAAAACACAGCTGATATTTTTATAATTGAATGGGCTGTCGTCTGCTACAAAAGTAGCGTACCCAAAATGTTATTTGGTAGCGAAATTGTATTTGAAATATTTATAAATTATCTACGAACTCGTTTTTACCAACAAGGTTATTATATTCGCCATTAAATAAAAGGCATTTTATTGCGATTTGTAGGAATATGTACCTGCGGCGAAAAGGGTACGTGTCAAAATGGTAATTGCGGGGGAATGGGGTATGTGTAAAACCGTGTAATTGCGTTCAAAGTACATGCATTAAATGTATGGATGTTCTATTGTTTTATGCGAGGTTTTTATATCGTTTGTTTGTTTGGTGTTTTAACCCCACTTTCAGCAATTTATCAGCTATATCATGGCGTCAGGTTTTTATTGGAGGAGGAAGCCGGTGTACACGGAGAGAATCCCGACCTGCGGTAAGAAAACTGGCAACCCCTGTCAATGTAGATTAGAGTCGAGTACACCCTGGGGTTTTTATAGCTGAGTGTTGTAGTGGTAAGAAAAATCTATCAAAGGAGATGTTCATAGAGCAAACGTTGTTTTAAAATTATATAAAATGTTATTCTAGCGTATAGCTGACTATTTAATAACGTTACAAAATGTTTAGTCAAGCAGCCTTTTTGGAGCCAAAAATAAGAATTAATGATCCCAATTAATGATAGAAGGTCAGCATTTAAGCATTCCTACATTCCTAGATTAAAACTACTTGATGTTGATCCTGTAGTACGATTGGAGGATAAAAATCACATTTAATATTGTACAAACAATCAAAAGTTGTTATGACTTGGGCTATTTCTCTTTATGTTTTATATTATATTATAATGTTTATACTGATACGTTTTACCTGCGTAACGACAAATTTGTTTTTTAAGGGCATGGGGGAGAGAATTATGCTCATTAATTTTAAGCCTATCGAAAACAAGACCTGCCGTACATACAACTGGGACATCACGAGTTGCAATGCCACTCTATATGCTACATAAGCAGCTTGAATGTCTTATAACTCCAGTTAATAACTATATGCTGAATCATTGGTTACGCTCGTTTACAATTTACTTAGGCTGTTTGGTCGTAGAGACAAGTTACAATATGGACGTCATTTGACGGTTGGTTTTGTATGACTAGTATGATGCAATTCTCGCAAATTAGTTCATAGGTTGGATCTTGGTATATTCTTAAAATTACTAGTAGTAGTACTAGTACTAATAGTAGTTGTAGTATGGCATAAAGTCGTTTGTTTTTATACCCCCCGCAAACTAGGAATCACCCTGTCTGCCTGTCTGTCCGTCTGTCCACATCCCTTGTAAGCGCAACTCCTCCTAAACCGCTTGATGAAATTTAATGAAACTTAGCATAAGGAAGGACATTATATGAAGATGTTCATGAAGGATTTTTAGTGACCTCGGATATAATTAAGGGGAGGTAATTGGACTTGAAAGCGAAGCGGGGTATCCCTTTGTGAGCGTGCTGACAGTCCACACTTGTTTATTGATTTTTGATGGCGTTTCTTGCCTAGTCCGCAATTTTTCAGCTATATCATGATTTCCAGTTGTTATTGCCCAGTGAAAGCCCGAGTTGGTGAAAACCCCTGACTTTAAGCATACAAATATTGAATTTATATTTTTTTTCAGGAAATATAAATGTGCAACAGAGAAGGAAGTTAAAGTCTGTCAACAACAAGTAAGATAACTAGCTGTTAGCAGTGTTCTTTTTTTAAGCGTCAAAGCAATACCCGCGATATACTTATCATACATATGATAGGTTTTTTGAGTGATAATATCTTTACTCAGCAACTACAAACAAAGGCCCATTTGGGTCGAAGAAGTACTAACAATCAAACACAAATTCAATATTCAATACAAAGTACAATATTAAGTTCAATATTCAAGTGTCAATATTAAACCAAGGGACTTGTCATGGAAGCAGTCCTAAAATTAGTCCAAAGGCAGGTCCCAGGGCACTATGGTATAATTTTTTAAAATTACTGATTTAAATTTAAAAAAAATCTGAGCCTTTAAAACATTAATCTTGGACTGCTCAATCAATTTTGCATCAAAATGATGGGTCTTATCAGTATAATTTTTCACACAATTAAACTGTGAATTCAATTATAATTTTTGCTGGTGACAAATACCAGATGCAGCATCATCATGATGACTTCATGAAAATAATAACAAGAACTGCAGGTGTTCTCTTTCATTCGACCGTCACATTGTTAGAAGCTTAGTATTTTGGGGAAACTTATAATATTCAGTCGGAAATTAACATAACAAAGAACAGAGTACAAGTACATAGCCGTCAGACTGTCCAAAGTTTAATGTGTTAAAAGCTGAGATTTTATTTAAATGTTAATTCCAAAAACGACTCCAAATTTCTCTCCATACCACACTTTACGACTCCACTTCAAGACTCCACTCTGTAGAATACATGGTGATGGTGCCCTAAATGTTTTCCTGTTGACATTTAAACTTCTTTGATGAAGTCATAGATTTAACTTTAAATTCGCCTCTTATATTATGGTGATTTGCATACCATACAGGGTATCGTTACAAGGCTAACGTTTCGTGTTGATATTAGGGTTCGATGCATGCATTCCGTATATACATGTATGTCTATGGAAATAACGTTCTAAGATTTGATAACACATGGGTAATCTCAAATGCTTATTATATAAAAACAAACAGATACCGGTCGGTTTCTATTTACGGAAATATCTTCAGTATACAGTCCTTGTTTACATCATTCTCCATAAATACATTACATATGAATATATGTTATTAAAAATAGCATAGGAAACCGACTAACATCAAAAGAGCAGAAAGTCAAAGAATACAAATAAATATTATAAATACAAACACAGAAAGTGGCATCCCGACTAAGACAATCACTATGTTTAAGAAATATAAATCTTACTTGACTTTTTGATGATTTTTACAATAAACATTCCTTGTAAAACATCAAAAACAATTAACACACATTTTAATTTTAGGAATGCCAAGGAAAAATAGTTGACCCTAGGGATCATCAGTGTCGTCAATTCAATAAACAAGTTATTTCTGGAAGACAATATTATTGGTCAGGCTATATAAACGGTAGGTTTATCTATTCTATTTATTATTTGGTATCATTGAATTTAGTAAACGTTAAGAACTTTAATGCAATGAGTTTAATTTTGATAAACAGAATACTTACATGGTCTCTGCGGTATGTCATTACGTAAATCGTTGCCAAACCACAACACAGTAAATCAAAGAACCGATTTAAAAGAAAATGATGGAAAAAAGTCGTTTTTTCCAAAATTATTTGACCTATTTTTAAACTAATGTCTTGCTATTCCTTTTGAAGGTCAAGGTTTTCCGCCAAAATACTGCAAAATCTCCCATTTTCAAATAATAAAAAGCTTTAAATCTTAAAGAAATCAACTGTGTGTTATAATGTTGACTAAAATAATGCTAGAAAGTTCAGTTCACGATTTAGCAATGATTGTTAATGCTGAATTGCCATATTTAAAAATGGGTAAAGAAGATCAAATTGTAAATAGACGACAGACAATGTTTAAAAAATTGTCCAAAAAGAGAAGGTTAATTATTATCCATTCAAGATTTTTGCTACGTTTATTTACCATGACAAATTTTATCTGAGCGACTGACAAACGTAAGGATCGACATGGCGCATTAAATTTAGAACAGTTTTGTTCAAGATATCGATATCAGTATCAGTGAACACACACAGCTGGAAACATATGCAATATTCTTTGAAGTCAAACTTAATTAGGTGCAAAATGTGATTGACAAAACTTAAAGCGAAAAAAGTTTATATACCGCATTGCCTGCGAATTAAAAACATATTTACTTAACTCATGTTGCATCGATTTAATTACTTTTCATTTATAATCTGGAAAAAGATAACTTTTTTTACAATTTTTAAAGTAATCCATACCAACTCAAACATCGAGATTTACATATTTTGATTGTTTGTCTAGGGGCTCCCAAGTTTCGATATCTCAATAACTAGGTACAACAACATTCTCCTTGCAGAAAAAGACCCTTGTCAGTTGCACTGTAAGGCATCTCATTACGGATTCTACAAACAGTTTGATGATAAAGTAGAAGATGGAGCATCATGCACAGATTCTAGTGGTGATCACATCTGCCTAGATGGTCATTGTAAGGTCAGTAAAATAATCTTTTTCTTATATGGAATTTACAACTTTTCTGTTTGTTTTGTTTGTTTAAATGGTGTTTTAACGCCACTTTCAGCAATTTTTCAGCTATTTCATGGTGTCCAGTTTTTAATGGGGGAGGAAGCCGGAGTACCCGGAGAGGAGTCGAGTACACCCTGCCTGCAGTGAGAATCGAACCCGCAATCTCAGTGTTGACAGACCACGTGATCAGCAGTAGACGAACTACCTTGACCACTCGGCCACCTAGGCCCCCTACAACTTTTAGATGTCCATGTCAAAATCTATCCAGGATTTCAAAATCGACTGAGCTATAAATGAGTACTTCTCTAGCTCACTTGGTTAGAATGCTGGCTGGTAGTACCGAGATTTCGGGTTCGATCCCTGGACATTATTTCATGCTCTACCGTTACACTTTTTATAAATTTACCTTAATAATTACATGTCTGTGTACATACAACAATATCAAACACACCGTTAGCAGATCTGTCTTATCAAACACACAGTTAGCAGATCTGTATTATCAAACACAGTTTGCAGATCCGTATTATCAAACAACCCGTTAGCGCATCTGTATTATCAAACAAACCGTTAGCAGATCTGTATTATCAAACACACAGTTAGCAGATCTGTATTGTAAAACACACCATTAACAGATCTGTATTATCAAACACACAGTTAGCGCATCTGTATTATCAAACACACAGTTAGCAGATCCGTATTATCATACACACCGTTAGCAGATCTGTATTATCAAACACACAGTTAGCAGATCCGTATTATCAAACAACCCGTTAGCGCATCTGTATTGTCAAACACACAGATAGCAGATCTGTATTATCAAACAAACCGTTAGCGGATCTGTATTATCAAACAAACCGTAGCAGATCTGTATTATCAAACACACAGGTAGCAGATCCGTATTATCAAACAACCCGTAAGCGCATCTGTATTATCAAACACACAGTTAGATCTGTCAAACACAGTTAGCAGATCCGCATTATCAAACAACCCGTCAGCCCATCTGTATTATCAACAAACCGTTAGCAGATCTGTATTATCAAACACACAGTTAGCAGATCTGTATTATAAAACACACCGTTAGCAGATCTGTATTATCAAACACACAGTTGGCGCATCTGTATTATCAAACACACAGTTAGCGGATCTGTATTATCAAACAAACCGTTAGCGGATCTGTATTATCACGCGTATTTCAATTATGCAAATTTTATGCATTATGTTCATTGCTGCAGGCCTTAGTTAGAACAACAGTGCAAGCATTGTTTTACGAGAAATGTGAATTAATAAACACAGTAATACCTCTATGACCAAGTTTGATATTTATCAATCTTAGTTTAATATATCTTATACTCTCACAGTTATCTTACTTGCATAGTTTTAGTAACTACTTAGCAGAAACAGTTTATTTCTCAGCGGGATTAAAAATTTTAATGAACCCTTTGTGTACATTACAGTCAACATCATCTAACTTCCTGTATCTTTTCAAAGATCTAAAGTTACTACTTTATTCATTTTCGCACGTATTGCGCTTTAAATTGCAATGAAAATGTTGAATGTATTTTTGTTTTACGTATTAAAAGTTGATTTTCGGTACAATAAATGATTAGGAGACGCCCATGTTAAGTCTCCGTCTATGTAAATGACTATGTAACGAGAAAGAAACAATGATTATCACTTTACGACATCTCAATCGTAAAGTCAGTCAAGTCCAACATGACAAACGTAATGTTTTTCAAGATAACTTCATTTCATTGCCACCCTCCAAAATTAAATATTCTGGGTTACATAATGAATCAGAACTAAGCATTAATGCAGCTGTTTCGAGTCCTGATATTGTTGAGAATTGAAGTGGTAATGAGGTGCTGACATTCCAGACGCTAACTGCAAATTTCAAATGAAATTTTCAATTAAGCAGTGCATTGGCTTCTCGAGAATTTTGTTTATACATTTACCGGATTGGTCATTAACTTTCTTTTAAAATAGAGTTCTGCAAATAGTTTTTAGAATTATTCATCAACTTAGAATGTTTTTATTACCGTAGTGTTATTAGTCACGTGTTTTGTTTTGAACTCACGTGTTTTGTTTTCAGCGAAAAATTTATGACTATTGCCGGTCAATTAATGTTGAATCAAAAAAAGCAAACTAAAAACTAAAAATCCTGCAATCATTACATTTTCTTGACAATAAAGGTGTGCAAATAATTTTAAAATTATTTTTAGTATACGAAACTTTAAATAGAGAGCGATGAGCAGTTAATCCTATTTATGTCATCTACGTTTATGTAGGGTCAGTAGAAAAACATAGATTTTATTGATTGATTGATTGATTGATTGATTGATGATTGATTGATTGATTGATTGATTGATTGATTGATTGATTGATTGATTGATTGATTGATTGATTGATTGATTGATTGACATCAGTATTTTATCAATTTTCAGAAAGTGAACAACTTAACCAATTAATTGGACAGGCCAATAGATACTTAATTTGGACTGTCACGTAAAAGTATGGAGTTTTTTGGTGGGAATTAACATTTTCTTACGAATGAATTTTTGCATTTTTTAACATAGGATGACCAAATATGTACCTTGTCATAAAATATATAAATATAGAGAAGAACCTTTTATTCACTGACTCGTACAAATATGCATGTCTGCAAATTATTACGTATTCATCATGAAAAACGTAAATGTTCATATTGCCGCGAAAAAAGACCAATAATATCTCAAGCAGTTTCATCTGTCTTCGATTTTGCAATTGTCGCATGATTTACTTCTATGCATTAACAGGTCGTTTTATATCATCACAACAATGTCATTACATTACAGTACCATCAGCTTTTTAGGTGTAAAGGTCCTTCAGCTACGTCCGATCCACCATGTTAAATTTTCTGTGGGTCTTGTGCCTACATTACGACGGCATATTCGTGCTAAACAACAAATAGAAACAAATTCTTATTTCGTTTGTACGTTTTATTAAAACGTACAAATTATTTAATAAACCTTTCAAACGGATTAATAAATCGTACAATTAATAAACAACACACGATTTATTTAATAAATCGTACAAACGATTTTATAAACCGTAAAAACGAAATAATAAATCGTTTAAACGATTAAATAAACCGTTCAGATTTAATAAACAGTACAAACGAATTAATCAATCGTACAAACGAAATAAATAAAAAGAAACCTTTTTGTTCTTTGGCACGAAAAAGCCGTCGTACTACATTGTGACAATATACCATATATATTATACCATTTAAATTCGAGCATCAAGGTTTATAAATTAAAAAGTCTTGAGGAACAACAGATGTTGAGGCATTAATTAAAGATTAATTTGTATCAATTGAAGCATACACCTGCGTACTTCATTTATCTACTGCTCTTGAGCTCTACTATCTTCACTCGAGTGCTTATGTAATTGAAAGTCTGGTGATTTCAAATATCAATGAATCTGTATGATGTGGTAACTATAATTACAGCAGGTTGATTAAAGCAAGAATGCATTTAATTGACAAGACATTTGATTATGTTAGAAAAGGCACACCTTAGATAAATGTAACATGTCTGGCATCCTTACTATACACATTTAATTAATATAAGCTAAACTGCACAGATTTCCATGCAGTTGAGTTCAGTATGCAGTTGAATGAAGTGTAATTGATTAAGGGACATTATAAATATGCAATCACATTTTTCATTTGAACTAAGCGAATATTTCAAATTGCAATAAGTATCTATATGTTGTATGACAGAATCCCAAACAACAAACTAAACGTATATCGTGGGTTGCATATGTATGTACAATATCCCTATTGAAATAGCTATTAAAAATGATATTCAATGTAATTTATTTATTTACTATTGATCACGTGACTGTCAGCACTGAGTTTGTGTGTTCGAATATAACTGTGAGCAGGCTTGTTCGACTTTACTTTTAATTGATAAACACTTCCAATTTTCCCTCCGAATGTCGAGTTTTCTATGGGTACTCCTGCTTCCTCTGCCAATAAAAACTGGAAGCTAATAAAATGCTGAAGGTGGTGTTAAACACCATTATAAACAGTCAATATATGGTACAGGTGTGTCTTAAAACCAGGCTTACGGTGATTCATGGCAAATAAAAAAACACAATACGTTGCAAAAGTTTTTTTAATGTGCCATTTTTGTTTTCCACTAGTGTTATAAAAAACATTAATTCAATAAAATGCTCTAAAAAGTAACAGAAAGGGAAGATCTCATTAATCTGAACAAAAACTGAAAAGATGTGTCACATGGCTTGAACACCACAATTATGCAGTTGTCAATTGTATGGCTTCGAAAGTTCAAAACTGCGTTAAAATTTATATTTTCTACCCTGAATCACCACAATTATAAGTGCAAACAGGAATCTAATAAAATGATAGAATCTGATAGTTGTTAAATATTAAACAAACAATAAGCTTTCATTTTCTAGTTACTCTTTAAACGATTATCGAATTAAATGTATTTAAACAACTTAATGAGCTTTCAATTTTCATTTTTAAAAGAAAAAAGTCTAGACGAATAAGAAATACAAATATGATTTACTTGAACTTCACTCAGATTTGTTTTGAGGTCTAGCTTTGATGAATGAGAAAGACTATTTGTACTTTTATCATATGAATTTAAATTTCTGTCGAAATAGCTTTGTACAAGTGGGAACCAGTACATGATTGAATGCCTATTTAGACTTTCTACACTCATAAAGAAAACATAATGATTTTGTGTCTGGTGTATAAGATTAAACAAATAAAACTTGACACAGATATAATTGTACGTAATTTACGCAACAGATTGAGACAGAAGATACCATGTCACGAAGTATATTACTGAGACTTTTTAAAAATCATTTCTGTTAGTTTGTACCTTGCAGAGTCAGAATATATTTTAATTTGAATTTTACGGACCCTTGTCAACACCAGCGTACAAAAATATGTACATTTGTATCTCCTTGTTTCTCTGGCTTCGGATTAGTTTTGTGTGATGTTCCACAATTCATTGGACGCCTTAAACGTAATTGTGGGACAGTAGTATCTAACGATTATAGAACAATATTGTAAGAAACTTTATTTCCGGTGGGATTGAGGTGGTACATTTCAAGGGTAAATACAAGCTATTCTATTTTCATTTTGTGTCGGTCACAATTATTCTCTTTTTTAGCACTTTGATAATGAAGATATTAGGTCTTTTCTTAGCTTGAGATTTGGTCATCAAATAGGGAGAACCTCTGAATTTGTTATGAAACTGGTGTTCTTTGACATTTTCTATGTCATGCTTCAGTATGAAATGTAGACTACTAACTATATAGATAATATGCATATCAATACTAGTAAGTTAATTGTATCGACTCTTATCCCTTCAAAAGTTCTATGGCCGTCAATATTACTATTGAACGGTATGGAAATTCATCTCTCAAATAAGATCAAATAAGATTACTTAGATTTATCATAAGTAGTCTTTCTTTATTTCATGCATTCGATTTTTCTCGGGTCATGACAAGTAACTTGACGTGTCTCTATATACATAGAAGGAGGCACTACTTAGTTGTCAGGAGCACCGGAGTTCACCCATAGTTTTTATTGGGTTCGAGTTTCTCACTGTCTGTTGTTGTTATGTTTAGCGTTTATTCATGTTGTTTATATTTATCTGAATCCGGATTTATAATCGTCCTTTGACGTCCTGCTCTTGTTGCCGTTTTCGTTTTTTTCTATTTTACCTTGTTATAAGTGTAATTATACTTCACATACGTAAATTTTTCCAAGTAGCATCAAATTTGTTCCTTAAGTACATTGCTGAAAAAACACAATTTCTATAGAAATATTATCTTTAAGGTTGCATTTGTGAAACCATGTACATAGTATGAAACGTCATCTGAAGCGTGAGGTACATGCATTCGCACCGAAAATAAAATGACAGGCTGTGTGCGACGCATTTGATATTTAGAATTTAGACTATGTCTAAGACCATTTAACTTGAAGGGGGAGGCCTTGGTTTTTTGTTTTGGTCAGACAATTTTTTATTTTTTGAAGGCGTCGCGACAGAATATTTTTTTCATTATTAGCATTATTTTATATAGCAGAAATCCTTCTTCAGAATTTATTTTTCTTACCCTCTGCTTCCAAAATGTTTTTTTCATCATTAGGAAAAAAACCAAGGCCCCCCTGCAAGTTTAATGGTCGGTCCCTAAGGAAACAATATAATTAAAAACCCTTTTGTATGGTATTTTAAAACGTTATTTTATGAAAGTTTATTTTCCTTAAATTTTCGTCCTGCTTGGGCTACAACTGTTATATATTTAGTTAAAACAATTTCGATGATACGAACAATTATACAAAATCATTATTAATAGTTTTATACATGTTTGACATCGTTCTAGTCAACGTTAGATATGTGACTTTAAAAAAATACTATTTGCCTGAATGCTGATCGGTTCACTAACGAGTGGTCTACGACACGAAGAACATTTGCTCCTATATTATTTTCATTATACCTTAATGATATATTTGCATAATTGAATACCGTGAAAGAGATAAATCTATTTTTACTTATGAATGCCAATGGTGGTTATTTGTTCAGAATTTAGAAAAGGGATGTTTTACTAAATAGGTTTATAGTCCTTTAAATAAACAATTTTAAATATTGGTTTCAAAATCCAAGTAATCATTTATTTTTTGGGAAACTATTACGTTTGTGCGTATGTTGAAATGTTAACTTGTCTATAGAAACAAGTGGTATTGGTTGTAACAATATAAAAATTTATGTTTAAAAACAATTGTTGATATAGTTTAAGGGTAGCAATACGTCGTTTTCAAGATAGGTAGTTAGATGTGTCATATCACGTGATTAATGGAATCACATGATTTTATTTAGGGTACTTTCCTCAACGTATCGTCTTTTAACAACGTGTGAACGTCATAAAACGGAATAAAACTTGACCCCTTTCCATAAATTTTATGTTTAGTGTTGGCTTTGCACCCCCGCACAACCAGCACAGGTTTCGTTTTGCATTGTCTTTCTTAAGCTGTCCCATTTCGTATCTAGTATCGCCGTTTTAAACTACAGGTGCCCTAAATTTTTTATGACGTCACGTGATTGGCGGTATGTACAATTTTCACATCGTTTAACGAGAGCGATTATATCCTGAAAACGACGTATTAGTTTTATTCTTTCATATGATAATTATAGATTTTTTACGTTTTTTAAAACGAGATGCGTTGTCTCGTCAATATCTCATTGAAAGGCGACAGCCCTGAGATGAGATGACGAGAAAATGCATCGAGTTTCATAAAACGAAAATAATCTGTTTATTGCTGTTTTGTGACGTCACAGTGTTTACTTAACGACGTCTTCACAGCGAGCTGAGATGGGTCCATCTCACGCTAGTAGAGTGAGATGGAATAATACCGCACATAAAGATCAAAGGAAAATAATACAAAATAGCTATAACTATTTAATTCTTCAAACAATCATTTGACACTCAATTGAGAGCTGCAGAAATATGTTAAACAATATATAGATGTTAATTTCGCTGAACAATAATATTCTAGTAAACCAAAACTTGGTTATATAAGTAACGAATAAATCCTAATCTAGCCATATAATGTGGTTGTTTCTGTCTCTAGAAACACTTTTCAGGTTTTTGCAATAACGGAATTAATGAACAGACCAATTTTTTACAATTGACTAGCTGTAATATTTACTTGCTCGCGGATGATTCTTGGTAGTTGCGTGGGTTTTCTCGAGAAATATAGATTTTCTGGATCGATGGTTCCGTTTAATTTGTTGCCAATGAATTAATTGGTTCTCTTTGTAGACTATTTCTGTTCCTATGTGCATATGTGCATTCTCTGGGTAGTTGGTCCCCTCTGCATTGTTAGATCTCTGGGTATATATGGTTTCTTAAATAAGATGGTTCATCTGGACATTCTCTGGGTAGTTGGTTGTCTGTTGTCTATAAGATATTTTTCTCTGGTTGTGAAGGTCTTTTCCTATGGTGATGTTATGTGATAAAATATTTTATTTATTTGTTTTCTAAAGTTGTTCTGGTGTCATCCCATCATTAAAACCCATTTTGTCGTGCACAGAATGTTATATTCAGCAGCCAAAGTACCTTAGCGATACAGTAATGAACGTGAAATTTAATACTATTATACTTCTTTGAATTTGTTTTCAAGAATAGAACTCCTCCCATTGCACGTGCATAATCAGATTTTAAACAACCTATCGATTTATCTTCATTTTTCTACACTTCGTCACAATTTTGACGATTACATACCATAATCCTCCTTTTCTACTGATTGATTTGCAGTCGGAATTCCCCATCAACCTTAACTAATTAGGGGTGACGTAAAGTTTCCTAAAACCGTTCATTTGCTTCGAAACTGAAGAGGGATTTTTTCTTTGAGTTACGTAACAAAGATTTATGCTATTCCTTTTAACAATATTTTGTTCGTTTTAACTATCTGGTGATGTAATGGAATAAAAAATTTTCTTCATTACAGAAAATGCGCAAAAATATGTTTTAGTGTTTAATTTACAACGAGATAAATTGACGAAAACGTAATTAAAATTTGATATCAACCAAGAAATATTTATTCATATCTAGGAATATTAAAACGCAAAAAATGTTCTAAATGACTTTGCAGTCAAATTTAAACCTATCTAAGGTGAATTTGAAACGTTCTATTGATATTTTACATAACTGGAAAGCTATAAATACAAGGTATATGAAGTGTGTGTGACATGCATCTGTTATATACGTCTACCTTTATTAAGGACCAATGAGTTTTTGCATTATTTTGTCTCGTCCATTTTGAGGATATATGGATTTTTGTTGTTGGATTATTTCAAGAGGCATATATATTGAATGCAGACAGAATACAATGAAGTGACATTATGGAGACATTATTTTTAATATTTAGCGTTTTTCTATTAAAGGTAAGATTAATTTACATAGTTTTATTGGGTCCGTATTTCATTGTTATTATAACTTAAGCCTTTAAACATATATTTATTTATTTTAATATATATTTTTGTCCGTCTAATATACAGATAAAAGTAATAGCTAAAACACGCAGTTGTCGCTTATAACAAGTTTTTTTCTCTAGTATTAGTATGACGCTTATCTCCTATATCTTGTCGTGTATTCCTTGTTCGGTGTAGGATCATCGCTTTCAAACTGATTAACAAATTGAAAGTCAGATATCGATAAAAATGTCTTAATTTCTATTATTTTAAAATTACGGAAGTTTATTTAAACAAAAACTATAAACTAAAATTATGGTATATACAATCAGTACAGATTAAAACATAGCTAGGGGTGGCAGTTCGTTTCAAAGTGGTTAAGGTAGTTCGTCTACGATTGATCACGTGGTCTGTTAATACTGAGGTTGCGGCCGAGAGTCTCCTTATGGGCAGGGTCTTTTCGACGCAAATAAACAAGGAGTGCCAGTTTCCTTCCTGAAGGTCGCAGGTTTTCTCCGGGTACTCCGCCTTCCTCTTAAAACTTGACTCTATGATATAGCTAAAAAAGCCAGTAACAATGAACAACGAAAAACGCGTTTGGCGCAATTACCTTTCTATCTTTAATGACATTTTATTTTCATAAAATTATAACGAACTCTTAATCGTTACAACATGAAACACAATAGTTCCAAATACTAGTATAAACAAAAAAAAATGTAGCATTTTATTTTTTTCTTAAAAGCAGTACCAAAGGTTATCTTATAAACAATGGCCAATGTACATGAAGTGAATTTTTTTGACAACAACAAAAAACGAACTAATATTTACTAGATGTGTTACTAAAATTAGTCCATACGCGTGGCGAGCTTTATATAACTCTGATAGCAACCTCAAAATAATGTTGCAGTGTTCTCGCTCAAAAATAGATATAACAGCTAGAGTAACGCTGATGTATTTATTTTTTTTATGCAAAATGTTAGACAAGTATACAAAAAAAAACGCAATTTAATAATCCTGATATCAACCTTAAAATAATTTATTAGTTGAATCACTGTTTTCCCTTAACAATAGATATTACTGCTACATGTAGGGTAAAGCTGATGTATTAATTTTTTTACGCCAAATGTTATAAACGCAATTTAATATCATTAAGTAAAAAGGGGTGGGTAGGTATATATATATCGACTACAGCCAACGCGAAGTGTCTTATAGTAATATAAAACAGAGACCGAATGTTCCACTTTTAACACTGTCGTTGATTGTTGTATTCGGTATAAAAAATAAAACCCACTAAAAAACTGTGAGTAATGCCCCTTACTGATACCCCCGCTTCGCTTTGTCATAAAAAAGAAAAGCCCATCTTTTGTTTTTGGAAATCTTATTGCGATTAAAATATTAAATATCAGGTTTTACAATGGCAATATGTGACACAGATTTTGATTTTTGTTTAAATTCCATTTAGTGGAGTAGGAAATAAAAGACAGTGAAACGGACGGACGGACCGAATTACTGACATATCACTATATATAGCCCACTTTTAATGCGGAGTGTATAAAAGCGTTGTAATATAACAAAATACCATGCGTCATAATATTTTTTAAATTGTTATATTGAAGGAGTGGCTATTTGTCCGGCTAGCCGGAAAAATAGCTGTCACGCTATTCGTCCGGCCAATAGAAATGTGCATGTCACGAGCGTCCAGCATCAGCAGGAGCCCGCGTCCATCTCTTATATCTCTTGATATGGCTGAAAATGGTGAACTTCGGCGATAAAATTTCTTCTTATGCAGAATTACAATTAAGAATCCGTCAATTTGAAATTATCAAAAATTTAGAATTTTTTAAAAATGATTCCCACATGATATTGTCGGCAAGGAAAAAGGGCATTAACTTTACCTTTAAGATCCTAACCAATAAAGCTTTAATTCATAGCCCTTGGTAGAGCATGATAAAAAAGCTCAACGTACAATAAAACCAGAAGGTAATCTTTTAGATCATATATAAATAGCCTAGAAATTGTTCTTCCGGCTACCCGGACAAATAGCCAGACGAAGTGTCATAGCTATTTTTCCGGCTAGCCGGACGAGTAGCAACTGCCTTGCATTAATTCTTTTACCAACCATTAGTTACAAGTGATTTAATTATTACCTTTTGCATCTGCTAAAAATGAATTTATGTAGTCGCATTCTAATAACTGCTTTAGCGTTTTAACTGTACTTGTTAGACTAATTCGTCTAAATTTAACAACATTGTTGAAAAACTCGGCCCAGAATCCTTGGAATTCTATATTACTTAGTTTTATGAGACTGAAGTAGGAAAGGTTACAGACGAACGAAAAATGAAATGATAATATTGGGCTCAAGTCCACAGAAGATAGATAAGAAATACAAATATTTAACTACCTATTATATAAAATACATTTCCATCGTATATTGCTTCGAACATATTAATTTTCAACAGGTCATGTCCACTGTACAAAGATCAGTAAAAAAATTATGCAACTGTTTAATAGATCAAATGCATGCTCAATACATTTTAGCTTGAAAACACGAACTTCTTTTTTAACATAGATACGAAAGTTTCTTTTAATATGAAAAGGTGTAAGATTAATGCAGGAAACACTTCAATGTGCAAATAATTCAATTAATCTATGTATCTTACATTAGAGATTGCTTATTACAATCTTTGCATGTGATCTTTTAATTAGGTTGTGTAAACAATCTATTTTAATAAATTTCCTCGTATGATTTCAAAGTAATATCAAGTGGTATTATATACATGAAAGTGGCGTGCAAGCGTAATATTTCAATGCCTGAAAGCCACACACAAAGCACAGACATATCAGTGTCCCGATTTAAAGGGAATTCTTATTTCCTATTCAATTGATTATCTTTTAACAATATGCCCTAGAAATATGTTCAAAAGCTCTTCAAGAGGACTGTGCAGTTTATTAATCACTTTGCACCAGGGCTGAAAAGTCGAATTGCATTCATGCATTCTAAATATCTATCCAACCGTCTCAACCTTAATCTGCATTAGAATGATTAAACTAGTAAAAAAAATAATGGTCTTCAACATTTTTCGAGATGAATACCTTTCAACAAATATGTCACTTTACTTTTACTTCCGTTCTAGCCGTCGGAAATGTGGTTGTCTGAGAGAACATGTTTTTTATATAATTGCTATAAACAATTCATTTTATGAGATTGATGTGAAACGTATTAACTATCAACAGCCTTCATAATATGAATGCTCAGTGCTTCAAAACATGAACTGCATGCCATGTCTACGAACGGAAGTAACAACTGCTTTTCCAGCGTTTAAATGAAAGTGACTTGACTTTGATTGAAACGCTGGTATAGCAAGCGTAGACATACCTTTACTGTGTTATGTGTATGAATAAAAAATATCTGCTCTTAATATTTTACTGTAAAATGACAACTATTTAAGTGTAGTCTTCATATAGAGTTTAGAGTTTTTGTGAAGGGGGTGTGATTTTTCATCTGCATTAATGTTGTATATAAACATATCGTGGGACCTCGTCAATACTGTACGTTTATATTTATTCTGACTTAACAAACTGACATGGTTGCATTTAAGTAAACGGTGGTTTTCTAAATATTTAAATTTTATTTAAATGAATTTATTTCGAATTTATAAAGCAGATTCGTCGACAAGACATTTTTACTATCTGACAGTTACACGTTGAAGAATTTAGTTCATTTAAGTTTGAGAATCGTATTAACATTATCTTTGTGCGGTTTAAGTTTACGGTGATGATGTAATAGAACATTAATGTCCAAACCTTTATCATTTATAGGATAATATATTCAGATTATTTAACAGCCGTGAAAACTGAACCATGTGATCTTCATATTGCAAACAGACTGTCCCAAATGAACCTTAAATCATATTTGATTAGTGTTATGCGTATATGTAACAAACATTTACTAGATATGAAATATAGGAGTTAATATAGGATTAAACACTGGGTTTTAGGAAATTATCAATGTGTAAACTCCGGCGACTCACTCACAAACTAAATAAAGTCCGAAGGACTTTATGTCAAGTTTGTGAGGGAGTCGCCGGAGTTTACACATTTATAATTTCATAAAACCCAGTGTTTAATCCTTATAATTCTGTGAAATAATCGTTGCGGTTTTTAAAACAGCAAAAACAGTTACAGAAACCTATCTAGACCTCAAAACGTACCTAGACCGGAAAACGTAGGGATCTGCAAAACATAGTACCAAAGGAATCGCGGTTCTTTAGATATTGATATGAAAAAAAAACAAAATGAAGCACTAAATTGTATTTATATTATATATTTATTTGAAACCTCAATCGATTTCATTGAAAATCATTGTGGCAGAGAAAAAATTATCCCCTCTTCCTGACGATACGCTAGGAGGACGCCAACTTGTTTACCTTGGATACTGAAAGTAGTCCGCTCAGAGGAAATATCGATATATAAATTATCTGAGAAGACGCCATTTAAGTGTTTTTATCCAATCAAAGCACTTAATATAAATAAATTACAGCATGAATAGAATTATTAAAAAATATCCATCGTTGATTTTAGAGTTACATATTTTTCAATGTACAAAAAGTGGCCTTCTAGATGGTAGATTACTGAACTGATATTTGTAAATGAAATGAATAAAGCTCATTTGAATAGATCTGTGAAAGTGCACATCACTGCTTACTCAAAACAATATTAAAAAAATTAATAATTTACAGTTATCGCTCTTTGCTTTCTGACTTAAGTTCTAGGGTTTCGGAGTATTTGTACTATTAAATATTGCGTCCATGTTTTATCATTTGTGGGTAACCTCATTTAAAGCAGATCTTTGACTTGCCACAAGTGCCTTTGAATTTGCTATTAGAGAGATACATCTTTATTATCAACATGTCCTATACGTGTACAAAGGTGTACAAGTGGATTAGTAGTATAATGGCTCTATGATACCATGATACCATGTATTGCACAATATGATGCAAATACATGGTACCATGGTATCATAGAGCCATTATACTACTTGGATAGTATTAGAAATGTTGATAATATCTCTCTAATAGCAAAAAAACAATTCAAAGGGACTTGTGGCAAGTCTATTCAGATATTTCTCGTATTGCGCAAAAACATTGCAAGATGCAATGTTAATCAGATTGCATTTCTAAACACTTTATCAATGCCGTGAATGTTAAGAAAAGCGGTAATAGAACTGTTCTGATTATTTCTAAAATATATGTAGTCGGGATTTGTTCGGGGTAGAGCTGTTTCACATAAGAAGAAGCTGTCTAGGTATCCACCCCACACATTAACGGGAATATATTTGAAGAAGGGTGAAATGCAAAAGAATATGTTTTATAAAATGAAGCTATTTAGGTGTTTTGAGGAAGAGCTGTTCTGGTCACAATCTTTCTAGAGGTGCCAGATGAACACAAGAGCAGCTTTATTTATCATTCATGACAGCTTTCGTGAGCTGCAGTCATTGACTTTCTAATCCATGACTCCAGTGTTCTGAGTTCTAGTCGGCCTCTAAACGAGCTTGAATCATAAATTTACAAGGATTAGCAACTTTCCTCTCAAATGTTTAGGTTTAATGTCCCATATTTAACGGGACATTTCTAAAAGTGATCAGACCTTAACACATTTTCTACACATAGTATGCTATCTTTTATTATAAAATTTGAATTTAATCAGCTTATTTGAGTTTCTTTAAAGCACATACTGTGGCCTTAAATTATGCTTTGCAGATAAATAGTTAATTTTATCAAAATATATATTAATGGTTTATAATACCATTGACATTGGATGTGAAACTAAATTTTTTGTTGTTTGAATTATGTCTAAATTAAACCTAATTTATTCAAGTACACATTAAGAAAATTCCTATTCAAATGACATATATTTTATCAAGATGTTTATACAACGAGCTTTAAAATGTTAACGCCATGCAGGATACTTGACTTATGGGAGGAAAATTGCATATGCGTGTGTTCACATAAATCAAATTTTGTTGTTGGTGCTTTATCTTTGTGTAGGCATTTTTATCAACGTTTTGTTTCGTTTCACCAATTTTTTTCGCCGCATACCAAACAAACGAGAAAACATCTGTTGTTATTCGCGAATAGGTGTAAATACTTTTATACGAAGAAAAAAACTGTTATATAACTTTTATTAATTTTGTTAAGAAATTTAAATAACAAACGTAAAGTGGTTTGTGTTTTGCACAGCTTTAACCTAAGGTGAATTCGGAACTCGAGTGTGTATTATCCATTTAACACATTTGTTTCAGAGCAAAGCAGACTTTGAATTTACGTTTTAGCTAAACATTTAGCGACTACACCAAATTTCCAAAATTCCGCCTATATGGAGAAAGGACCACAGTGAATGGAACCCAATTTTAGCGGCCACAGTATACATGCTCGTATCAAAATCACCGAATATGGCGTCTTTATAGAGCTGCAACAAGGAACCTGTCATTCCAAACACGTCACCCGCTATAGTCTGCGGTCTTACCAACTGTGGTCCGTACAAGTACGGTATAATAATATACGACCCCAATCAGCTCTGTAAAGTTGAGCTTGTAATCCGTTTGTTTGTTTGAATGGATTTTAACGCCACTTTCAACAATTTTTATCTATATCTAAAGTCTAGTTTAAATTTGTGGAGAAAGCCGGAATAAACCCCCACACATTTGGCAGCAGAAACTGACCAATCCTTGTCGATTAAAGTCGAGCGCACCCTGTCCGCAGTGAGACTTGAACCCTTGTAAACTGTAAAAAGTAACCAACTGCATATGTAATAGTTTTCACATCGCCACGCTTTTAAGTTTATCCCTTTAATCGCCGATTTATTAACAAGGCTATTTTGCGCGTTTAGTCGTTATGTATTGCGTAACCGGAAAATATTTCAAATGCAAAGTATATTATTTTTATCTATTTATTCTATGGTACATCATAACTTTAAACATACACATTTTCTATTAAGTGGTCTACTGTCAGACGCCGTTTACCAACTTTTTTATGTTCCATTAGTTAGCAATGAAACAATTGTTACTGTCGATTAAAAATAAACCCGAATACTTTCCTTATCACTAGTAAATTAATTATGATGAACTTGTCAGAGTCCGATATAATTCTTTATATTAATGTTAACGTTCTTTTACATACTTGATAAAAATTAACAACATTTGTGCCAACTTGTCGGTTTTCAGCGATTGTTTGGCGATTACATTTTTCTATAAACAATATTATCAATAGAATCAAGACAAAAATTATAAAACTTCTGACAGTGGAATGTTTAGAAAAAAATACATCGTATTTCATGTCTACTGTATGATAAGTATTGCTTCTATAATCTGTTAAACATAATAAATAAATGAAGAGTTTCATTATTGTTGAAGATAAAATAGATGTTTGTTTCTAACCGATTTTAAATTTTAAGGACAGTAGTCGGAAGTCATTGCTGATGTTAAAACGAGAAGGAAGTTTCGGTGGGGGTAGACTTGCCGCAAGTCCATTGAATTTGTTTGTTTTTTATGCCCCCGCGACAACATGTCGGGGGGCATTAAGTTTTACTCATGTCCGTCCGTCCGTACGTCCGAACGAATTTCCGTCAAGCTTTTCTCAGAAACCGTACATGAGAACAATTTGAAATTTGGCAGGGTGGTTCAGTATCACAAGTTGTACGTCCTAAGCGACTTTCAGACCTGTCGGACAACTACTTCCTGTTTGGGACTTCATTTGTACGTAAATACGTCTGTCCGTATGTACGAATTTCCGTCAAGCTTTTCTCAGAAACCGTACATGAGAACAATTTGAAATTTGGCAGGGTGGTTCAGTATCATAAGTTGTACGTCCTAAGCAACTTTCAGACCTGTCGGACAACTACTTCCTGTTTGGGACTTCATTTAGCGGGGGCATCCGTGTCCCATGGACACATTCTTCGATTTTTTTTTTGTTTTTTTTTTTGCTATTGGAGAGATACATCTTTAGTATCAGAAATGTTGATAATGAGGACATCTCTCTATTAGCAAAAACAATTCAAAGGGACTGGTGGCAAATCTAGGGTGGCGGGTTTAAAGGGGCCGGCACAAGGTTTACTGTATGTAAAATATTCTAAGTCTATTTGCCACATTCAGAAAAAACATGTTTAGCATGATAAAAACAGAAATGTATTATTGTCGGGTCAAACCAACATGCTTAAAAATTAGTTTTTGGTTGACAACACCTGATTCATCGATCGGTTTTGCTAAACAATTCAAAGGTATCAGTTATAACATTTCTGTATGAGAGAGAAACTGTCATATATACAAAACTTTTTGGAAGCAAGTAATGTCATTCGAAGGGAGATAACCAAATACAATGTCTCATTTAGTATTTTTGCAAAGTTAAATCCTTCACTTCTGTCGCCGTAAAAGGGGGAGCAAGTGCACAATTCAATTTTAATTCAGATTGTTTTCAAGTAATCCTAAATAAATGCAACATGCAGAGTGATTATTATTGTGATTATATGTTGTTGAGAATTTGATAATAAACGTGATTTTCATCAATGACTTCCACGCGTAAATTATCACATGAGCGGCAAGTGTCTTGAAGATATGTATCTATAAAATCGTTTTATTTGTACATGTTTGTTGTCTAAAGTGTGAATGGTTTTCAGATTAACCTGACAAAGACAAGAGCTGCTTCTTTTTTCACATATTAAGAAAATAAAGTTATGTTGTACTTCACATGAATAAACATTCACCTTTAGAACTGTTTAAATGAGAATTGTTTTGCGGTGAAAAAAAATAACATTAGACAATTTCTTAAAAGTCTTCATTAGTCAGCTTCATAATATATTGCCTTTTAGCATCTCAGATGCCTCAATTCTCACATTTTCTCTGCAAAAGATATATAACTTCAACTAGTTAGTTATTGTAAACGATTAATGCTTTAATTTTACACATATAAGTATACTAATAATAGGTATACACTTGCTGAATCCAATCTCATTAAAACCATATCTTGAACTTTGTTATTTTGTTCCCTGCAACAGTAACACAAATCGGAGAGCAAGTGAAAAATTTAGTTGCTGAATCCTAGTAACTGTGTCTATTGTACGACAGTATGGGCATTCCTAACTCCTTTGTACTAAAAATGTGGCTATCGATGGGCGTCAAGAACGCTAAAATATAGTTGCCATTTCGGAAGCATAACTTACTGCATTGCTCGTATATTTATGTTTTATATTGTTCATTGACATCTTGTTAGCTGATACGCGACATGCTAGTATTTGTGGGATACACACAGACGTTTATATATTTTGCACTGATCTTTTATTCCCTCATCTTTGACTTAATAACGTATATTAAAATCTTGATAATAGACAAACAAGAAAAAGCATGATTATTTAAAGGTCGCCATAATAAAGGCTTATATACATAATTAACATACTGCCAATATAAATATGTCAACCATTTTTATGAATGAATGTCCCAACAAACTGTCTATTTGTGTATTTTATCAGTGTCCGTTTACAAGATAAGATACTAAGTCAAGTTTATTTTCTGTTTGAAAACACATTAATTTAACTTTACCAATAAAAATGAACTATTAATGACATGCTTACTTGAGCCTAATTTGCAGCGTTTTAAAGAATAATCTATGGATATTCGGATAACTTAGAAACGAAAGAATCGTGGTCGTAAAAGTTCAATCTTTGTAACAAACTATAGAGGAAATGGAACTTTGACGTGTATAAACAGTTGTGGTATTTAGGTGAAAAGGTCTCTGAAGTTCGTAATGTCCCAGTTTTATTTAGTTTCTTTCAAATTTGTTGATATAATTTTATAATATTTTCTCTAGACTATATTCCCATTTTTGAAACACTAATTTTTTTTAGTGCTTACCCTTACAGCTAGATTTAAAGAATAGTCACAAGGGTGGCCTGCAGAACGATGGAAACAGTAAGGGTTTATTTATAAAATAAACAACCTTTAGGCAGTTTACGAAATATGTATTGGTCTCCATTTATCTGTTCCGTTATCGCACATCCCTGGTTACAAAAGGGCGTACCTTTCTATGGCTTCAACAGTGGTAAACTTCCTCGAACAAACTGTTAAGGTTGGGACTATATCAATACCATGATACGCGTTAAATACGAGGAATATTATCCTGGATCAGCCAGTATTACGAGCAGTCAGTTGAATTTTTCGACTTTCCTTCGTTTCCAATAGCAATTGAAATTTTCGATTGTCATATTGTTTTCTTCTTGAATGTGTCATACATACAATAAATCTCTGCACAAGGCAATTCACTACTGTGATTCTACAGTCTGACGTCATAATACACTGTAATTTCCATAAGGCAAGAAGAATTTAGAAAGTTTAATCGCAGTATTGCATATTGGTAAAACTTTACTTCTCCGGTTTTAATTTGCATAACTTTTTTTATATGCTAACTTTCATTTTGTCCTCAAAAATAATGTGAGAAACACCCGCCGACATATGTTAGTTAAGCATTCCATATAAATGCTCTATGTGGGAGTAGTTTAGCCACGTGAGTTTAGCTTATACATGTAACTACACCATGTAGCTAACAGTTACGCTTCTGATGAGTTGTAGGATATGTCGTTGACTGAACGTCGTGAATAATCTAGCTGTTCTGTACATTTAAAATTATGTAAAAAGTACACAATAATCATATAACCGTACTGTCAGTAAGCATATACTCTAATAATTATTAAAGGTTTATAATATCATGTGGTAAACAATTTTAACAAAAAATAACAAATTTTACATTAGTACGTCTGAGCGCATTTAAATTAACAAGGATAAAAGAGCAGCCGTCACAAGAATTCTCCAATCTGTGATCTATTTCACTAAACTAATGTGTCAATTAGAATGAATAATGATGTTATTATTGTCAATATCTTGGAATTTTAATCACATTTTAATACTTTTAATACTGTTAATTTGATCGCTTGATTAATAATTCATTTACAAAGTTACATTTTCTTTGTATCTACCAAAAGCAATCTTCACTCTACTTTGATGAATTTTTGTTTATTTCGTACATGTACGATTTTTTATTTGAAGACGATTGGCTATAAAATAATGTCAACTATATTTAATATGTAATTCAATAGGTAAAATTTTTATATTACATTTTGTACAGATTATCTAGGGTGTCTACAATTGCAGTCGTCCCTTTTATTTTAGCTTACCTGTCCAGGTGAAAAAGGTGTATTGCTTAATACACCTGAGATTTTCATTGTAACAGTCTACAACACATGTGGATGTGGTGCAGTTTGGATGCATCTTAACTATGCTTAACTCAGCATGAGAATTTTAAAGTCTATAAAGCTGATTTAGACTAGTTTTGTGATTTTACTTGCTGTGTTTAACATTGACATGTGACTTAAGTATATAATTTAGATAATGGAATATAACTGGATTATTATTGGAATATTGTTGATGGTAAGTGATCAGTTTTATGATTAAAACTTGTCAATTTCGTTTTGTAAAGTTTTTTCAATGTGTATAATTCTCTAAATTTCTATTTGCGGAAATACATGTATTTTTTGTTTCTTAAGTATGAAACTTCCAATATCCCATGTGACATTAATAATAGTACATCATTATCAAGGAAGGAAAAAAAATTATATGTAATTCATAATGAAATCATTTTCTAATTGATAAGTACATGTTACATGACAGGAACAAGGTTCTGCTAATTACTCGTGTCAACGATGTGACAGAAAACGACAGAGATGAATTATAGTAGCTGACGAGATTCTAAACTATTTTGCAATCCTAAACGTATATAATTAGTTTTTTTTTTAATTTGATTTTATTACTAACGATACTGATCATTCAGGAGGATCATATACCCGGATGAACGTCTTTTTTCTGTTATACATGCTTTAAAAATTGACTACAAAGTAGCTCACTATTAATGGCTGATGTTATCAATACATGGTTCCATGCTTATTATATTGTATTTAACCTTTGTCAAGTGGAACACCCCATCTGAGGTGAATTGGCTATTCATAATGGGTACAATTATACATGTAGAATTTTGGCTTTTCTATATCATACTATTATGGGACTCGGGTTTACCAACTTCGTACATGTATGTTATACTACGATGTTACTTGGGGCTACCTACAACTGGCCTTCTTATGTCATATTACGTTGTGAACCTGTCTACAGACCACCGATTATCTTTCGAATGTCATACTACTATGTGACTCGGGTCTACTAACACCGATTGGCTTTCGTATATGTCATACAACGATATGACTCGGGTCTACCTACCACCAATTAGCCTTCTTATGTTATACTAAGATGTGACTCGGGTCTACAAACCATGCACCGACTGGCCTTCGAATATAAAACTACAGTTTGACTGGGGTCTACTAACCACCGATTGCCCTTCTTATATCATACAATAATGTGACTCGGGTCTACAAACCACCGATTGGACTTTGTGTCTTTCTACAATGTGACTGGGGACTACCAATCACCGAATGGACTTTGAATGTCATATACTATTTTGTAATTGGGGTCTACTAACCACCAATCGTCCTTCGTATGTCATACTACTATGTGTCTCAGGTCTACTAAGTATCTATAGGCCTTCGTATATCATATTACTTTTTAAGTCAACAATAGCCCTTTGTACCACTCTCGGGTCACACCAAACAAATTGCCTTGGTATATTATGAAATTCTTTGGCCTTCCAATTCTCCTTGGTATATTTTTACCTATTCTTGGGTCGACTATGAATAGGCCTCCATGTCCACAAGTTGATCTTGCTATCTCATAATACTCTTGGGTCTACAAATAATCCTTGATATAGTTAACTTCTTGGATCTACAAATAGGCATTGGTATACATTACTACCCTCCTATTTACTTGCCGTGGTATATCAAACTACCTTGGGTTACCCAAACACTTATTTGGTTTTCTACCCTTTTTCTACTAATTGGCTTTGATACACCACACTACTTTCTTGGTCTACCAATAGTCTTGGTACGTCATGCTAATCTTGGGTATACCAATTGTCTTTAGTGCATTATACTAGTGTCGAGTCTTCCCCGATTGGCCTTATCTTATCTTGCATCACCATTGTTATGTCATGCTGCACATCAGAGCTCCTGATGACCGACACTACTATTTTCCACTTTAACTGCTGAAAGGCTAATTCAATACCCTAAAAACCTACTTGTTGATTTGAGTACAAAAGATATCCATACAAAAGATTTCAATTCACCAGTTGTCACCTTAAATTAAGTGTTAGAATTTTTTAACTTCAATATATTAAAACATACTTTATTTAGAGTTTATTCTTCATTTGGATTTAAACTCGAAGAAGAACGACGAGAAACACAGCAAGACAATCATAAAATAACTTAGTTGCTTGATCTGGTTTAAGAGGACCCCTGCATGAACTTTGCTTTTCACAGCTTGCAAAATAGTTGAAAAACGTTTTATTGAGTAGTGAATTTGAAATATCTTTAATTTTAATTAAATTATATTATTTTTCAATGATATATAATAATATACTTTGAACTGCAAATTACGGCTTTTTGTGCACAGATACGAGAGGTACAAAAAAATTTAAACTGCAAATAAAATATATATTTTAAAGGTGGTAAACCATTTAGAATATGCAAACGATGCACCATAATGCATTTTAAATCTTTTTCCTCTATACAAAGATTACACAATTTATTTGATATAAATTTGTTTATGCACATAAATATGAATAAATTATTCGGTAGTTTTGCTCTCATCGACATTTACCGTAGATATTTTTCGTTCTTTATTCGACAAAAACACCAGTCTATTAAATACAGTATTTATATTATTTCATGCTGAACATGAATTCAGTGCTAATAATATTTTTTCAGAATTAACTACAGTTTTTGTTATTAAAACCAATTATAGTTAATTATCAAGAAAAACATTCTATGGTAGTTACAGATACCTATCATGTATATTACTAATTTTATATAAGGCGTGTTGTGTACATCTTTAATACATAGCCATAATAATATATGGATTAAATATAGACAAAGCAGATGAAAATGTTTTTAACCTCGATATTAATGCAGATCTACATGTTGTATATTTCGAAATCGGATTCATTGCCTTCATAAACCTTGCCACACTATACATTTCTGGAATTACTTTTCCATGTGAAACAGCTCACAGAGCAAGTTCTGCAATTGATGTTTCGGTCGACAAAAATAAAACTTTTTCTTCTTTGCTCCTTTATTCTTTCTTCTGATCGCTACTGCAATTAACAATTCGTGTGATTATGATAGTGCAAGTGCTTTTGTTACAGATATCACATGCTGTCAAGTGCATGCGGTATCAATCCTAGAATCCTATATCATCCAAAGAGCCACCTCCCTTATTGATGATATAGGTGGAGGGTTGATACAGACTGTGATTAGGTTTGAATATGTTATGTTCATTATATCACGCAGTATAGGGTCAGGGGTGTGATATATAGTGTATACGATATAAGGTCAGGGGTGTGATATATAGTGTATACGATATAGGGTCAGGGGTGTGATATATAGTGTATGCGATATAGGGTCAGGGGTGTGATATATAGTGTATATGATATAGGGTCAGGGGTGTGATATATAGATATATAGTATATACGATATAGGGTCAGGGGTGTGATATATAGTGTATACGATATAGGGTCAGGGGTGTGATATATAGTATATACGATATAGGGTCAGGGGTGTGATATATAGTATATACGATATAGGGTCAGGGGTGTGATATATAGTGTATGCGATATATGGTCAGGGGTGTGATATATAGTGTATACGATATAGGGTCAGGGGTGTGATTTATAGTGTATACGATATAGGGTCAGGGGTGTGATATATAGTGTATATGATATAGGGTCAGGGGTGTGATATATAGATATATATGATATAGGGTATGTCACATAGGCAGCTGCGACAAATATTGATACTGCATATGAAACAAATTAATATCATCCATAGATGAATTCTCAGTTTACCAAAAATATGTAAGGGAAAGTAGTGATATCATAATACGTCCAGAGGTAGACATCTACGTGTGTTTCAATGACAAGCGTCGATTAAGACACAAATACTTATTTTTTTAAAACAAAATGTACAATGCTCTGAAATTCAAATATTGTCTATAATAATAAACCCATTAGTCTCAACTTCTTTATTACGGATAATAAGGATATCAAGTGTTTGTAACGAGACATAGGATCCCAAACCTCGGTTTGATATTATCAGCGATACAAATGGCGACCGAATTCTTCATGTTCACATAATAACGAGGCTAAACATGGGTAATGTCGAAATTAATGTACAAAATACAAACACATTTTGTGTTGGGTCTGCCATTTTAAATATTCGGTTGTTAATGGGTCCTTATATATCAGTAATTACCGAGGTCGTTTGTACGAAAAATGTTCTTGATAATGTATCTCTGAAAATGTCAAAGGTGTAAGATGTTTGATATATCATACATGCACAACACACATATATAATGTATACTTATACTTTTTTTCTGTCCAAGATTAAAACTTTGCCATATCTAATGAAATCTTTAGGATCAGATATAGATAACTGTAAAGAAAATTGAGTACAGAGTCTCATCATAAAATAGATTAGTATCTATACAAAGGGAAATTTAATTTTAAGGCAATATACACTACTAAGAAAAAAGAGTGTTAATATTTCTAAACATTTTTACACTTGTAATAATAACTTTTTTACAAATTGCTTCATATACCTTTTTATGCCAAAAACTACTTCTATTAACAATTATTAATCTCCACAGTTTTGCATTAAATTATCAGTAACTGGCAACAGTTAATAAAATTATCAGTTACTGGCAACAGTTCCTGTCCTCGTTATCAGTTATGTCAAAGTTTCGTATATGTATTATCCGTTTCATATTTTTATATCAGTTATATGTAATGACCAATGTTACATACATGTATACCGATTATTTAACTAATAACACTATTATCATATCCTGCTTATCAACTACTGACCGCACTAGGAAGGCTCCCAGTGCTTGACCCAAACCCGTCCCCAGGTGGCGGAAAGAGTAGGTCCTCTTGTTGGGGTTGTCAGGTTATAAGACGGAAACCGTAGTAGGTAACGCGTTTGGAGAGGGCCAAGCTTCTTGCACGATAAAGACCCCTTTTGTAGATTTCGAAAATAGAAGGCTCGTTGTTCCCGCTTCGAAAAGGCTAAATTCTCCGTCCCTATCCAATATTCTATAGTCAAAATTGTGTTCCCCGAATTTATTGAAGTCATGTCCCTATCCATGACAAGTATACATTACTGGCACTATTATTATCTCATGGTTAACACTTCCGTTAATAATTTTAAGTCCTCGTTATTGGTAAATGGACGTGGTCAACACATACAACTCATTTCTTCATTATCAGTTAATGTCAACTGTTTCGTTTACAGATTATCAGTTACTGACAGTATCACTTACTGTCAATAATTTCATATCCACATTAAATTTATAACAGCAGTTTTGTCTGTAGATTATCAGTTACTGGAAGCGTTTTCATACCACCGTAGCTCGTTTAAAGGCAGTACGTGTATCAGTAATACTTACTGGCAATAGATTTGGGTCATAATTTTCAGCTAATGGCAACATTTCTGTATATAGGTTACTAGCATTATTACAACTCTGAACGCATTTACTGGCGTTGTTAAGGTTGTAAGTCACTTGTTATTGGCAACGTGGCCTGTCAACGCTGAGGTTGGCAATATGAGCTTATTGCGGACAAGGATCGACAATGATTGCCAGTTTTCCGGTCGAAGACCTGGGTTTTTGCAACAGGTACTCTGGCTTCCTCCCCAATAAAAAAATGGACACCATAATACAGCTGAAAAATTGCTTATAGCGCATGACGTTTACCACAAACAAAGTTGTCTTTATGTACATTTAACTCACTAGTCAGTTAACAGCTAGTGTTTATTTTGCAATCTAGTTTTGTAAATGTCGTAATTTATGTTGATTAATTATTAGATTAATTATATATATATTGCTTGTTTTATTATAAAATCATTTGTGGTTGAGTTGCGGTAGAGCACATAGTTAAATGTAGTCGATTCCGAATTTTGAGGAATCCTTGGATTTTGGAATGCCTATATATTTAAATAGTAAATTTCAAACAAACCATATTATGCTTCAATAAAAATAAAGTGCAAAACTAAACTATCCAGTTTAAAGCTAAATTGGGCCAAACGAAATCGAAACTTAAATTTTAAAATGTTAATTTTTTTTTAATTTAACAGTAAATGGAAAACGGGTCAAAATAGAAATATTAATTAAATGTATCTTAGCAGCATTCTAAAAATTATTACTTTTGGATTATTCGTGTGTTCAGCATCACATTATTCTGAAATATACCCGTATGTTTGTAGAGTTATATGATTTAGTGTTACAATTCTATTTTAGAACAAAGGGTTTTCATATTTAAACAATTTTGAGCTCAGCCTCGCTTTCAACAACGTTTGCTTACATTCACATAATTGCGCTTCAGTTTCACTCGATATAGAGTTAGGTTAAAGGAAAGTAAATCGAACGCCTACAAACAAAAACTGCGGCATATATTGCTTTTACGAATTTGGTCTAGACCCCCAGAACGACACAAAAGATATATAGCACGTAAAATTGAGATAACGACCTGTTTTATGAATGAAACGGTCATTTAAAAAGTACAAACAGTTTTCGAGACAAACTGTAAATATTTACCTAAGCATAAACGTGTTTGTTCAAAAAATAAGAAAATCGTATTTTGATGTTCAATTTTATACATTTTTTTATTATTTAAAAATCGATGTGATAGAGAATGATATAACTCTCCTTTTATGTGTTTTCCAGCTGTCAAAAATTTATATTATGCTGCGTAAACAGAGAAGGGTGAAATTTCCACGTAACACTCTTAGTACTTGTCAACTAAGGGTGTTCTGATGTTTGTTAAAATATACATTTTACAAAGATCAACCGTGCGTTTAATGAGATGTCCCATATGATTGACGGTGTAGCTTATTCTTATCACGGATTTTTATTGTTACTTTATGGACTGTGGCAACAATACAAATCCATTCTTTTTCTTCTTACATTTATTTGGAGGTCGTCGAGACCAAGTTATTTTAACCATACCAGGACGACACATAGTTATACGATAAATGTATTAATAATAACGAGCCACGACCCGAGTGTGTGCCATGGAACCGTCCATACTGTCAAGCATGTCTTTTCTCCATAACGCTGGGACCATACTGGGAGGGTTCCCAGTGCTCGACCCACAGAGCAGCCCAGCGCGTCCCCGGGTAGCGGATAGGGGAGACCCCCTCGTTCGGGGGTTGTCAGGTCATAATACGGAAAGCCTGACCGCGGACCGTAGTGGGTAACGTGTTTGGGGAATGCCACGCTCCTTGCACGATAAAGACCGCTTTTGTAGATTTCGAAAAAGAGTAGTCTCATTGTAGCCGCTACAAAAGGCTAACTTTTTCGGCTCTACCCAAAACTCCATACTTTTGAAGTGGCAGTCACAATTGTATTCCCTGTGACCCATCCCACCCCCATTTTCCGTTGTTTATTGTTTGTTAACTTGTTCCCGTCTTGAATATAGCTGAAATACTGCTCGCTGGACGTAAAGCAGACATCCAATCAATCAATCAATTCTCCATAACGTGTTTATAGTGTTGGTTATTATTCGAGCTTATTTGCAACTACTGCTGGCGACACAATTTTACAATTTAGACGAGATTAATATATATAAGTAAAATATAATTTTACCGATAATAATGAGACTATAACTTTTTTTGTATAATTTTAAATTCATTATTTTTTATATAAACATTTCCTCAAACTATTGCATGAGATTTACTTTTAATCTATTAGTGCGATTTTAAAAATTACCATTAAATAGTTATTTATTGTTTAACAGTTACGTCATGAATATAGCTGAAATATTTTTGCTAGATGTCAATCAATCAATCAATCAATCAATCATAGTTATGAAAAAGATTGTCACAGCTAGAAAACTACAACAATCATAGATACATGTACATTAATTGACTTGGGGAAAGTGTTTAACGTCCTTCACAATAACTTAAAGTCATTGATCGGACAAATGCACTTATGAGTTGAGAAAATAATCTAAACACAAACCTCGTGTATTGACGATGACAGAGGCAAGCGAACATATGCATTATTTGTCGCATAGTTTTAGATTTGTCCCATAGAACTGTATGTCAATTTTCCTCGTGCTTTTGTTTTCCTGACATTATTGCACCATGGACATAATGTGTAATGCAATGCATATATACTATAGACCAAACACACACAATGTGTGCATTTATGTACACTGTTATGGGATTGTATACTTATATTGAATATATTCCTTAATTTATTATTGTAAAACCTGTCCTGAAATTGCAGCGCATTAGTCAATTTTCTAACCCGTAAGAATTAATTAAAATAGTCATTTATATGAAGAGTTTTGTGTACTGTGTTGAAATAATACGAAATTTAAACGCTTGAAGACTACAATAAATACTTTAGAATGACGAAGACTCTAAGGACATAACTAACATACATTTTTATAGAATGAGTTTAGGAATGAATCGAAGTAGGCTCCTTATAGGGATTATTGATTCAGGGGAGAAGATTTTTAATTTATTTTTGTATAATCCGTGTGAACTAAAATCATTGTAAAATATTTCAATATTGCAAAGTTACAATTCTGTAGGCCTTGTAGTTTCAAGAAGATTTAAAAAAAGGAATGTCTCCTAGCGGCCATTGCTTGAAGTACGATCAGCATTTCATGAACAATTCTTGTTACGGATCTTATATACTTATAACTTTAAAGGTAAATATTACATGTTAAAGCAGATAAGAAGCCTTCTTTGAAAAAAATCACACCACCAGAAGACACGGACCATTCTGTAGCTTTAATCAACAAAGAATGTTGAGACTATGTTGTTAACCAACGAGGCACTATTGTATGCAAAGTTTGGTGCAATTTATCCAAATAGTTTTCGAAGATTGATTGATTGATTGGATGTCTGCTTTACGTCCAGCGAGCAGTATTTCAGCTATATTCAGGACGGGAACAAGTTAAACAATAATTCAACGGAAAATGGGGGATGGGATGGGTCACAGGGAACACAATTTTGACTGCCACTGGAAAAGTATGGAGTTTTGGGTAGGGGCGGAAAATTTAGCCTTATGTAGCGGCTACAAGGAGCCTACTCTTTTTCGAAATCTACAAAAGGGGTCTTTATCGTGCAAGGAGCGTGGCACTCTCCAATCACGTTACCCACTACGGTCCGCGGTCAGGCTTTCCGTATTATAACCTGACAACCCCCAACGACAGGGTCTCCCCTATCCGCCACCCAGGGACGCGCTGGGCTGCTCTGTGGGTCGAGCACTGGGAACCCTCCCAGTATGGTCCCAGAATTTTCGAAGAAGATTCACATATAAAATTATAACAAATGGGGTACGGACGCCAAGTTACATCATTTCTTATAACCTTCAGCCAAGTTAACTAAAAATAAGATTTTCACGACAATTTTTATTGCGCATTATTTTAGAAAATGTATTACAATTTTTCGCTGCAATGTTATTAAGAGCATAATTTATTAGAATTACTACATGATCTTTTATTTAAAAAAAGCCCAAGATAACCTCTTTATTTTCTTTTGTCAACACAAAATTCGCGTATACATTTATTTATTATTAAAATGGTAACCTATAATAGTACAACATTGGTCACCTTTTATTAACACCTGTTATTATTGGCGTGTGACCTATGATGGCTCAGAATCGCCTTCATTGCATATAGCCTTAGGTGAAAATTTGTTAGTATAACGAGCGGGGTTGGTCCGGAGATGTAATCGACCGGTGTCGATTCTTTGTATCCAATTTGGCGTGCATGAGTTAATCTCTATTCTAATTATATACTTTCAACAATTTTATACAAATGAAAGTTTTTACAGTGTGTGTGGGTTGGTTTACAAAGTAAAATGACTAGACGCATACTCAACAGAAAAATGCAATAAAATACTGTACAAAATGAAATTCCCATGGACTTTGGAGAAGCTATAAGGAATGTCGGAATTGGTTGATAAATAAAAATGAGAGATTTCAAACAACGAAGGATTATATGAAATATTTCATCATGCAATTTTACAACCAACCATTTATATACATCTTTCAAGACAAAAATTGCATAAACGAGCAACTTTTTTACAACGATGAATATAAAAGATGACATAATTTTTCAAAACTTGGCTATATACTCTAAGTAAGTAGTTGGTCACAACTTAAGTCAAATTTAAAATTAAAATAATTTTATACATATATATAGCACAGTAAAAACAATAGCACGATAAAGATCAGTATCCGCCAACCATCCCTCTCTAGTGTGAGAAGTTACTTTTCCACATTGTGTTACTCATGGTGATTAATTTGTGAACATAGCAACAGAAAGACAAAAAAGACATAACTTACGACTATGTGCACATAGTTCGTATCACTTTCCTAAACTTTTTTTTTACTTTAACCTGTAGGCTTGGGATGCATTCAGTTGACAACCTGGGGCTATGTTACAAGATTGACAGGTATCGATTAAGATGAAATTGTTGAAGATTGCAGGAATTAAGGTTAAACTTTATTATTATATATTGCTCTGTGCTTATCTTATTTGACGAGAAAATTAGGATGTTTAACGTTAATGGTTAATATTATTATTCGAAAAATATGCCACACACGGAAGATAATATATTTTAGGCTCCTAAATTACTTGATTGTTCAGCTCCTCTTTATTACTCAAAGTTGTTCTTACGCACAGCCCGTGTTAGCACAGTCGTTACCTTAAGTTCTTCAGACATATTTATGCCAAGACGTTAACTCGTGTGTTAGCACAGAAGTTCACATGATGTAGGAACAGACGCTAATTCATATGCAGTCCGACCCAGTCATCGTTTTGCGTAGACCTAGTCATTTGTGAATCTGGTGGTACAGACATTTACTCTGTTGGTAGGAACATTCTTTCACTCATCTTAAAGCACATACGTTCATTCCATGTGCTTGCGCAGAGATATGGCCTTATTTGTGAACGGATGCGCACTAAGTTTGCTGATACAGATAAAATACCAATAACAGTTGGAGGCAGGTCAGGACAAATGAAGATAAAACACATTGGCTACGTACATTTATATACAACCCATTGGTTGGAACCGCCATCTTGAAACTATAATCTTTGTTTAAACGTTCTTGGCTGTATCATCTTTACATGTTGGACGTAAACGATTGTATCTGATCAAGAAATAACTTCTCATGTTACATGACAATTCAATTTAAAAGCCTCTCCAATAAATTGATATTGTTGTAGTTGGATTATAAATCCACGCGTTGACCACATTATTTAACACAGTAGCTCCGTGTACATAATGTAATATATTTGCTTTTAGTAAACACAAATGTTTGTGAATACAAATTTCGTTTAAGTATATTGTTGTTCATTGGGAACTGTATTTTTGATAACTATTTGTTGGTTGTCTGGGTTTGTTTTATAGTTTTAAAATCAACCAGCGTATCTGATATAACTGTGCTCATGAATCTAATAAAATTTGCATACGTATATATAAACACGTACCAATATTCTCCGTTTAAACTTGTATATGTGTTATACCAAACCAACGATTTGGCCCATCAATGCAGTTCGTACAAAAAATACAAATTAGACTGTGGAATAGAATACAAGGGGGTACGGATAGGTTGAAAAAATTAAATTTGTTTAAATGCTTCTGTGACATTTTCCACGTACTGTAAATAATATACAGCGCATACTTTAAACTTGTGTGCATTTATAGACCTCGCACAATTAAAAAGAAACAAGAAAGAGAACCGGAACCAAATTCATGTCACTTTTAAATGGTTTGTTGCTAAACGAATGGAAAAGTAGACAAATACACCTGGAGTTTGAAAATATCAAGCTGACGGGACATAATATCCAACAAACTAGAGGGCGCTCGATCACCGGGTAGTTTTTAGACGTGGTACATCTAAAATGTAAAAGAATTAACATTGATAAAGGCTATATACTAGTTTATTAATATCACGATTTTGAGAGAACATATGTGTTTAGGGTACAATTGGTATAGCATTTACAGTTCAGTCCACTACTTTCTCTAAAATTCAGGAACAAAATCAACACAAACGTTCATGTCGAGATCCTTTACAACATTTGTACTTTTAGTATATGTAGAATATTCAATATGGCTGCTACTGCTGGTAATTTGTTTTGACTGAACGAAAAGATACTCCTGTCGTTCTCACTAGCAACTTTACGGACAGTTTGTATGACCTTTCCCGATATGGTCTTTTTTTTTTGGTGTCGATACGAAAACAGTTAGCAAATGATCACGCAAGAATAATCTTCGATAAATACTGCATTTTCATTGGTTAAAAGTATATTGTTTTCTTGTTCAGCAGCCACGCCCCACCCTGTACATTATTTGTTATTGCAATTGACAGTCCGGCTTCTATAATTTACTTGTGTTTGTTTAAAAATAACTTCGTTGCATTTAAACATTGAAGTTTTGATTTATTTAAAAGGATAGACTTAAATAAATATTGGTATATTGGGCTATAATAATAACCTACTTGGATTAAACACGTGCACACCGTTAACTGAGGTGTATGCACCACAATAGACAAAATATTTCTTAAATTACGAAAGCTCAATAGACTTAATATAGGCCTCAAATATTCTGCAGTTTGTAGTTTGTTGGCGTCTTATAAAAAAACTATTGTTTAATGGCGATTGTTTTTAAATTATGAAGCAAAACGAGCGATTTCTAAAATGCTCTTAGGTCATGTGAATATGGAAGCGTTGTTTTATTATTTTGGTTCTTTTTGGCATTATTCGCAAAAACTCGGACTTTAACACTAAAAAACTTACATGGTTTATTAATATTTTAACCCCCATTTTCAGCATTTTTTCAGCAATGTGACGGCGTCTAGCTTTTATTGGGGGAGGAGGTCAGAAATTCCGATCTTCGCTAGCAAACTAACACTCCTTGTCCATTAAAATTGGAGTCGAACACACATTGCCTGCAGTGATACCCGACTTCCATATAAGCCAAAGAGATAAGTCGAGGGCGATACCCTAGGTGATATGTTAAAGGACATGTATTAATTTGTCAATGTATTTTATAATAGGCAAGTTAAGTAAAAGCTATATAATGTAATAAATAATTTTGTAACAGAAACATCAGACCTACGTTTTCGCATCTAAAGACCCAACATGTCCTTAGAGTTGTGGAATGTAACGCGGGAGCTGAAGGGATATTGCTATTTAAATGAGTAGCAAATTAATCGTTGGAAAGTTGACGTCATCACGACTGTCGCGGAGTTTAAGTTTTAATTTTTTATTTGTCTATTCTTAGATAAATGCCTAAACACGAGACCGCTGTCAAGCAAGTAATTCTGCAGCCAATCGAAAATCCAAGAGACAGTCACTGCGGTTCTTTATTGGCCTAGAGCCCAGTTGTAGCTGAAGATGGTCTTACCCATTTTTAATTAAAATTAAAGATTAAACAGAGAAAAAACTACTTGGAAACTGTTGAAATTGATAATAGGGAAGGGATGACCGTATAGGAACCTCTTGTTGTTGTGATTTATTAATAGATTTTGACCAAGTGCAAAATGTCGTGAATAACAAGATGTTGGTCCTTGACTGTTGCAAGATGCGTCAGCTGGAAAAGCGTTGCTTTTATAATAGTCTATTTTAGTCCTTAACAATGTGCTAATATTTGTTTAATTGAAAATTGTCTTTTCCCAGAAACTCTCGTCATGAGAACAGCGTACGTAAAAACTTACATGTAGCTAAAGTACTACATTTGATTTACAAATATACTTAATATAAACCATAATTAGACGTGTAAAGCATAACTATTCAATTTAAATTTAAGTAAATTATACCTTACTCAAGGATTTAAATCCGACTTCTCTTCTGTTTGATTCGCTATTGTTTTTCTAACGTTTAAAGAAGTTAAGCTACTTCGTACAAATCTGTGCACAGGTCTTTCGGTGTAAGATCACTGAGAACATTTTTAATTACTCTTACGAACGAATAAGGTCATAGTCTACAATAGAATATACGTAACATCAAAGGATTCGCACCTTGTACTTGAATATATTCTATTCATTCGTAAGAAACTACAAGTACACTTGAGAAATGATTTCAAATGGTATATTACAGTTAAATTTTGTTAAATACTTAGCAAAAAAATACTTAACATCAATAAATTAGAAGTCATGATATTTTAGAAAAAATATTTTGCATATTTAAAACCATTTGCTTGTTTTTTTTCTTATGTTATTCTTTCGCGTTGAAATTCCGTTCATTTTTGTGGAATAACTATGTTGTATCACTAACCCTCCTTAAATAACTTTTGTTTATTTTAACTATCAGTCAACGATTAACTAAATACTCATCACTTATGTACTGGAAGATTATAATTTTCAACACCTATATCAACTTATATGAAATAACATATTTTGGAAAAATTTATTTATTTGAATACTTTTGATTTGAGGCAACTGACAGGTCTGTCTAATATTAGTCAATAACAATAATAATCTTCAAAAATGTAAAGACAACTAAATAAACAACACTCTTCTATAAAAGTTATCACACTGCCCACGTGATGTCTGAAATCGGACAACTACGATCAGAAATGCTTCATGGCTGGAATGAAAACAAAGAATGTTGCAATTAAAAACATAATTCATTTGACAATTCCAATTAAAAAAAATTACAATTAGTGTTTGTACATGCATGTGCTCTTGCATTCTTCAGGAAATAAATTAGAGCTACTGATTTACCTGCAAGTAGCACACTTTGGTACTTAGTTTTATAGTTAATAACAAAGTCGGATCGGATATTTTATTAGTTTTATGAACCTTAAAATACGTAAAAATAAAATGCTAATAATATTGTATATTAGTTGGACTGGTTACAAAGTTATCTACCTTTAATTTCAGAGAATTGGTTGTGATGGCATTGTGGGATCGGACGCCAGTTTTGACCAGTGCGGGGTCTGTAATGGGGACAGTTCATCGTGTCAGTTAATATCAGGCATATTTACCAGGAGATATTTATCCTATGGATATAATCTTATCAGCCGTATTCCGGCGGGAGCATGCAATATCAATATCACAGAAATGGGTCGAAGCAGGAATTATCTAGGTAATGCATAATAATAAGTCTCAAAATTTGAAAACATACTTTAATATCTATATAGCTTAAGTTAAGGTAAATGCAGAAGTACACAAACACACAACGAAACAACAACTACAATTTACAATGCAGAAGTGTGTCTGGTAGTCATCTACTATTGATCAGCAGCTTATCAACGTCGAGTTTGAGAGTTCAAACCTGACTGATTAAGGTGTACTCGATTCAAAACCTTTACTGATAAGAATGGCAAGTTTTACTTCCTACGGTCAGGTGTTCTATTCCACTAAATGAAAGGTAGAACCATAATACAACTGTAAAATTGATGAAAGTGGCGTAATTCCCCATACAAACAAAACCGAACACAATACCCGTAAGTAATACTGTAAAACTGCTAAATAATAACAAAAAGAAATTTCTAATTCGATACAGCTAAACTCGTATTACGAAGCAAAGCCGATGACGGGCTTAGTTTACTAACTTTTGCACTTTTATTTTCGAATGTTTTATTTACGGAATTTGCACATTTTAGAAAGTTGATATACTGTTTAACGCGAGTTTTCATTAAAATGTCATGTAATCAGAGCAATATGCAATATTTGTTCTGCCTTCAATTTAATAAAGTAGTCGCCAGTTTGTGTTTTCTTTTGTATTACAACAATAAAACAAGAAAAAATATTCAATAAAATTTGACCACATCTAACAATTTGACACTTAAATCTGCTAATGCAGGCATAAATCTATTTTTTCTATATTAACATGTGTTCTGGTCTAGAACATATGTCATATATAAACCCACGACACGATCATTTATGTCGAAACGACTTTAAAAGGTATTTACCAAACATACTTTGCTATCATAGAGCTTAACCTTAATGTATCGGTAAATGAAAACAAGATAACAAACTCAAGTTAATGTGTGTTATCTGCTATCAGGTCATTCAAGGAGGCTTAATGGTCATTTATACCCACTTCATCACCTGATGACCACTTCTGAATAAATCACGCCTTATCAATTAATGCAGAATGGTCAGCCTTAAAATAGTCCGTTTAGTCGACCGTTCCGTTTTCAATAAAATCTGTTTTTCTTTAAATTCTGAGAATTTTTTACAATGGACTTTATATTTTTGACGAAAACAAATATCTTAAAATTGTCACTTAAATTATAGGACTGTCCTAGCCCGCCTGGTTTTCGAGTGGACACTTTAAAGTACACGGTCATATAATAACGAACTAATTTTTATTAAATCTTTTGTTAACTTATTTCTTTTCATATAATCGGGGTATTTGTTATCTTAAACTACTGTTCCAAATTTGAATGGACTTAAACATCAATTGTGAAGGTTAACATGCTAAAATAATTATTTTCAAGCTTTTGAGATATTAAATTCACAGGTATCAATTATTGACACCTCCCTTTATACGTGGTATTAAATTAAAATATAAGTTTTTGCAAATATTTTAAATAAAACTATTCGCCACTTGAATAATAACTATTATTTTTTGTTCCTAGTAATGGATCGCCATTTTTCGTGTTATAAGATGTGTATTTTTCCGAGAGCTGCAAGGGGTGTATGAATATCGGTATTTGCAGGGTAAATTAATAAACCCTGTTGATGATAGAGATCTTTCATCTTTGCATGAAGGATGGGAGGTTGTTATCGGACTATGTTGTTTCAATTGATAAACTGGTATAAATTACAAAAGGGTATTTCGATGGCTGCATGATAGGAGAGGTGTTTGATATCGGACTGTGCTGTGCTAATTTATCAACCCTTTTAATGATATGTAATGATATGTGTAGCTGTCTGAGTTCCTGTTTTATATTTTCATGCGAACTGTTTAGGGAAAAGAGTATACTTGCTTTTCTTATGGTCAGCTGATAAACATTATTTGTGATATTAGTATGATGTTTCTTTAAAACAGAGTTGTACATGAGAAAAGTAATTATATCCCCCGCAAATTTGTTTGGGGGGTATATAGGAATCACCCTGTCTGTCCATCTGTCTGTCCGTCTGTCCAGTCCCTCGTAAGCGCAACTCCTAAACCGCTTGATGAAATTTAATGAATCTTAGCATAAAGGGAGTACATTATATTTAGATGTGCATGAAGGATTTTTATTGACCTCGGATATCATTAAGGGGAGGGAATTGGATTTGAAAGCGAAGCGGGGGGGGTATCCCTTTGTGAGCGTGCTCACAGTCCACACTTGTTATACATTGCTTAATGCTAAGTCAAAATATACACATCTTTAGATAAACGTCGGGTCCCTTTTCGGCGATCACAGTCTGTATATGGCTGTGTGCTCATCATAAATTTAAAAATAAAACTCAAATAGATATTCGAAATTGATAGCGTTAGCGTTAAGACTTTAATCATCAGTGAGTACCGTTGTTCGATTGACCAGACTAATATGTCAATAGGGAAAATGAAAACTCAATTCAAGTAAGTGGTCAACATATTGTTTGTGTTGCCTTTTTTTCTCGGTATAAATAATGTAAATAGAGAAAACTAACCAAACAGAAAAATGTACCTTATTGGTTTTTTATTTAAAGTTATTGACGGTCTATGTGTGCATAATGTCTTTCCAAGTAAGTGAACAAATAGCTACGGATTAGCTATCAAATTAATGTCTGCTACTATTTATTCTACTACTTAAATTCATACTTTCAAAGTACAAAGAGTTGAACTTGATGCTTACATGCAGACGACAATCAAACTTGAATAGTCCATTTAGGAATCGTGCAATAGACCTTCCATAATTCAATATGATTTTTCATATTAATCATAAATTTGTGAAAATATAAATTATATATAATGCACTTAAATATGTAGTAGGGAGATATAAGTAAATACTCTTCAATATTTATGAACTATGGACTTTTTAAGAGGTCAGTACGCGTTTATATATGGACCATGTAGAATAATATTGACCGACGGAGTTATAAGTCCATATCGTCATATAATGTCAATAAAAAGCGTATTGACCGAATAAAAGTCCTTTATTGTAATAAAACATAAAAGCCATATCTTAAATTGAAATTACTTATATATTTTTCGTCTGTACACTCGCCTCATTGTTTATATCAATTGTATAATGAAATTAAACGGGAACGAATATCCGGAGCTATATTTAGTATTGTAGCGTCAGTATACACACAAATACAAAAACATATTTCATCAATATTTGTTACAAAATAGAATCCAGGCGTTTGATTGTGAAAATATACAGAATAGTCTGGATACCATGTGATTGGCTATGCAGGCAACATACCAAATGTAATATAAAGAACTATTTGATTGTTTGTTTTAGGAGTTTTACAGCTATATCATGCGGCTAGTTTTTATTTTGGAAGGAAGTATTAGTACTCAGGAAACACCCATGACCTTCGGCAGGACAAAAATCAACTGTTCTTCTTTTATTAAAGTCGAGGTTGATTACACCTCTGCCCGCGTTGAGGCTCCAACCCGAATCCTCATTTTGACAGGAATGTGATAAGTAGTAGATGATTAACTTAACCACTTGGCTAACTAGGTTATACAAAGAATTGTCAATTCATGATGTTTAATTTCTCTTTGTTTACAAGAGCCGTCAATACGCAAAGAAAACAGTTACTATTATATATGAATATCTATGCTGGGCATATATAAATAGACAATTTAAGACAAACAAAACAAAACTGTGCTGCTGTTTATAGGATGTGTCACATATTTCGCTGGTTTTTACTCTGTACCCGGGCTTCTTAATAAAAACATTACCCCACTATAAAATACCTTACCAATTGCTGAAAGTACCGTACAACCGCATGCGATAAATAGTAGCCAAACAAACAAACAAACAAATGTCCATAATTGCATGATTCGTAAACTGACTGCTATTTAATATTTATGGAGGTTTACCTTTAAGTTAAAGAAGCAATTATATCCACATATCATTTGTTGTTTTAAAAACGTTAAAAGTATATTTTACCTGCAAAGAACCAGAACAATTCGAAGTTGTGTAGTTAATAATTCTTTATAACCCTACAAAAAAACATTAGTAGTTTCGACATAAAGAATATAGAAAAAGAAGATATTATAGACTTATAAATGGGCTCTGTCCAAATACCTGTTAGTTATTCACTAATGCATCTATTATATAAGATTTACAAGAAATAGAAACAGTCCTAGAACATTATTTAATATTTATAATACGACTATAGACTAGACTTGTATACACCTGTTACATGTAATGTAGAATTTTATCTTGATACATACTATATATTATGTCAAATATAGCGCTGTCATTAAAACACATATTTTATGTGTTTTTTTCAAAATGTTGTTATCCAAAAACCACACAGTAAAGCACAATTGAAATATGTAATAAAACAACATTTTAAAAGAAATGTTTTCATATATGGCATTTCGAGAAATGATATTTGATGACTGAAGCGATTGTTGTACGACTTTAAATATTAGAGAAGCATATTAATAATGATCGCGACACTATCATCATACTTAACAGTTTGGTTGTGAATATCTGTACAATGACATCAATTATATCGTGTATTGTGAAATAAATTAAAATTATTTATTTATCTTAATAGGTATTTTAAGTTGAAAAACAAGTAGGATGCTTCCTTTATAACACCCGAGAAATATTGAACAGTAAATTGTTTGTAAAAAAAAACTATTGTAAATACAAGACAAAAATTAGTATTAGATAAAATTAGTTGAAAATTTTAATTTTTTTTTCAAAAAGTTTTAGCCACTAAGACCTGACACGGAAATAATATATTAAATTACGTAAACAACTAAGATTTACGAACGGTCTTATTTTGTCAATTTTCTCAGACAGAAATATGTAGGACAAGGGCTGTATTAAGTAAACAACATATACCTGTAAATTTCCGGATATCAGAATATTTTGTTAAGGTGTGTTTAGTCGCGTTAAAGTCTCCATAAATTATAAATTTCTTTTATGCCAGGCATCGAACATGGTTGTTTGTATTTTACATTCCTTTTTATAGAGGATTTATCTGCAAATAAATATAACAAATCACAACTTTATTGACTCTGTATTATTCAATCCTTGTGACTTTATTATTATGAAGTATCTTTCATTTGTATACAATTCAAAAGTGCCTTCATTAAAACGGAATGTAGGCGTAGATTGCCATTAATACACAACGCAAAGGTCTAGATGATAGAAAAACAAGGACGTGCAACTGTAGTTTTCTAAAGCTCCTGATAAAGATCTTAATTTTACTCAAGCTTTATAATATCATTCTGAATTCATGATTGCTTTGACAGACGTGTTATGCAATTTTAACGATCGATTTACTCTGTCACATTACATACTGAACTTATTCATTTATTCATTTAGAATACGAAATGTATTAAACATTTAATTAATTTCTTCTTCTTAAACTCGCAAACGTACCATATGTGCTATATGCTAAAACATTGATGGAGAAGAGAGACCGTAGTGGCGAGAAAAATAAGAAAATATTTATAAAACGTGATTTTTTTATAAATTCACCACGGATGTTTACGAAAATCAAATTTTTGTCGATAGGTATAAATTGTAAGCAGATGTTTAAAGCTTGTTAATGGGTAGGTATATGTATGAAAAAACAAAGGTAACATATACTTTCTTAAATACGTTTTAAGAGCTAAACTATTTTACGCACAGCTCGTAAAATCAGATTTTACGCGACATCTTGCATAATTTGTTTGGTTTATTCTAAAAAGTTCAAAATCGCCCAAAATGAAACATCCACCAAATGACTTTTTTAGATAAGTCTATGTATACATGTATTGCCTTTTATTTATTATGCCAAATATGAACTCATTCGCGCAGTAATTGTAGAATACTGCCCATTGTTGTGCTATGTACTATGAATAAAAAGTCATAAAAGTTCATCTATTATTTTCCTAGCATTGAAGTTAACTGACGGAAATTACATCTTTAATGGTAATTATCGACTGAGCAGGGAAAGTGTTTTTACAGAAGCTGGAACTGATTTCAAATACCAGAGAAATAAAAGATCGGAAGGATGTCCAGGAGAATGCATATATGCTAAAGGACCAACCACAAAGTCTGTTGATTTAGAGGTAAACGTAAAGGAAATGAAACAGCTTTTTCCTGTTTGAATGTATTTATTGTATATATAGAACAGAAATGGGGTAAAGGGTCATAAATTAAATAACTTCTCCAATTGATTTTGTTCATAAAGTACAATAAAAAGTTATGTTCTTGTTAGCAATAACAATTTTTACTGAATTAGTTGTATTTTAGGAATTCAAATCTATAGTTTGATAAGCGAAAACAGGACGAATTCAAAAAATAAGAAAAAAAGAAATTGTCATTGTTTTCGCACAACAATGATAATTTCAAAAGCCTAAAAACATGATATTTGTACATTGTTATGTGAAATGTATTTTTCTTTGATACCACAATGTCTGTCCCCTACAATGTTGGTTGGATAGGATTTTAAGAGCACGCGAACTTCCTTATTGGGTATGTCGAGTAGTTTATAGTTTATTTTTAAATATAAGTTCGTACAAGCAGTATAGAGTAAATTATGACGTTTACAATTGTCATATATTTATGCGTTTGTTATAACTGCCATCAGGCAACATATTTTCATGTTTGTTAATGATATAAATGTAATTGACTTTTAACCCTTCTATGTAAACTAGAAAGTGGTATGTTACCTATCTGACATAACGCTATTACAGTATTTATAATAACATAAATACACACTTCATTCAGTCTTGTTCACAGAATGTTTTTTCAATGTTTGTTTTTATGAGGTTCGGTGTACTCACTTTGTGTGTGTGTGTTTTTTCTTGGTTTATGTTTGCCTATATCCTGATTTGTAAGCGTCCCTTAACTTTCTGCTCTTGTTGGTCAGGGGCCTCGGTGGCCGAGTGGTCAAGGTAGTTCGTCTACTATTGATCACGTGGTCTGTCAACACTGAGATTGCGGGTTCGATTCCCACTGCAGGCAGGGTGTACTCGACTCCAATCTTAATTGACAAGGATTGCCAGTTTTCCTACCGCAGGTCGGGGGTTTTCTCCGGGTACTCCGGCTTCCTCCCCCAATAAAAACTGGACGCCATGATATAGCTGAAAAATTGCTGAAAGTGGCGTTAAACCCCATCAAACAAACAAACAAACAATCTTGTTGGTCATCTTTGTTTCCTAACAAAAACAAGTTAGAAATAATACAGTACGTGTACAACAGTATGACAAGTCCTTCTTCAAAAAGTATTGTGCTATATTCAAAATCAATATAATTCATAATTGAAAACATGTTTCTTTTGAGCAGTATTATAGAGCCACTTGTATTTGCATCTGAGATTACATGCATTTAGCATTAGTTTATTGCATATGCCAAATTAATACATAAGTGGAAAAATATTCCAGTACAATTGTGTGTGTGGTAACACATTGCTTTTTATCCAAGTAAGAATATTTAGCCTTTTTTAGGATAAAAGTAATAGTTTGAAATGATGAAAGTATTGTGCTTCTGCTCACTTTTTTAGAATTTAAAAATAATTGAATAATAAAAATGTTTTCTGAATGAAGTTGTATTTCTTATCACAACACATAAGCATATTTAATTGGGATTTTAGAAAGGAAATTTTCTCTTCAATCAACTTTAAAGTGTCATTACATTAGATTGACTTAAATAGAAAGATTGTTTAATCTTGAATTATTTTTATCTTGCGTGCCTTGATGAGAATAAACATTTGACATACATTTTTCAGAAAACAACTGAATTGGTTTCGTTCGCACTGTTTAAAATAGTTGCCTCATAATGGTTTGGAAGAATTATAAAACAATTTTACTCCTGTTTTCATTATGTTTAACAAATATAAAAATATGTATATTAGAGGCACCCACTTCCGGCAAAACAGAATAAGAGCCACCCGTCGTTTTATTGTTTAATAAAGTAATAAATCCCATATTTCGCAGACAAATATCTGGGTAAAGATGTTACATTGATTATCTTTCTGATATATAATTGCTGACTAAGAAAGCATATCTGCATGTAGGATAATATATTTCTGCCGACAGCATATGATGCACTATTGATAAGCGTCGTCATATATAAAACCCATGTAAATTTTACATTTCTTCCATTTATGCACTTTTGATAATTGTTTTATTTAGAAATACCACAGCGATTTTATTTGTTTTTGCCCCGAACAGTTTGTTTTACTTTCCAAACGCCGAATATTTATCGTTGTTAAAGTATGTAATTGGACGGACATAGAGACATCTCGATGCATAAATGACGACACTATTTACTACCAGGCATCTTTTGGACATGTCTAATATAAACATAATTTAGAGTCGAAAGAGTGCAATGTTATTTATGTTTCGATTCTTATTTATCAGTTTGTCGTCAGTGGTTTTAAGTTTAAGATGTACCGGAAATCGTATTACATGATGACTACTTTCAGGACAAACCTTTTTAACCATAATTTCATGCCATGTTAAAAAGAATTGTGTCTAAATTAACAGAATAAACGAAAGCCTCTGAGAATTACAAAAGAGAAGACTCCTCAAAAACTGGACGATTTTTGTATTCATATTCAGCTTTGATTTCGCTCATAACATTTTTTTTTTAATTTTCAGCTGCTATTTTATCAGTCAAATCCTGGTATAACATACCAGTTCACCGTGCCTAAAAATCTGACAGAGTATTTTATGAGAAATATGGTTCCTAATTTGCGACCAAATCCTAGAGAGCAAGAAATAACAAGTCAAAATGCACTATCAAATAAACAAAAGGACGTGTATATGATCACAAATCCGAACGAATTAAATAGATACAGAAATAGTGTAAACACTGGCAGTAGTAGTAGAACTAACGTAAATGCACAATCTGCTCTTCAGCCTAAACCAGGTTATGACCTTCAGTATCATACTAGCAGTAGCGATACAAATAAACACGATCAGTTAAATAGACAAAATGTTTACACGTATCCGGATGGATATGATGTCAACAAACAGGCTGCGGCTGGTGACTATGGCCAACAAGCCTCAAGTAGCAACAATATACCTCCTGATGATATTAAGTTCACTTATAGAAATGGCTATCCTGCCTACAGCAATGGAATACCTGTTGATAGTAGCGTTCAAAATCCATCCTACAATAATGACAACAGTAATGGATATCCTGTTTACAGCAATGGGATACCTCTTGGTGGTAGTGTGCAAAATCCATCCTACAGTAATGGCAATGGAAATGGATATCCTGTTTACAATAACGGGATACCTCTAGGCGAAACAGTAGATAGTCATGGGGTACCACTTGGAGGCTTTGTTAATAGTAATGGCATTCCTATCAGCAGCAATGGCATACCTCTTGCTGGAACCTTAGATAGACCTCCGCTCGTTATTGCAAATAACATACCAGATAGCAAGAATTATTTCTGGCGAATTTCAGGATTTACAGAGTGTTCGCGGACATGTGGAGGAGGTAATTATGAAATCTTTTGGCTAAAGGTTAACGGAACACTGCGAATCCATATCTGATGTTTCTGATAGAATTTCAGACAAATCTGGGCTTCAGAAATGGTCAGATTACTTTAGCCGTGTTGCGAAAGTCGGTTGTTTAGACATCTATAATTTGTGAGTTACGATCCTTAATTATGTGAGAATTAATTTAAGTTCTATATATTAGATGTACTGTAATCTGTAAAGACTTCAGTTTGTTCTGTTTGGAGATATCAAAACTTTATGGCGCCTCTGTTAAAATCCCTATATATGAAAAAAATGAAGTTTTTATTAGTTTCTTAGTATTGACTCTAAATTTTAAAATACTCTATATTTTTATCTGTTCGTATAATTTAAAACAATGTACGTCTTTGATGTATATATAATTATTTGTTCAGATGTCATTAAATATAACACGAACCCAGATTAAATTTAATTTCTTAAATCTGATGCTCATTTTATTGATGCCTTTTAATGTTTCTTTGTAATAAACTTTTATTTATGAAAAAGATGCGTTCCGGTCTGTGGAGTTGGACTTCATACAGAGTATACATTGAATAACACAAGTACTGAAACTAACTTAATGATAACGAATAACGTATCTGAATGACGTTTATTTGCAAAATAACCTTGTCCTTAATAATCTTTTCGTACAAATTTTACTAAATTGAAGTGCATTTAAGACCACTTATGGTGGCAAAATATTAAACATAGTCTATACAGATTACGTTTGATCAATATGCTCGACTTTTAGTATTTAAAAAACTGTCTACAAAAATGTTCAAAAACGTTATAAAAGCTTCAAATTTTTTTATATTCACTTGAACTGTCTGGTTTATAAGTAATATGTCAGTTTACAAGAAAATAACATATTTGAAATATGTAGCAGACATTTAAGATTTTATTTACACCAAAGTTAAGACTAGTTATGTTTCAGAGTTTTGCTGTTATGATTAGACACACTTTTTAATGTTTTTATTGGACTTTTTAAATATAAAGATTCATATTGTAAATTTATAATTCTATATCATTTTGTGCTAAAAACAAAGAATCCGGAATCAATCGACTAGTATTAGCGGTTGTTAAGATATTGGTATTGCGAGACGTGAAACACGTTTATTATGTTGTCTGTTTATTTACTGAAGTATTTATTTGCTGCCTCTAAGATATGGAAAATTATGAGTCTAAGCTAGCCAATACCTATTTTTGTAATAGTGTTGCTTTTCTAAGCTGTGAACTAAGTAATTATTTTTTACCTGAAGCACACAATCTACAGTTAGTCAATTAACGGGTTTTAATCAAACCCCTCAAATTAGACAGCTTTACGATCTCTTTGGCCACCCGAGTAATAATTCTTGCTTTACTTTTATTTTTCGTTTTTAAATATATATGTTGTATTAACTATGACAGGCTTTCGCCCACAATCTATCTTCATGGAGACGACCGCGGAAACAATGAAAAATGGGTGGCTTCTTATCTTGTATTGGATGACAGTTGATGTGTTCATAAAAGAGCAATACAATACCGGTTTATATAACTGCCTAATGTAAACATTTGTTGCGAAACCAAATAAAGCCTGTTTTAATCGGGTGTGCTAATTTACATTTTTTTGTTGTTTGATCGATTATGGTCCAACACCCCTGTTAAATATGATTGATAAGTTTGTATTAACTAACAAGTTTTTTTAAATAATTTTACTGATATTGTAATGTAGATCAATTACGATTTAATCATTTGTCGTAGTTTCTTTTAGCAGTTAAAGTAATTATATGTCTGTCACGCAGCACTTTTAGGCGATACTTACCAGAATACATTCCTTACAATCCCGCGAATCAGGTCGCATATCTTTAAGGTTTTTTTAAACGTAGCTTCGTAGGCTTATCAGAGATAAACATTTTTTTTTGCTTTTTACGTGCATTTTCTTTAATTTTAAAAAATATGTCTTTTCAGATTATTATATATTCCTTATTGTGTACGATTAATTAATCAGAAATATTTAAAAAAGAAACATTAGTGTGTTAGTTTGTTTATATGTTTTCTGGTAAAATATTATTTTTACCACCAATAAAACGAAATCCTATATTTTAAATATACTTAATGGATTAAGCTATTTCTGATTATTGAAAAAACGTAAGCTTACTTCTCTAATCATTAATCATTATGTCGGACTTAGTAGTCAGTTACACAGAATGGACGAAATGACAGGTGATTTAGCACCAGGTGTTTTGTGCAACAGTGTAGGGGACATATGTTCATCTCAGTTGACATGTTATGAAAACCATTGTAACCTTCTTAACCCTTTCCATTCCTACTATCACATTTAGATATAAATATGTTGTGGAGGTTAACAGTGGTTTCAGATAATAAGCTATTACCCCCTGGAAGGAATCTGCAGAAATCTTGTATCAATACTGGGTGATTATAATGTGACCTTTTTTAACCTTTAGTATAATACTTAGATTGTCACTTCTGTATAATCGCGAATGGATTTTTGTAGCAAATAATTATTTACTAGGGATTCTAACTGCTGTATTGTACATTGATGGTTCAGATGACAAATACTTCTTTTCTAGGTTTACAGGAGACACAGATTATTTGTCTAAAGAAAGACACAAATGTCATGGTGACTAATGAAAATTGTGAACCTCGTCTAAGGCCACAGACTCAGGTTCTAAAATGCAATTCGAACATATGTCCTCCAAAGTAAGTCTAAGACCGCAATGATGATATAAATAATGTCAACGAGTTTCAAAATACCATATGTGTATATAATTGTACATATCTAGATAAAAAAACATAGTAGTTATTGCTAAATTTGACTTCATTTATCATTTTATTGATTAATTTTTTGTGTACATATCAATTGAAAATCTGACCTTACAATTTAAAGTTAAATAGTCTACATACTAACTTTTAAACAGCATATTTTCGTATTTACCAATGTTATTTTAAGCTGCAGATTGTTAATTATACATATCCTAATATCGCTAACAATAAATTAAGGTGAAATACATATATATGTGAATATACATTTACTATTAACTACACGTTCTCAAACGTTAATTAAATAATTACAGGTAATTATCAACCTGGTATTAAATCAAGTTATCAGCTTTGTTCAGAACTGCCTATACATCAAGTTAGTCCTGATCATATACGAACAATGTTATAATTTTGTCCATTCTAGGATGTATGCATCAAAGGCATTTTTCAAGAAATATTCAATTAGATATTGTATTAAATATTTTTTCTCAGTTGGGAATCCGGGAACTGGTCAGAGTGTACTGCAAGTTGCGGTCAAGGTATGCAAACAAGGCCAGTATTATGTAAACAATTAATAGATACAGAGCTGCACCTTGAGGTATCAGTAACACGTTGTGATACAAGAACTAGACCTGAGTCTTCAAGGAGTTGCAAAACGAGAGCGTGTGCTGAGTGGACAACTGGTGAATGGGGAAAGGTAAGCAGTTATATTTTTGTATTTTTGCATTTCTTTTTTCTATACGAACTGGTTTGAAGTTATATTAGTTTAATGTTGTCAATAACATTTTCGTTCGTTAGTGTTCTCAATTTTTTTCTCAAAAAGCTTAATATCCTTAGATATCGGAGTACCGTAAATTTGATTAATTACATGATTGATTGACGTCCAACAAGCAGTATTGAGGCTATATGACGGACGGAAACAAGTTACAAAACAATAAATCAGTCCGAAAAAGGGTATGGTCCAATGGTCTAAAATGCCACTGGTAAAGCTTACAATGTAGGGGAAATGTAACCGTTGGTAATGGCTACAACTCATACGCATTTTAAAATCTATTCAAATTGATTTGTATCGCTTTTGACCATGGCAATTTCCAAACATGTTGCCCGAATCAATTTTTTGGTATTTGTTTTTATACAATGCTGAATAATTAAAACTAAATAACATAAATAAATCCAATGAATTTTTTTTCAGCTTTTTCTTGAAATTGAACACTAAATTTTAAAATGTAATAAACTCGTTCCTTACACAGTAATCAAATGGTGTAGGTCATTTTGTTGTCCACTGGATTGTCAACACTAATGGTTTTGAGTGAGTCTGGTGTGCTCGGCTTGACATAAAATCAACAAGGGCCTTAGGAAGGTCGAGGTTCTTACTAGATACTCTGGCTTCCGCCATCAATAATTACTGTTCGCTATTATATAGCTGAAAACAAAGCACATTTTTAATTATATGAATAGTATTGTGCCTTAAATATACATGTATTTACAGTGTTCTGTTAATTGTGGTCGGGGACAAAAGAAGCGAGATGTTTACTGCAAACATATTGATGCTAGAAATACAACGGAAACTGATTGCGAAGGGCGTAAACCAGACTCACAACAGACATGTGACATGGGAGCTTGTGCAGTCGGTTGGCTATACTCCAAATGGTCCAGACGGGTAATTTTTCATAATATATTACAACTTTTTAACTTAATAGCAAGATACATACTGTCATAGTGTTGTAACTTTCTTTGATTTGTTTACATCGCGTTTATTCCTAATCTATAAATGTAATACCATGTTACCGCATTCACATGTGTATAACATTATAACTATAATACATTTTTCTTGTTTTTGTTGGTTAATTCCAGCTTACGAATATGAAAACAATATATATGTAATAATTCAAATTTCTGAACAGGTTATACGATATAATATGGTTTGTGTCTGTTTACACCAAATAAACCGCGAATTTGAAGTATTCCTTATAATTTAAATTTAACTATAAATTTTAACAATTTGTATAGTAAAAATGTCGATGACGTCATGGAACTATTTGAATTTTAACGGCGTAAGAATAGGTCTAAGGTCACGCAAGTTATTTCTTATAATATGGGCTGCTCGATTTGAATTAACCAATCAGATTTCTGCTTACAATGCAAATTTAAATTATTGATGAAATGAAGTGAATTGTTTGCTTAAAATTGAGCATTCCATAACATTAAGCTACCAGTTAGTTAGACGATGAAGGGTGGAGAAGAGGTTATATATCTGAGATTGAAATGAAGTAATAAATCTTTCGAACCTTAATGTTTAATATTGTTATGTGAATAACATTTTCGATAATTCAATAACAAAGACAATATTATGTATCAGTTAAGTACTACGATGTTGGATATTTTCTTACAAAACATTTATAATTTATATCGGAAAAAAAGACCAACAGAATATGTTATGTTTTATTTTGTCTTGATGTGCGTTTCAGTTATTTATTTGTTTCAATATTGTATTGAAAAGGAGTATCATATTGATAGAGAATTGATGTATAACAATATTAAATTCTTTTAAATTTCTTGTCATAAGATCTGATATAGTATCTTACGTGTCATTCAGCATTGTGACCACATAAGAAGTGAAATATTGGGCAAAACAAATATGCCTTGTGTTCCTTTTTTATTTTCTCCGTCATATTGTATGTCAAAAGAATGCGTGCATACCACCCTAAAGCTAGCAGACAGGTGTTCGAAAAATGTTTTGCCACAAATATATCTTTCGGTCATGAAGTTGAATATTTGGTTTGTTTATTTCTGATGTTAAAGATGATACCTTATTATTTATTAATTGATAACTTTTATGATAAATATGATTTACATTTAAATTGACAAGAAATGCGTCCGTGTATGTAATATATTTATGCGATTCTTGTGATGTTTTGTTTCTTCGGGGTATGAAATTAAAATTTTGAAACAAAAAACCAAAATCGTGATAGATCTGTGTTATTAGTAGAATTCATGATTATGTAAATGTATTCTACAATTAACATTTGATTATGCTTTTGGTCATAATTTATAATGCAGTGTCACATTTTTTGTCGACGTTTCTAACAGGTTGTTTACTGAAAGCAACATGTTTTCGTCGTTTTAAATAAATCTGTTGATTTTTTTAGATTTTTATTATCTTGTCAAAGTGATTCATACTTAACTAATACCTCGTGTTTTCTTTTTGTACATTATTCATTGTGAACATTTCTTGAAGTAATCATATAGGTTATACTGCAGTGTAGTGACAGCTGTATTTTCAAGGATTCAAATAAATGCTATCTATGTATAAAAACTAACGAGAATGATTTATATATGGCTATTTGTGAAATAGTTATAGTAAAAGCGGCAAGGTAAAAGCTAATCCGTATTATCTTCAGTGTTCTGCCAGTTGTGGAAGTGGGTATGTTACCAGGAAAGTGTTTTGTTCCGCTGCAGATGGAACTCCTCTTTCAGAGACAAAATGTGATGGTCCAAAGCCTAAAGACAAAAGACAGTGTCGGAGTAGGATACCATGTGGTGGTATTTGGTTTGAGGGCCCTTGGTCAAAGGTATTAAATTATAAAACGAAACTTAACATATAGACAACGAAACAAACATGACTCTAACAATAGCAACTAAAACTTTAGAAAAAGCTTTACATTAAGCCAATCTCAGTTACTTTGTATTCAAAAACGCACAGGTGCTGCAGGAGTAAGCAGTGCCTGCTCCACATGTGTCCACTGTCGTGTTACTGAAGGTGGTCGTCAATGTTTAAAATGCAGTTATTGGCCGGGAAGATATTTTGACTGTGCACATTCTGAGTCATCTGCGAGACAAACACCACATAACGATCTACCAGTTTATATCAATTTTAAAACTTTAGCAGTAGATATATATAAAAATAATATAATAAATACAAGTATTAATGGTGGTCACTGTGTGTTATGCAGTGTACGAGATGTTTTCCTTAACATCTTATGCTCACTGATTTAGCTCTTATTCTAAAAAGTTAAATGCTATATAAAATTAATTATCTTTTTTAAGTGTTCTGCAACTTGCGGTGAAGGTATCAAGAAGAGAGATGTAATATGCATGAAGAAATTGGGCGAAAACCTTATTATCGTTGTTGAAGAAGAAAACTGTGTTTTAAAGGAGAAACCAACCACGACAAAACCGTGCAAAGATTTGCCGACATGTCAGTCGGAATGGTTCATGACTTCATGGTCGGAGGTAGAGTTTATTGACTTTTTGAGAGAGTTGATGTGAAACAAAACCCACGAACTAACAAACATTCAGTTTATATAAAACGGCAAAATATACTTTAGTACAGTAAATGTATTTAGGAACGTTGGTATCGATCATAGTTTTCGCCTTAGAGCCTTTACATTTGAAAGAATGTTTATGAACATTTTAACATGTGCACCGCTTAATAAACATTTGCAATTTTTTGGGTAGAATTGTCAAATTTTTAACTTAAGTCAATTTTTATCATCATTCTTTACCAGGTATCTTTTATATCATCAATTCCTTTAACAGTAAAAATCCAGAGTCTTAAAGTTTGGTAGAACATATATTTCCAGACTGACAACATATTTGGATACTTGTGACCTTTGATATTACAAGTACAAAATTATCGTTTCTAAATATTTCATGTTTACAACTTTTAGTATATGAGACTACATTTCTATATTCAGGTTTTTGTTAAGTATTACATTCTGGGTATTGGGTACTTTGTTCAGTTTTTTAAATGTTTTTAAGTAAACAGTTAAAAAAAGTAATGCATAGCCCTTTAACATTTCTTAAACATAGAAATTATGTATTTTACTAAGCATAATAAAATGATCAAATTCATTGAATTTTTTTACATGTAAGTTTTTAACTATAAAGATCTGTTCACGTGATAAGGATCTCTGGCTAATAAGCAAGGTGCCTATCTGCGTCTGTCGTAGATATTTTTGATGCTATTTTATTTGTAATATATGAACTCTTTTTTAGTGTTCCAAAACATGTGATACAGGAACAAAGTCTAGAATAATTAAATGTTTAGACCAAGACCTGCAGCCTAGTTCATCATGCCCTGCAGATATACGGCCTGATACAAGAATAGTGTGTAATACAGAGTCATGTGATGTCCCCCAGCTTGATGAAGGTAAAATATGAAAAAAATGATATCAAACACTTAAAAAATTTCTGGTTACAGTGTTTCGGTTCTATTTGAGTAATCATTAAGCAAATTGCAAGCTTGAATATTTATCATAACGTTTTGTGTATAGTTGTGTTAGAGTTCAAAACATATATTAGCATTTATCATCTGTATAACAATTTTAGGACAATTTGAAAGTAATAAAAGTAATTTATCTTTATCCTTTTACAGATCCCGGATGTACAGATAAACTTCAAAACTGCAAAAGAGCAATGAAAGCAGGGCTTTGTGAATATCCCTTTTATCAAAGTACCTGTTGTCGTTCTTGCAAGAAACATGAACATAGAACTTATCAGAACAAAAGACGGTTATAAAAATGAAGAATATGGTCTTATGAACTTTATAATGTCATCAAGATGCGGCAACACAAAGCGAACAAAAAACCCCAGAAATTTGCTTTACAGATAAATTAAAGCTTACGATATTAATTGGAGGACATGTTGTTTCTTGGTGTTGTGTAGTTTGTAATAGCGCTGACAGTTATGCCGGACGTGACAAAAAATTACGCTTGTAACCGCTAAGCTTAGTCGTGATAGTACCATTTGCCTTACACATTATAGTGTATATTATTCTCACATTCAAGTGCTAAAAATATTTCAGATATATGCAAAGTGTTCAAGTAATAAGACCAAAATAATGTTTTCGCTAGAAGGACACTTTGCAGAAAACATGTCAAATATTCATGTTGACATGACTGTTATAAAGATATTACATTTTGCTTATGGCTGTAGAAATCCTTTGAAACTAAGACTATAATTTTCTGTGCGTAGTCTGAATTATTGTTCGATATTTTTGTGAAGAATGAAGTTTAGGGGTATTTCTTCTATATTTTTACTAAAAACTAATTGTCGAAATTATATATGCCTTCATTTAATATTTTAAATGATTGAATGAATAATGTGGCTATTCTGACGTATTTTTCAATTAACATATAATATAAAAAATGTTTTGGTGTAAGAAGTATTTTACAGGGTAAGCCATGTCAATTTGAGTTTAAATTAACATTATACATGTATTTATGAAACGAGAATGATTATATTTTATGATTACACCAATTAAAAATTGTAAAATACATCAAAATTTTGGGTTGTGAAGAATGAAGCATCATTGTCATTAAGTTCGTCTCATTAAATGTCGCAGATACAACTTTTTTCAAATAGCTATGCATATCGATTTATTAAAAAAATAACAGGTACCTAATAAAATTGTATCCATTTGACAGTGAATTATAGGGCAAAAGAGGCATCATGTATGCAAACCAACATAACTAGTAAAATGTAGCTTAGATTGCAAGAAACCTTAATATTACCTCATAAGTACAAATTTACGAGGGTGTGGGTTTAACCATATTTTTACTGCCTTCGCAAATCCCTCTTTTAGTTGACCTTTCAGCTAGAATTAGTTACATGTTTGATCAACTCTGTTGAAGGTTGAATAACGTCGACGGAGGGAGTAACTAGTATTACAACGAAAATTAAAATCTGCATTAAACATGTCTTGCTTTATAATTTTTTTCATGTTTGTACAATTTTCAAAAACAATGTGTAATAATATTCTCAAATAACTTTATTACAGGGTTTTTGTAACATTCTTGAAGTTATTTTCGTATAAATTATTTTTACACTATTTTTGATGCACACAATGCAAAACATAACACACAAATAATTTTTATGAAGTATTTAGACAATCGTTCAAATAGTTGTGTTTGATAGATCACCTTAAAAGTCGTTTAATTGCCGAATTTCACTGTTACATTTTTATGCAACATATACATGTCAAGCTAACATATTGATGATCATTTTAAACAACTAAAGAATAAACACTTTTTATGACATATATACAATATGTATAAAATGTAAAAAGAACTTTTAAGGCATAGAAGGTAACATTGTTTAATGCAGTTTATAAAATACCCCTTCTGTTGTTTGCAAGTAGATTTAAGTAACTGGCTGTAAGGAAGGTGGTTTCTTGTTGTTTGTCTAATCATTTTCAGTTTCATTATCACGACAATCACATCACGTGCAATGTGTTGAATAAATGTGTTAAATCAGTACGTGTCTTTTTTGTAGCAACCCGTTTGATTAATAGAACAGTATCCTCAATTGCTGTTTAATTAATATCTGACACTTCAAAAAAATAGTTTGCAATAAAGAAATATCTTCCTAAGACATGGAAAAATTTTTGTGTTGCAATGCATGATCGAGGTTCGAGAGACTTTGTGATTTCGACCAGTAATGCAAATTGTGTTGTAATGTATTGTGAGCATTAAAACACAATATTGTCAGGCTTACAATATCTTCTAGTTTCGAACATAGAAAGTACAAATCAATAGTGACACAAATAGGCACTTTAAAGACCATTGGTTGCGTTGACATTTATTGCTTTTAACGGACCAAAGAATATTGTCATATACCTGCAGTTTGGTTTTCTGTTATTTATCATAATTAAATATAAGATTATTCTGATGTTTGTTATCTGAAGAGAAGATTTATGACATGACATGAAATGTCAAAAATTCAACTATTTGCTTTGCTTAAAAGTCTTTTCAATTCTTTGAAATTTTTCATAAATTTTTTTGTCACATTAAAATGCATATAATAAACTATAATGCATATTTAATATAACCTCCATCCGTAAATTTATATTTTAAATTGTAATTGAATCCCTCTTAAGGATCTTACAATGCAATTTAACTACTTGAAATTTGTGCTCTCGAAACTTTATTTGCTTATAACACGAATTCTTTACATATTTCAAGGCTATGAATTACGACTTTTAATCATCAATTTTAATACCAGAAAACACGTAGGTAGAATGATTTTTTATGACTGTTTATCGTTTTATATGGATTAATATCTATTTATCACAATCATCATCGCCCGAATACGTGAACCATTATATTTGAGATATTGAGATAATGTTGTATAATGTAGTTTATATTATTATATATAAGTTGAATAAAAATAAATTCTAATAAATAATTATTCCTTACATACCTGTACTTACTATTATCAATCTCTGCAGTGAAAGCATGCGAAATTTAATAGAGTTTGATACATTAATTATAAATAACAAATGTTTATTCACAAAGTCACGGAACAGTGGTTTATTTATTTTTTATGTTGTTTTCTACTTCTAGTTAATGGGGGTCTATCGCAAGTTTCAGATTTATGGTCCCCATTTACAATACAATATACGAATATGATTAACTCTGTTTCTATTAATACTATAAATTGGCATTTGTTTGTTTGCACATTTTGCACGCATATGATGAAATATCTAAATTTATATTATTTAATTGTGCAATAGATGTAACTATAAAACTTAAATAGATCTGACCTAAGAAATCAACGTTGACAAGTACAAGGCTATACCCATTGCTCGGGCAATAAGCAGCACAATTGGTCTTGCACCAATCTAGTACCATTAACAGACGCTGAAATCAATTAAATGTACATATACCTTTAATATTTTAAAAATGATATATATCCACATAAAACATAGTTCTTTGTTCATGTTTTTGATAAATTTTACTTGTGTGTGAGAACATTACTAGAGGGATGGCACGTTTAGGTGCCAATAGGTTAACAGTAGCCAGAAATATGTGTAAGCAGGCATCATAATTTTAAACCGACTAAATTATATTTAAATAAGCAGCGAAGACATATTTGGTCGACATGAGGTTTAAACCTAAAACAGAAAATTGTTGCTTGAGCAGACTGCAGGCCTTTACAATGTAGCCAACAAAAGCTGAGTAAGAGCTAGAAAGTGTCTTAGTATGATAACATTTAAATGTTAACTGCAACTCCAGTAGACATGAGTATGCAACACATTCTTTGCTATTAGGTGACAACACTTACTTGACTTTTATAACAAGCAGGAATACTCTATCACTCTTAATTTTTTATGGAGCAAGTACACGGTTTATATAGCTAACTGAACGTCATAAAAATAAGATGATGGTTAATTAAAACAGTTATCATATTCGATCTATCTATAGCTTAGCACTCATTTTTTTCTTAACGTCCATGACAGCGTTATCTGGTGGTGAAGTTATAATACCTACAGTAGTTATTTTGGTGTTAATAATGGGGTTGTGAGTTAAAACTTTACTTCGATTTCGACTTCAATCTAAATTACCAAGATTTTTCTCTCGAAAGTCGCTGATTATTAACTTAATCTCTATGTTTTCCTCTGTACTCGCTGGACGCTAAGTCATAGCTGACAACATGCCACAGTTTGTTTTAAAAAGACCTAAACAATAATTATCCTTTAACTTTCTTCTTAATGCTAAAGAACAAAACCTACAAACCTACCACTGAATTCTATAACTACATGACCATTGATTGAATGGGCTATGTACTGAATTGCAAGTCAACACATTAAGCTAGCTTTTGGCAAATAATGTTCCGTAGTCAAAAATTGGTATAACCTAAAACCTGGTCTGGTCTGGAATAAAAAATTGTTTCGTTTCGTTTTTGGCCTGGCTAATTTTGAGACCAGGCCAGACCAAGCCAAGCCGGGTTTTAGATTATGCCTCAAAATAAATGTATGTGTACTCAATTGCATGTCAACAAATTACGCCTTTTGGCAAATACTGTTGCGTGGTCACAAATGGGTATAATCTAAAACCTGGTCTTGCCTCAACAGCCTTGATTTGCCGGGCCTGGCCTAAAAATAGCTTCGTTTTTGGACTGGCTAATTTTGAGACCAGGCCAGGCTAAGCCAGACATTTGAGGGCAGGCCAGGTTGTAGATTATGCCTCAAACAATGTCTGAGTGTTGGACTTTTAGGCCAATTTCAGCTGTTTTAGTCTTTGATTACCTAATCTTATCAAGTCGTAGTTTTACAGTGCCATTTGTCAACACATTTGATTGTACAAAATTTAAACGTATTTTAGTATTTTATTTATGGTTTGTTTTGGGTGGACATTTTATATAAAACTTAACAATATTTTAATATATAGACAAGGAAATTGTGCACCAAATGTAACTACTCAGTTTTACATATATGTTGGCCACGTACCATAGATAAATGTATATTTTATACAATGTTATGTAATTATAAAATTTACAATCACACCCAGCGTATAAATCTCACATTACACGTGGCAAGTTCTTTACGACTAAGTCGTAAATTTACGTACGTATGGCATATTTTATAAGTAATTATGTCGAGTTTGAAGTACTCAAAATTCCGACAAGAAAAACATTTAGTATAAGGTATAGTTGAGATTTGTATAAATTATATATATCTGTTAAGTTCCACTTGGGGTCTACACGCATGTTGTGTTATGTTTCTTAAAATATACTCGCGCAAAAATGAAATGCAACATGTGACATGTGTAATTTCATTTAAACTGTGAGCCCACTTTGAGCCTGTAACCACGTGCCTGTAACGCATCATGGATTTGTCTAGGCATATACTTAGTCAATAGCGAAATTGTAAACCATTCATGTGTAAATGCCTGCTGCCGTTCAAGCAGAGTTTGTGGGCTGGTTGACTACTGCGCACGCAACGATACAAATCATACCACAACGTTCCAGTGATTAAATCGTGTGATTTGGACAGCCAATAGGTATTATTACATTTTGGTTGTCTTGAAAATCAACAATAGCAGCGTACAAACGTTATCGTGCTAAACAATTTCACTATGGAGGTTCAAGGTAGGCAGCATGTGTGGTGTTTGTATCGTGTGGCGTTTAGGTTGTACTTGTGGCATATTGAAGCAGCGTTGAGAACAAGATTAAGACGAAATTCAGATACGCAGTTAGATTGTATTTGTTCTTATAAAACACGCTTAAAAATAATCCACGATTCGCAAGTGCAACGCTTCCGTTCGCCTTTTTCATTCAGCGTATCACATACCGACCTGAAGAGTTCATTGTCAACTAACGGCTATTATCTGGAGTTTGAATCATTTAATTTTAAATTATTATATATTATGTCTTAAGATAATTCATAATTGGAAAAAATTATTTTGAGGGTAATATATAAAAAATTATGTAAAACGGGAAACCAGCTATAATAAGTATCAATCAATTATTTAATGATAGATTTTCCGAACACCTTAATTTTGTTCTTATGTTAACTAGAACTTGACTTATTGCGTGTTTTGTATACATGTATTTGAAATAAACAAAATAATGAGTAACTCTTTCAATCAGTTCGTGTTCTTGACTTTGTGGTTATTTGTGTTTTGTTATTTTTTGGATATTCTGGAGGTTTAAAATATGTTTGTTTTGTTCCGGTGTTAGTTTTTGGTTGGCAATAACTTTTATTGTGTATTCAGTACAGTATTTCTTAAAACATATCTAGATGCCATGTTAAAAAAAAATTTTTTAATTGTGTCGTTTAAATTTGTTTAGAGTGTTGTTGGTATATTTGTTATGTCGGTTTCAAACATGACCTTAATTTAATGTTATATATCATGTTGCAATGTACATTTGTTTGGCATGGACACTTAGCAAATGAGAAGGTTATTTAGACAAGATAAATGATAAAATTTCTCATTTGTGCATTATTACAAATGACTTTTTACATCTGTGCACAATGACATGATGTTTATCGTATACTGCTTAGATATATTATGTCTTTTATGCATGGTGCAATTTAGAAGTGACAAGCACACCCTGTGACATGATGTTTCAGTTCACAATATTAATTTCTTATTAATTACCAAGTGAAAAAGTGTGCTACATATCATATGTGTTGACCATGCATTTATTTCATTAGATCTTTAATTAGTTCTTTAGCTGATGTTACATGCTTGATGTTAAGGAACAATTAACCAATCAATCATTGTGTCTATATATGTCAGGTTTGCACGGTATATAAGGTATAAGTTCATGCATAGCAGTATTAATGTCCGCTGTTAGGGATTCATTCGTATTTTAACTATTTAACGTTCTGTTGGACTCCTTTCTTTAGGTTGATTACTCGGGTACCTTACATGTGTTCTTGACTTTGTGGTTATTTGTGTTTTCTTAGTTTTTGGATATTCTGGAGGTTTAAAATATTTTTGTTTTGTTCCGGTGTTAGTTTTTGGTTGGCAATACCGGGTACACTAATAAACAAAACAACATTTGGTGACATTTATTAACATTTATTGTTTTCATTACAGTTGTTATCGATCTTACTAAATGAATTAGACACGTTATATTATACAAGATTGATTCTCACATGACATGAAAATTTTTTAAGTTCCTGAAAAATGCATGGTCGTAGAAACTGGTAAGTAAAGATCGGTTACAAATGAGGCCTGAAAGTAATCAAAATTACTCCAAAGTAAGGTAGAGAATCAACCTTGGGTTTCCAATGTTAGATTCGAAATTAATCCTTTTTCAGTTGGCTCCATATGATACATTTGCGTATAATAATTGTTTGTAATTAAACATTGAAACGAATACATGTGTAAAGAGGAATAAAATAAGATGTCGACCGCATTTAATACGACAGTTTTGACTAAACTAAAATTTATAGAATAAGTATTAACAAGTGATGTTATTTATAAGCAAAAACGATTTATTATCACTATAGTAATTTTATATTACAATGAATTATAATGTTTGAAAACATTTTTTAACTTATCAATCAGTAAAATAGCTTTGGGAAATAAATTGTGACATTTAATGTTATAAAGTTAGCAAAACAGACTACGTACTGCCAACTAAAAGTTTTAGATACTTAAACCATTATCGTCTTAATTTAACTTCTTGACACCTCTTAAATAAAATGGATGACATTTACGAGCTGATAAACATTATCGTTATACATAAGAAGTTAGGAGGCCACACGAAATTTCAATTATTGCCAAAATAAATTACAAGAATTAGCATATGTTTATTATATTGTTGTGTAATACACAGCATTATCAGTTTAGAAAAAATCTTTCTGGTATCACATAACGGTATCAATAACTGAAGAGGTGGCTGGAAGTTTTAAAGACTGTTGACAACTTGACAAAGAGAGAAAATGATTTGTCACGATGACTTGAAATAAATCAAAATATAATACACTATATATCAAACAAATACATGTACCAACAGAAAGCTTAAATTATTGTTTAAAACAATTTCAGCTATTTCATTACTCTTTTAATTTTACACTATGGCCGAATTAAAATAAACTCGTCAAAAATCAAGTGAGACAAAGTAGTGACATGATTTCATCCCAACAAATAATTCAGTCGGTAGGTAAAGGTATGAAGGACTATTGAGTGAGGTCAATCATTAGAAATGTTTTATTGAACATTGAAAATGAGAATAAAATAGAAGTAGTTGCCAACACACCCCATTGCTACTATAATCTACAGCATGTTGAAAATCCCCCAAATACAAATTTTTACAAAGATAATGTAATTTCCTATATAATTACCCCTGTTTCCTTGGACACGGCAGCCAATTTGAAAATTCAAAAAATGGATTACAAAACGTCATGTCATTTCTAACATGTTCCAAAAGGTCAATCTAGGTTAGACATTGCTTCGCAGAAAAACTGTGCGGACAAGAAACAAATTAAAAAAATAAAAAACAAGAATTAGAATAAGAAACCGGACAAAAACAATGTTTCCGTCGAATTCGTTTGGAAGACATTATAATGAAAACATTTAGCATCGTGGTCAAACTATACTCCTGATATGAGTTAGCAAGACTTTTTCCGACCATAGGCCTTGGGATTTGACGACCACGTCTGTTTGTTGTTAGTTCTGTATTTGTACATTATTCATAATAACGGAATGTCCTACACTCTATAGGCCAAGATACAAATGTATTTTATCGTATTTTTTGCGTAGTTTGTACTACATGGCTTAACCCAACATAAAACATCTTTATAGAATATCAAACTAAAAATGCCTTTCTTGTTTAAAAAAGTTTCTACATCCATTTTAATAACATCTTTAGCAGGTACATAAATCAGAATGATTTATTAAAATCTAACTAAAATGCCAAAAGTGCTACGGTCAAATTAACCAAATACATTCAAAATATGTTTCAACAGTTCATTGATATGAATTTTCACGTATTAATACGATTAAGTTTTAATACTTTTATTCAGGTTTGTCATTAATGAAACTTCATATTTGTTCTTATTGATAAATGACTTGATTGACAAAAGCAATCTATATAGTGGTGCCAAACCTCTAATCGTTTCTCACAACAGGAACTATTCAGATGTTGGTACAAATATGAATTTTCCAGATAAAATAATTTGAATAATTTATAACTTAGTATGTATAATCGCCTTCATATGTATTTAATTAACTTTTAAGTACTTGCATCGGCACATTTTTTCTCCCATTAAAGGAATATTTTCATGTTGCTGTGACACACATAAGGACAAAACCCTAAAAAGAATAGAATACCGACGATGCCAGTAGTGTGATCACTAGCACACTAGACGTAACTTAAAAGGTCTATTACTAGTTGTTTATACACTGACATTTAATATGATTTTTTACGACTACTATTTCAACTTGCAGGTGTGTTGTAAACAGACTCATTAAAAAGCTGCTCTTAAAATACCATACTTTTGCTTCTAATAAGATCCATTAGAAAATGTAGCTGTCAATATCCAGTTTAGTGTATATTTCTTAATGACAACGTATTGTTGCAACAATCCATGACATAACGATATGCGTTAATACAACATTCAAAATTATTGTAATGGTTACTGCAATTAAAGACAGCCACACATGTCTAGCTTTAAGTCGGCGTATCTATTCCAATTATGTACGTTATGCAAGATATTGTGATCAGTAATCCGATTTTCGATATCGGCCACTGAACTGGTAAGTTTCTCTAAACTGGAGTTTTGTTATACTTAAGTTCACGTTATGCCTTAAGAAGTTATATGACCGTCACAATAACTTAACTCGTTGCGAAGTGATATGTAGTCATTCCCCTTCTCTTAATGAATTTTAGTTTTCTCTGAATATAACTGTTGCTACTTCGACGTGTGTTCCAATTAAAGGCAGCCACTGCTCGTCAGGATACATGCACTAGTATTTTATTTGTTTTTTTCCGATTGTTTGCGTATGTGATTGTATGAATCCGAATTTGTAATTGCGCCTTGACGTTTTTCTCTTGTAGCTTGGTTGGTTTTCTTATGTTTTTCTTAAAACTACTCCCAATAGTTCAAACAATGCCTTTATTGCGGATTTTTTTTTTTTGGATGGAAATTAAAACATTTAGATGATTTGTATGGTTGAGATCGAAATAGATACACGATATATATTTGTGTAAAAAACTCCTCGCTTATAATGCATTAGATACTGAAATGAAAGACAGCTAGTCTTTTGCCTTTTTACACCCATCTTAAGCACTAGCACTCCTTTTGTTACAGTGTAACACCACAAAATGTTCTTCATCTATATCCAAGACAATTTATTTATTGTATTGATTTGTAACACAAATGTCAAAAATGTCTCATTGGACAATTACAAATCCGGATTTAGACAAATATATACAACGCAAAACAAAAACAACAAAACAGAAAGTGAGTAACCCGAACCCAATAAAAACCATGGGTGAACTTTATAGGTCCTACGGACGAGTAAGCATTGCCTGACTCTAATTTAGACGCGCATCGAGTAACTCATTGTCATGCCTAAATACGTTCAATTTAGGAATAGGAAAGGACTTAGCTAAAGTGTCCGATCGTTTTTGTGAAATTGATTTCTCATAACGATAAATAAAGTTGAAGTCATCACGTTTGATGAATTAAGTTGTGAAGCGTCAAACTTTTGCATTATTGATGCAGAAAGTTTTAGTTGGTTTAACGAATTCTAAGTTGGTTGAATAAGAATTATGTTATTACAAGTCTTGTCGTTTTTAAAGTTTTTTCTGATACATTAAAAAAGTTCTATTAAAGGGGATTATACATAATATTGTTAAATGCACAAATTAGCATCGTTACAGAATATTTTTATGAGATGCCTTTCTCAACAGAAAACTCGAATATCAATAAATACAGCGTTGTCATTTCATCAAATAAAACACGTTCGTTTGAAAAATAGCATGAGCGTAGCGTTTTCGGTTACGTATGAGCAAACAAGTGACTTGTTTTAAGCAAAACCAGTTTTAGATGAAATTGACATATATTATGCAATACTGTAAAACACGACAGTAGACCACACCATATTAAGAAATACCTTGAGCACTTATATTCTAACAAAAACTGATAATCTTTCTTTGTATCCTTGCTTGTAAGTGCAAGGGTGTACATAGAAGAGCAAAGGTCTATTTATACCAGATAAGATCTTTTCGTTTCAGACAAACAAAAATACAGGCTAAAACGTTGTCCAAGTTCAACGAACTCGTAAATGAATGACCTTAACGAGAGGGTATTTAACAACTTATTAATAGATCCTTCAATTTTCAATATTTGTCGTCATATTATAAAATAATAAAAACTCGCAAGGCGACTCGTTAAATGTCATGTTTCGCCTCAGAAGTACAAGTTTGTCTATCTGAAACTGTTTTCGTTGTACTGTTTATGTTAATTTATTTTTCATAGCACTATAAAAGGATATTGATTAGATTATAATGACTTTATTTGTCTCTGTGTGATATGATATAATCTTAAAACATTATAATTTTATTTAAAAGTACACACCATTCCTCATATCATTGCCAGCAAAACGAACGTATAAAGATCAGAATATATCAGTTTTAAATATAATATCTTCAAATATTGTATGACTCTGGGTTGTAGTACAATTATGTTTTAATTTTATGTAATTATGTTAAATATAATAATTTCTATATCCCATATGTATTTGTAATTAAAATGATAAACTAACAATCAAATTATGAAAATATAACACTTTTACATCCACAAAATAAAAACAAATATTCAAATTTACAAATGTTCTTTTCTGCAAATATATATGTATTACCTACGCGATCATATAAGATTTAAAATTGTATTTATTCAATTAAATTCAAAATACAAAAGAAAGCATCTTTCTTTTTATCATTTTTCTTCTTAATGTATTGTGTCGTAACGAAATAACGTGGTTCATCAATCCATCAGAAACTTTATACTTATTTTACACATCTATTTTAAACTATTGTTTTCGCTTGTTTAGTGTACTTCACGAACTGAAAATGATCACCAGAGATAAAGCTGATTTCGAATTTGTGCGGTTTATTTTGTCTTTGTGTTCTTGTTGTTGTATTTTATTAAGAACAATTTTCTTTTTCCAGACCGTTTTGAAAAGAAGATGATGAAGTGGCAGCCGCGAAACATGTTCCAATTATTAATATAAAATGTTATAGAAAGAGGTTAATTCAGATATGTGATCTGGCATAAAATGTAGTAATCCCATTCCAAACTATTTTAATTATAGCATTATATAGGGTAAGACAACTACTCGAATTATTCTTTCAAAACACTCACAATTGTAATTCCATCTTTGGTAACATTTTATAAAATTACTGCAAAAAACAAAACGACCTATATTAAATATCAATACCAAAGTGCAAGCATTGTAATTAGCATCAAGGCAGATATATCATAAAAACAATCCTTACACATTGTACGTTTGTCCGTCAGAGTCATTCCAATTGAAAACATACAATTTTAAGATAAGAAAATAAGAAGTAATATTAAATTTAGAATTATACAAAAATTTAAGGCATTTCTGTTCTGTTGGCAGTAATATATTAACAATAAATATTTTATTATAAAGATATGTAGACACTTAGGTAGCTATGAATTCTGTGCTGCTTTTTTCGTTTGCTTCATTTGTAGGATGTGTTTTAAATATAAAGAGGATACAATTGTATTTCATGTGTGCATGCTGTCAACTCTGATGGCATACAAATATTATTATTTTACTATATTTATCAAAGTGTTGTCGGCGTAAATAAATTGAAAAATTCAAATCATTTACATTTATGATATTATTTGTGACAATATTATGATATCAAATATTATTTTACAGCTCATATACATGAGAAGATTAAAATATAATTTATGTGAACACGAACCGTTTGTTTATGACAGATTCAAGTGAAAGGACAAAGATATGATGACAGGACATCACACGTAGGGTTAATTTTACCTACCGTTAGGTATACCCTCCACGTTGATACTGTACAGGAAAGATCAAATCATTGGGGAGGCAGGTTTTTGTGTTGGAAGTTAATTTAGAAGAATGTGCGATTTGTTTAACAAAAACAATATCAATTGTCTTAAATATTTTATTTTGTTCAATCTTGTCAATTATTTTCTATACAGCAAAGTAATAATACTTGTTGTTACAATTTCAGAGCAAAAAGGATACTATCGGTTAGCAAACTAAATCCACGTTATTACATAATTTCTGCAGATGGATTTAGATACATATATATATTACCATTACACACAGTTTTTCAGAAAAGAAAGTGAAAGTTTAAAAATAAAAGACATTGATAAATGCGTAGAATATAAACTTATTTGTCTTTATTGTGTAGCCGATTGTTTGATATATAGATTTAATACAAGAGAAGGTACAAGTCGTATTTGTTGTCAAATAGGACATAAAGTATTTACCATCAAAGGTAAAATTTGTAAATATTGAAATAACGTGTCAGTTACAACACTTCAGCTGCGACTGTTCTAATTAATGTCTACTTGTTAAGATATCGTTGATACTTGAGATTTAATTAATGCTTGTTCTGCCCTGTAACACAGAAATAAGACCGTTCTTTTGATCTTAAATTTTAAAGGTTTCTTTGTAAAGCTATCTTATCTAAGTATTGTATTCTACACTTTACAGTTTTAAGCCTAATAACAGTTTTGCAGCAAAACATCTTTACTAGTCGAAGTAACATAACTGAGTTGATAAAATATATAGATTAAATTAATTGTAACTTGTAAACTACATCTTTAAACACAATTTTTCTGTATATTTATTAAATTATGTGGAGTGTAAAGTTCGAATGTAAGCAGTGTTTGCTTAATAAATTTAAGATAAAGTATTGCATTCTTAACGACATTAACGGCTACTAATCTGATTCGAATTTTATGGAATGTTTCTTTGTGTCACAGTTATTGCCAACTATTGCTCTACCGCATACATGTCGCCAAGTTATACAAATAGTGAGTGCATTTACTGAGATACATGCATCTTGTAAGTTTGAACAATATACTATATATAGTAGGTAAAAATGTGTGGACATTTGTGTACGTGTGTTTGTCACATTAGTGAATCAGGCTCTAATATCCCTTCTGAAACATCCACATTATCACATTGTTCAGAGGGTTCTTATGGCTGATTGCTTGTTGTATGAGTTCTGCGTGTTTATTGCTTGTTTGTTTTCTTTTACATGTGGTTTTTTTTATTTTTTCGTACTTTTATTATAACTCGTTATCATCCGATTTGGTTTGCACTGGAATTGTTTGAAACATTGTATAAACATATGATTTTTTTAAAAGATGTAAAGAATTCAGTATTTTGGCTGTAAGATTATATGTTCTGCTAGCAAATTTCACACCAATTGTGACAGGGTGGCAATTTATAAAACAAGCAATTTACATATACCAATGGGTCATAAATTAAACACTATCTCTTCGAGATGTGTGTCATGATAATAACTCGTAAATTATGAACAACAGTAGCCTAGTGTCGGGTCATTTCTTATACATTTCATATCAATTTGGTATAATAATAAGACATTTTCTCACTTTGTTAATCCTATTGACAAATTATTGAAAACGTAAGAATTTTAAGAACTTGGAAAATGCCCAAGTCTGAGATGTAGTCTTATGCATGTTAGACTCGGTTGTGTTGTTTAATAATAAAATGGTGATAACAAAATTGCAGAAAAACTTGCATAATATGCCGCAATTTATAAAATTTAATAACCGTCATTTTGTATAAATTAAATTGATGTACTTTGTATGATATTCCATTCATTATTTATCGTTTATGTGTTTTAGTATATAGCAATACTTTTTAATATTATGGCACTCAATAGTGAAAGAAAAACAATAATAAATAACTCAACAAATATTACTAAATTTGAGATAGAGACTCACACAGTCTTTGCAAAGTAAAAGACTAACACTTACAAATATAAATGTTAGTATATGATCCTGTGTGAAACACTACGTGAAGATGAATGGAGCGTGTATCATTAATGATAAGAATGTAGTGACAACCTCTACCAGTTACTGGTCACCAAATGTGTTAAATCTCACACGTTAATGACATGTCATCTTTGTCATTCTGACTTATAGTTATATACGTCAGTACCACAAGAATATTTAGACTTTTTGAAAATTCCATACAAAAAGATTGTTGACGCAAAACATATTTGTGATGTTGTAAAACGATGCCTCTAGTTATATGCTAACAGCAAGAAGAGTTTTCCACTCTTAATATATATTAAATAATCGCTTCCTCAGCTTATTGATCGTTGTACATACAAAATTATTAGATCAGAATACCCTAACAATTAAAATCAAAAGAACAGAATGTAGAACAATAATATATCGAAATAATCTTCAGAATGATACAAAAGTTATTGCAGACTAAATGTAGTGAAGAAGATATATGACTAATTAACGAAGAAAATATATGTCTTATTAATCAGATTAAAAATATTTTTGTTAGATAAATTTAAAATATTGTAAATTATTATTAAATCAAAAACTATACGGCGCCTCTGATGAGGGTTCATGTAGGATCCCTCCCAAAGAAAACTGAAACATTTTTACAAACATAAATAAAATATACTGAATTTATTGTAAGCACGCACTAAATAAAACTTTATAAAATTAATTGCTCGCGTGTGTTTCAAATTGCATCCTACCCGTTAAATGATAAATAAATCACTCGATTTATATTTAAAATATTATATTAGAACACATATAGTTTTCTTCAAATGTCGGTAAAAATAATATAAACATATTCGAAATTAACTACCTTTCCCAATATAAGTTAAATCTATATTTATAAATTTCCAATAGTTACTAACAATAGGGGAACAAAAGTCACACGAGGCAACAAAAAGAAATTGCCACACCAAACAAAATGTAATAAGAAACATGCCGAATAAATCTAATACATCTAATTTGGATATCAGATCAATTTAGCATTTTCTTCAAGTATTTAGATCATACTTTAGATCATACAACGCGCATTTCCAAATGTATTTTAAAAGCCCCCCACCCCCCCCCCCTCATAAAAGAACGCATATTAAAAAAAAAACAGATTTTATGCCAAATTTTCACATTACATGTTGTAATGGTTCAACTTATTTCGTTCTTAATATTCCTGTTTCACGGAATGTGGAATCCGGTCGGAAGCATTTCTGGTTTATAGAAATTGATAATTTTTAGTTGTAATATATTGAGTCACTAAAAGACATAGAAAAAGACCCATCAAGTTGACTTTTGTCGGATGATCTTCTATGTGTTTCTCTGTTATATCCTGGAAAAAATGTTGAAAAAACTGTTTTCTGACCAAAAAATAATTATTTGTGAACCTTAAAGGTCATATCAACCCCATTATATAAAAGTAGTTTTAACCGCATTATTTCTAGGCAAAAAAGCTATCTTTCTTTTCCGCATATCGTGTATGGTTATCATAGTTATTAATTCATTGTGATCTTTAAACTTTAAATGTTATTTTCTCTTCCTCTTGATAAATCCCTCATATCAAGCCTACTCGGCACGAAGTCTTGTTTGTGAATAATAATCGTAGATCCAATATTTTAATCTATAAAACGCATGTTTTACTAGTCTGAAACATCTGTGCTACTATATGTTTTCATTTGGTCTGTGTTGCGGTTTTTATTTGTGTTCTGAATTCTTAATAACTTTTCGGCTCTTGTCGGTCGGTCGGTTTCCTTGATATTTTTGTTACTATGAATTCATCCTAGATAGCTTTGGGTATCTTCGGTTAGCATATCATGCTATAAAATTTTGTGTCATAACGAAAAGATTATTAATACAATGTGCCGTTTTGCTTCAATATGTTTCGCTGTACTATTTGTTATAAATAAGCAAAGCAATGGTGAATCAACTGCTCTGTAGATATACGTTGCGACGAGTGAAGTGTGCCAATATATCATGTAAATATTATGCGTCGTTTGCTATTTTAAATTTGAGTTAGCAGGTATTTTGTTAATATATTTTTGCATTTCTGACTAAGCAGAGTTCTGGAATATATCTTTTACCGCAATTGGTTAGGAATATCTAAATCTGACTTCAAAGGAAATTACGTATTTTTGTAACAAAATGATGTACGCATATGAATGACATTATCAAGCAACCGTGTTATACTATTAAATATTTTGATTGCAAGGAACACTAGACTGCGTCTGCTTGTTTAAAAAGTAAATTAGAAAATAATTAATTTGTCGCGCGTGCCATGTTTATATATGATTATTTTTTATTCGTGATTAAGGACCTGCATGTTATAATATATGATGAATAAATTCAACAACACTTAACGCCATGTTAAGGCCGAAGCCAAGTATTACATCACGTCCTTAAAAATAATTTTGTACAATTTTCGTTAACACATGTCGATATCGTGTAGAAACGGATCAAAGAAACAAATTACGATGTCATACTGGCATCCACTGTCAGTTTTATCCCTGGCTGTTGATCACGGCTTCTTCATGTCTCAACGGTAGGAAAACTTGTATATATTTAAAAAAAAAGACTTGAAGAGTATTTTAATTTTAAAGACAGCCGTATTGATATTGTAACTCGATAGATTCTCCTGGTGTTAGAGTTAAATAAGCATATAGATTTACTGATTAATTTTCTCTCGATTTAAACATGTAAGATTGTAAATTATTTGTTTTTCGTTTATTAAAACATGTTGAGAGTCTAAAATCAACCAATGTTCCGTAGGTAAATTATTAAAAGAAGGATAAAATCACTATAAATAATCCATTTGAAAACCTTTTAACAGTTAAACGTTAATAGTAATACACATTTAAATGGTCAGTGAACTTTCCACAAAAGTTATTCCTTTTCCTTTTTTTTGCCAGCTTATTAATTTTTTCCCGTTTCTCAGGTTGTAGATGTTTTTTTCACGTTATAAATTTGTCATTACTATTAAAATCTTAGTCATACAAGCTCTTAATCATTTCTCTTCCATTTGTTTTTTGTTTGATAGGAATCTAACAAAGGAAACGCGTGTCTTACATATTTTTATAACGCCTTTTTATGAAGTTGATGTTTTTTCGGTAAAATTAAGCACAAATTAATACAGATCTGACGGAAATCGTAGATTTTAAACAAAGAATGTTGAAGGTAAATATTCGTGGCTTACTATTATTAAAGGTTGATTTAAAACCAATGTGGACTGTCAATAATGTACACAGTTGAAACTTTCTTACATCCTGGGCAGGGGAATTAGGTTGGTTGGTTGACTGGTTGATTGTGGATTGTGATTCTATACCAAGCCGTTTTTCCGCTTATTCAGCATGAAAATAATTGGCCAAAATAAGAGCGTAAGAATAAAGCTTTGCACAAAGTTTCTAGTATAAACTAAACTGTCAACTAAAGACTACTATAGCTTTCTACATGTATTAGTATATTGTCCAAATTTTTATTTCCGTGATTTATTATCCATTAGTATCTTTGTGGTTGCCAAACATTCTCAACGACACCAGACATTCCATTTTCACGTAGATCGCAACCGTATGTGTCTATATATTTGTAAATCAGCTGGATTTTTAAAAAAATTCATATACATATTACAACATGTTTTCAACATAAATTTATAGTCATAAGCAGTATATAACGTGAACTAGGTACACATATGAAAATGTTAACAGGTATTCGTTGATTGCAACATACTTAACACTTGACGTGTTTACTGCCATTTGTTGGGACCCTTAAGATCTGAACATTTTGCAAACTATTTTATTTTGTTCTATTTTTATTATGACAATTACAAATTGTATACGTTAAAACATTTCATCGTTATTCCTGCTTTGTTCTCTTGTGTGTTTATTTCGATTAATCAGGTTACATCTAATTGTGCTGTTTCTAAATACTTGAATATTCGGTTCGAGTAGATATAAATGAGCTTACGATATCTACATGGCGATCAAATGAGTCAGTGGGAAAAATAGGGTGTTTTCCTGAACCCAAGCGCATTATGGCATCTATGGCAAGTAAACCAACTCTATAAATAATTACTTATACAATTATAAATGTTGCGCATCGATACTTTAATCACACAGCAAGTTATGTTCAAATGAGCATAGTGTTTGCGTAGAATTGGCTAAAAAAGTAAAAGTTTGGGAATTATGACCAGCGCAATATAATGTCTACATTGTTTCGTTAACCACTGTATTTTCTTAATCGCCTTGTTCTGTATTTAATAGAGGCCTTTTGAAACATAAGGAAAACAAAACTTCACAGACGTTAAGTTTCAGTTGTGTTTGAAAGATACTGTATAGATACTGTCTTGTCATGACCAATTCACGTGTTTGGCGGTTTTTTGTGGAGAATTATTAGTTTAGACATATTTTATTTGCTAAATATGTAAATTGGATAAGACACAAGTTAATCAAACTTATGGAGTCTTCTCCAGTATAAAGTATGTTACACAAAATGTTGGTGGAGCATACATTGTAATGCAATGTTTGTTTCAAATGAACCATAAGAGATAATACAAAACTTTTGATGACAAATAATAAAGAAAAAAAGATTTTAAAAAAGAAGGAATAGAGAGAAGGATAGATGTGATGATGATTGTGATTGGTTTAAATTCCTTGTGAGTAATAATTTAAACAATGAGGAACCTTTCTGACCCTTTGATATACTCAAAAAAATTCTTAAAAGCTAGTTCGTTCTGCTCATTAGACAATAGTGAATTACCAAATGTCAGAAGTTCTAAATTTACTGTAGATTGGCAGCCACTGAAGATTTTCAAATACTCTATTTCTAATATTAGCATATTTCAAACATTCAAAGAAGTACATGTTGTAATGATTTGAATCTTCAAATTCACAATGAGAAGATGGATCAGATATAATATTTACCCTGTATAGGTCATAATTAAATATTGATGCTGAACAATAAGGACAATATTAAGTTTTTGATGACCATATTCAAAGTGCTTTGGAACTCTTCTATGTGAGTTCGAGTTCTTTAATTCAGTTTCATCAATCGGGGATTGTCTACAGAAGGAAGTTATAATATTGTTACCATTGCACGTGCGCAAGGGATAAACTGGTGTGCTTTGTATTGTAGACGGAATTAAGTTACAGAGATGTGCTGTATGTTACAGAACATTGTACTTCCAGCGTTTCCTGCGCTAATCTAAAGACCCCATTCAAATTCAGTATAAGTATTAATTACATTAGTCACATTGTAGGCACGTGACAATTCGAGCAGCCTTAAGCTGTAATTGTTCAAGTTTATTGCAGTATCCCACAATGTGAAGATTTATCTGAGTATGCTTAAGATCTAAGACAGAACAGTTTAGCCTGCTTTGTGTTAAATTTTTTTTTAAATAAAACGAGGTCAGATAAACTGTACGAAAGGCGATTCGACCTTTATATCCCAATCTTAATTTTCTCATTCCTGAGTAAACTACACTGTCGCCACTATGGCTTGCTGGATAGTTATACATATTTCAATTGTCATTTGGATTGTTTTAATTTTGATATTATGAAATAGAAAATAAAAAAAATAATGAAACCTTTAATATACAGAATTGATCGTTGGCTATCTGCTTATAAACTGAGTGAAAATATGGTTCGTTAAATTAAGGGTTTAACGCCAGTTTCAGCAATTTATAAAATATATCGTGGCGTCCAGTTTTTGTGTTTAGTATTGATAAAGATTCGAATCGTCTTAAATTTGTCTCGACTGTTCTTCTTTTTTTTTGTATCTGAACGACGTGGAAGCATGATACGATGCTTTATGTCCGATATTTTCTTTTTGTCCGACGTCGCTTTTTGTCCGACAATTTTGCTTTTTGTCCGCCAACCTATTATCTGATTAGCTTTTTGTGCGATATTTTTACGTTTTGTCCGATTTTTTGCCTTTTGTCCGAAATTTTGTATCCGATTAGCTTTTTGCCCGATTGCTTTGCTTTTTGTGCGATATCAGTTGTATTTGGTGACCATATGATATTTTTGTTCAGTTTTTGCGTTTGATTGTTATAATACTCTTCAAAAGTAATGTCCATTCTTTTTTAAACTAACCAGGGGGTATCTGGGAATAAAGTAAAAAAAAAATCATTCAGTTTTTGCTTTGGTAATCATTAATCATTTTCTGAATATTACGTCATTTAACAAATCTTCAAAAAGTTGTGATCGAGTAATCAAGAAGGAGGTGTTTGAAATCAAGTAATCACTAAAAATGACCCTTGTAATCAAGTAATCACCTTAAAATGCACCAGTAATCAAGAAACATATGACGAGGCTCATCAATAACTCTTATTTTCAAAATGTTAACTCGTAAATGGCTAACTAGTTCCCTGCCACAAAATTTGGCTGTCTCATTATAGTTGTCCGTCTGTAACCAATTCTTGTCGGTATGTTACTTTACGTGCGGCTGGAGTTTGGGAAAACCCACCCATTCCTGTACCTGCAATTGTATTGTATAAACATTACCTAAATTGAATAAATGACGGTCAGTATGCTTAGATAATCAAGGAAGACTGACACCAGTATCAATTCTGTAAAAATGTACCTATGCAAATACAATATTCTCATTTTTAATTTTCTACCCAAAAATATACTTAATATTACCTAAAAAAGTATACCTAATCATATACCTTTAGACCAGAAAAAGAAGACCCATTCCAGCCGCACGTCTGTACATACCAATATATAGGTAGTGACCCCACCACGGAACATTTTATCTTTTTCATGTTAAATGTTCTATGTTCAGCAGGGGATCATTGTTTGACATTTTTGGATCGGATTTGAGTAGTATGCATGATATTTTGTTCCAGCAAGCAGCGCCCTTGAATGACATTAAAGGCTACTGTCTCTTTCCCGTTTTGGAGTTTGTAATTTCATTGTTTATGTGGGTTAAGTCTCGTACATTTTCTTCCATACTCCTATTTGTTAACATTATCTATAATACATCACATAATCATACGCTTGGTGACAATTAAGGCTGCTGGTTCTTTTCCGTTGAGTTGTACAAGAATCTTCTTTTTGCAGTCTTTGTGTTAAAGGCAATATACGATGAATGCTAAATGATAGGGATCAAATTAAAGATAATACAATTGTAACAACCCGTTTTGCAATAAAATTTTAAAAGATGTACAAATTGTTTGTTATGATGTTGTTAGTTTTCTATGCTGAAGTACAAATATAACGATATACTATTATAAGTATATATCCTTTTTTATCATATGTTTCTACTTTAGCAGTTTATGTTGCAATAATAACGCATTTTGCAATAACCCGTTTTGCAATAAAAATGTCAAACATGTACAAATCGTTCTTCATGATGTTGTGAATATTTTGAGGATTATCTATACACAAGTACAACGATATACTATTATAAATATATATTATGTTTCATTTTTGTAGCTCACCTTACCCAAAGTTTGAGTTTTTAGTGCTGATCAAATATTAAACATAGCTGCCAGAGCCTTACATGCGTTCTGATTAACTGAATGTCAAAAATCTTCTCCTTATAAACCGCTTGTCAGATTGATTTGCAATATGGCAGAAATGTACCTTAGATGGTCTTCTACAAAGGTTGAGTTTTTTGTGCCAATCCAAAATCCAAGATGGCCGCCATCACAGGACATAGTTTAACATAGGACCCTATGGGAAAAACAAACAAACAACTTCTTTTCAGAAACTGTTCCACACAATAAAGCCAAATTATAAAGAAATGAGGGTTGGATAGTTATCTTAATAATTTGTGTTTTTCGAGGCAAATGCAAATTGAACATGGCTTCCAGGGCCACTAATGGCTGAATTTCAAAATTCTACTTCTCATAAACCATTTGGCTGATTGATTTGCAATATTGCAGAAATGTCCCTTAGATGGTCCTCTACAAAGTTTGAGTTCTTAGTGCCGATCCAAAATCCAAGATGGCCACCATCGCAGGACTTTGTTTAACATAGGACCTTATGGAAAAAACATATGTAACAGGAGGCCTATCTGCGTTCTAGCAAGTTGAAGGTATATAGCCAGTCAAAATCGACTGAGCAAATGGAGTACTTCTTTAGCTCACTTGGTTAGAGGGTTGGCTGGCAATACTGAGATCACCATGTTCGATCCCCGGTAGTGACAATGGCGTTATTTCATGCTCTACCGTTACACATACAAACAACTTCTTTTTGGAAACAGTTCCACACAATGAAGCCAAATTATGCAGAAATAAAGGTTAGATTGTTATCTAAATATTTTGATTTTTTCGAGACAATTGTAGGGCCTTTATTACTGATCATTTGTGCAATTTACAGTTTCAATCTAGCTGTTATAGTTTTCAAGTTACAGGACAAAAACGGAAAATGTCATAAAAAATTGCCATTTAAGGGCAATAACTCCAATAAGGAGTCATCTGACAATTTCAGACTAATACAGTGAATTGTAGGGCTTGAATTGCTATTTACAGTTTTACTTTAGCTGTTATAGTTTTTAAGTTACGGGACAAATAGGTAAAATTTCATAAAAAAATTGTCATTTAAGGGCAATAACTCATATAAGGAGTCATCTGACAATTTCAGATCAATTAAGTGAATTGTAGGGCTTTTTTGCTGATCATTTTGCCATATACAGTTTCACTCTACCTCTTATAGTTTTCAAGTTATATTGTAAATACCAAAAATTTTGTCAAAAATCGTCAATAAAGGGCAATTACGCATACAAGAAGCTAATACACAACTGCATTCTTATAGCAACTATTGTAGACCTTAATGTGCTCAACAATATGAAGTAACGGTTTTCTCTATAGCTGTTATAATTTTTGAGATAATTATCAAAAACCTATGTTGACACCCATGTTCTATTTTTAGTAACAGCGGCCATCTTTGTCTGTTGATCAACACCCTGGGAACAAACTTGAAACTACGAACCCTAAGGATGATTGTGGCCAAGTTTTAAAAAAATTAGCCCAGTGGTTAGAAGGAGAAGATTTTTTAAATGACGGACGACAGACGACAGACGACGGACGACAGACGCCAAGTGATAGCAAAAAAGAGCTAAAGAGCTAAAAAGAAAAAAGATAATTTAATACTAATTATTATTGAAAACTAAAAACAAACAAAACACAAACAAAAAACCCTAACCACCGTTTGATTTAAAAAATATTTTTTTCAATATTTAATTCATTTATTATATTTATATTTTAAGTATATTTTTGCATTTGTCCGTAATTTTATAAAGTTTATCTTTAAAGTTTTTTGCGTAAAACGTGTGTACTTTATTAAATACGAGTCGGGCTTGATGGTATTTTGACCAAATAAGTGTTTTGTTGACAAGTTTTAATTATAGGCCGTGCTTACACTAGAGGAAAAAGATCGATCTTTTTGGAAATCGATTCAAAAAGCATTGATCTCTCTCTAATGTAAACACTTTAAATCGATTGCAGTCGATTCAAAAATAGTCCAGTTGAGGAGGTGGTTTATAATACATCGATTCAAAATAAACCGATCTATTTTTTGGTGTAAACACGTTGAAATCGATTGCAATCGATTTAAATTACGTAAATGATAAGTACGCATGTATGGCGCCAAATATCCACGTGTATTTTTCCTGGGTATTTTATTGAAAAACAAAAAAATGAGAGCGAGCAGAGGGGATGCGTGGCCCAATGATGAAACATTGCTTTTAATTGAATTATGGGTTGATAAAACGCTTCTTCTAATACGTTGCAAGCGGAGTTGTTGTCTTCTCTTAAGTCTGTTAAGTCTTTCTTGTCGGTTCTTCTCGTGGGCCATTTTCATTATCCGTGACCGCTTTAACATCCAAGAAATCAGCAGATAGAATAAAAGAATGAACGGTGACAACCATGTTCTTTTACGTACATGGTTGATTGTGTAAATACCACACGTTAAAGCATTACACGTGTATTAATTAACAATGTGATAACCGCGGGAAAATGTGCATAAATACATTCTTAAAATAATTATTTGTTTACACGTGAAAGTTAAAACCTATCGATTTATATGATAGTGTAAACGTCGCGATTTTAAAATAAATCGATTGCAATCGATTTCGCCTTGTGTAATCTGAACGCAAAACGGTTTATATATAGATCGATTTAATTTGAATTGATTCTTCCTAGCTCTAGTGTAAACACGGCCATACTCTACTTAATAAAAATAACGTCAACCAGCGATCGTGGTAGGTTGGTTAAGGTATGAACGGTGCTTTTGCCAGAATGAGGGTCCAATGATTCAATTGATCGACAAATAATGTCACTCACTTTGGTCATATATGCTAGTGTTAATGTTAATGATTATAGATTTGAAAAAGAGTATGCTCATGTAGCCGCTACAAAAGGTTAAATTCCCAACCCATACTCAATTTTTTGCAGTCAAACATTTTCCATCCCTTTTTCACATTGATTTATTTTATAACTCGTTCTCGTCCTGGATATAGCTAAAATATTGCTCGCTGGACATAAAGCAAACATCCAACCAATCGATATAATGGTGTTAATTATCAAAATAGTAACATGCTTTTGTTTATCTGAGACTGCAGGTGCAGAGCCAGACATCGTGGCTCTGAGACCGTAACATCGCACGACCTCGCTGCAAGTGATGGAAATTGAGTCGTATTTTTTTTAAAGCAGCGCAGCCTCCAACTCTTTTCAGCCTACTCTTAAACCCTGTTACGAATGCTTCTGAAATTATACTTAGGTTTGGCCACCTTTTATAGTTAACTTACTTTATTGTATTGACGCTTTGCTGCTGATACATTTTGAACTGAGTTAGTCATTATGGCCAGTATAGTATATTAAAATAACAGTTAAATTGTGCCTATATCTATAAGAAACACACACAATAGCGAAGTCATTGAAAGGCCAGTCCTGTTCTGTACCGTAGGTCTACACAAGTTGAAAGTAAGTAGTATACGAGCATATGATAAATGAAGCGATTTTTTTCCTTTTACTTATCTTCCCTTTTAAGGTTATCAAATTCGATCCAATATTTCCGTATTTGGTGTAATCCTTCAGATTTTAATACTTAAACCTTATTCTGGCAATAGAGACAGAACTACAAAATGGACTGTTGACAAACGTGATGAATTCAACTTTCCAAATGCTAACTTCCCGAAATATTCCAGCAGTCCGGTATGGTAATTACATTTCACAACTTATTCGTTATACTAGATTTTGCTTTGTGCTTAACCCGGGTGCTCTGTTGACTATTGAACCTCTCAAACGGGCGCTTGTAAATAGGTTGATGATATTCCTTCAGTTTTATGTCCGTTGCCTTGAATTAATTGATAGCTGCATGTGGTTAATCCATCTCTACTTTGCTTAACTTGACGGGCGTGTAATTATTCCATTTTCGTCAAAGTGTTCTTGGTCTAGGTTTCCTTTATTGCAAAACTGCTTATTGCCAAATGCGATTTTATTTCAAAACGGGTTGACTGCGCCAACCCATTTTGCTATTAACTTTTTATCTCGGGATGTATCAGTAATCCGATGGTATCTGTTTGTGCTGATATATATTTATATTCACAATAGTTCATAGATAAACCAAAACATTATTAGGAACATTCTGTAGTTTCCGTCCCAAAAACGCGTTATTGCAAAACGGGTTGACTACTAAAGCCCGTTTTGCAATAAACTGTTCATGTCGCCACGAATCAGTAATTCGAAGGTATATGCACTCAAGTTCCCCGTGTTGCAAAGCACGCAACACTAAAGGAGATACACACCTGAAAGTCATATAATTGAATCTTCGTGAAAATTTGTATATTTATATTTGGAAGGATCACTAAAAGAAGTACATTAAACGGAAAAATATCCATAGTTATATGATTATATATAAGCAGTTGAAGTTTTGGCAGGAAATGAAATTTCTCTGCCTTTTTTATAGGTTTATCATTACTTTCATTTTCCTTTCCAAAAACACAGCAATAATTAAACTTCGAACTAAAATTTACGAAATATTGAAAAGAAAATAGGGGGTACAAGATATAATAGAGAAGCATGGGTTTGAATGGATAGAGGAAGAGAAACCCGAAAGTTTTGTTCACTTAAGTGAATTTGCGATCAACTTAGTGATAGAAATGGTATTAAAAAAAAATTAATGACGTAAACTTAACGACTGTATGTTATTTTTTATCTAATTTGTCATCGGATTTTTGTTATTTATGGCATAATTATGTGACAAGAAATTTCCGTAGAAATAAAACGTAATCTGTGGTCACTACATGAAATGCCTGGAATCTAATACTTACGTATAATCTCTGGGTTTTCTTTTTTAAAATAACGTTTTTTATTGATATTTAATAAGATATTTCATAATTAATAATAAGATATTAATAAGATATTTCAGCCTTCGGCCTTTATACATTCATTCAGGTCCGAGATATCCGTTCGTACATCCATGAACAATCAAGTTTTGTGCTTAATTCTGTAATGAATACTCAAACTTGAAATAATTAATCAAAATTAATGAAAACGCCTAATGTTCACATATCTTGAACTGATTTAGCAGTGGCCACACGCGTGTTGAATAATGACCAATTTTGCATATTTAGATGGTGTAATTTGTGGATTATATGCAGACATGTTAAAATGGGCTTCAATGCAACCCTTTTGGCTTTATATTAAAATACATAATCTTCAACTCATTCTAATTTTTCAAAAATCGAAATATTTTTAGGCTAAAATATGCCCTTACTGGAACTACTCATTTGAATTAGGAATTTACACGTATTTTGTTGTTTTATTTAACAGCGCATTTAAGGTGGTTCGGGGATATAAGCAAATTCCATATGATTTTAAAAAAAAATTTCTGAATTAAAATTTCATAAAAAACATTGAAAAAATGTCTAAACAATTGGGGGTCACACACTTATACAATGTTGACAGACTTGGCCCATTCCCGCGGACCTCAGGCCCCATGATGCTAGGCCTTTTTTCTTTCTTTCACATAAAAATAAACTCGGTGTAAAAAAAATCTGACGAATGCTAGTACTTATATCGGACGAAAAACAAAAAAAGTCGGACTAAAAGCTAATCGGATACAAAATTTCGGACAAAAGGCAAAAAATCGGACAAATAGCAAAAAAATCGGACAAAAAGCTAATCGGATAAAAGGTTGACGGACGAAAAGCAAAATTATCGGATAAAAAGCGACGTCAGACAAAAAGAAAACGTCGGACATAAAGCTTCTTATCAGAAGCACGTGCCTCTGTATAAATACTCCCCGTCAATTAAGGTTGGATTCGAGCACACCTGACCATAGATACTTCATTTATCAATATTTTGAATTATAAACTTTCATTTACGCTTTCTTGCCATGCCAACATTTAAGGCAAAATGTTAATTTTTTGATGTGGTAATGATTCCCGGGACTCGACCAGAAAGCTACTCAGTGCTTTCCCAAGTGGTAGCATCTTTTTTTTAATGTTGTAGTCTAACCACTGACTATATGTTTAACGTGATAGGTTTGTATCCCTTTCATTATATTTCTGAAAAAAGGAAAAAACACCAGGCACATTACGGAGGGTACAAAAATAAAAACTATTCGTTCCTACCGAACTCTCCATACGTCTGTTCCAGTGAACTTTTTTTCATCGGTACATCTCGTTTGGCCGCCGATTGATATATTGAGTTATTAACTGGTTTTTATCCTAAATATAGCTCAAATACTGTTGGCTGGGTGTAAAGCAATAAACCGATTAATCGAGTCTCAGGAAAATATTAATACAATACAAATTTTATTGTCATATAAACATCTAAACAGAGTTTGTGACAAAACTATATAATTAAACAGTATAACCGTAGAAATACACAATTAACATATAAAACATAGTATTTTACATGAACAATGTATGTATTGGCTTTCCAAGTATTTGATTAAGAGTCCCCCATCCTCAATACTAATGATTGTTTTATATAGGAACTTATAACATTAACTTGTTTATAGCTTTTTGGATTTAGAAGTATTTTTAATTTTTTAATGTCACTATGTTGTTCATATTGATCAGCATCTTCATAAAATTCTTTGAGTAAAGTATTTCGCAAAGACTCATTTGTTTTGCAATGCAGCAGAAAATGAGCCTCGTCCTCTACTACGTTGCAAACAACACATAGTCTTTGCTCTCTGGGAATTTTTAAGTATCTACCCTTTTCTATGGCTAGATTATGGTCACACATTCTGATTTTTGTAAGGACCCTTCTAGATTCAAAATCTTTAAATAAAAGATAGAATTCTCTGTTTAAATCTTCTTTTATGCTTTTATATAAGTATGTTTTATTACTTTCATTTAGTAAATCAAGTTTGTTCTGATATAATTTCTTATACCATTTATTAAAAAGGTTTTTTGAATTTGATTTTAAAGTTTTCAGTTTATTTTTATTATTACAATTTACAAGTTGTTGCAGAAGCTTATCATCAGATATAAAATCCTTAGCGAAGGTGTACCATGTATATACATTTTGATCATTTAATTCTTTGGTGAGGTTGAAGGCTTCATTTAGTAGTTTATTTATATTTTTCGAACAGAGTCTTGACATGTACGACACTGTTCGAAGCATGATCATTTGTTCGAGCGGGTTTCGACCAAGTTCCAACCGTGTACACAAGTTGGAAGTTGTTTTACGTACTCCCAATATGTGTTTACAGAAACTTAAATGTACTTTTTCTGCTGGGGATTTGTCAATAAATTGTAAGGGATCAAGGACTTTATTGTTCAAGTTCCCCCTTAATTTAGCTCTATAAAAGTTTAAGTGGTAGTCCATATATGATATTTCTGAGTTATATAGTAGAATTGGACATACCAGTGTGTCAAACAGATTATTTGACACTGCAATAGGTAGTGGCCCCATTGACGAAGTTTTTGCTTTTAATGAAAATAATACTTTTCTACCCTTTTTCGCAAGATCTTCTAAGCTGTATTTGAGGTTCCCATTGCTTCTGAGGCTTGTGCCTAAATATCTATATTCAGAAACATTCTCTATATATATATCTTTTGCCTTAATAAAGGGTTCTTCAGGTTTTACTAAATTTTGTTGAAATATTATAGTCTTGGTTTTGTTGACATTTATAGACAATTGCCAATTATCACAAAATTGTAGCAATTTGTCCATACTAGACTGAAGACCTTGTTTACTTTCTGACAATATCAGAAGATCATCAGCAAAAAGCAGACTTCCTATGGTTGAGTCAATTAGCTTGAGTGGAATTGATGGATTTTGATTAAATGTATCACTCATGTCGTTAATGAAGATGTTAAACAAGGTAGGACTAATGGAGTCTCCTTGTCTAACCCCTCTATTTATGCTAAAATACTCTGAGTGTAGATTATTAAATTTAATAGATGTGACAGTGCTATCAAGTTGACCTTTGATCGTTTGGTACATAAGTTTACCAATACCAGTATTCAATAATTTATACAGTAGACCATTTCTCCAAACTGAGTCGAATGCTTTTCGAAGGTCTACGAAACAGGCATATATCTTAGATTTATTTTTATGTACATACTTATTTATCAAAGATTTTAAAATGAAAAGACTATCTGATGTCCTATGATTCTCCCTAAAACCAAATTGGGAGTCTGATAATTTATCATCTATGTACTTTGTGAGCCTTTTATTAAGCACACTGCTAAAAACTTTAGAGAGACAATTTACTAATGATATACCTCTATAATTTGAAGGGTCCTCTTTATTGCCAGACTTATGAATCAATATGAGATAAGATTTGTTCCATATTTTTGGATATTTACCACTTTTAAGTATTAAATTAAAAAGTTTTGTAAATGCTGAAATTGTTACTGGACTTGAATATTTTAAAATTTCATTTAGTATACCATCAGGACCGCTTGACTTGCCTAGTTTTAGACCTTTAAAGGTGGTTTTAAGTTCTGAAACTGTAAAGGGTTTATCAGTCTCTAGAACAAACTTCGATTCATTTTCCATCTGATTGAGATTATTTTCGATAAAATTTTCAAAATTTAAGTTTTTATTTGAGCAAGCTCCTTGGTTTTTGAAGTGTTTAATGGTATCTTCTATATTAGACATTAGTTCATTATCACTATCATCCTTTACATATGTATTACTTAATGATTTAATTATATTCCAGTATTCTTCTGGGTTTTTATTTAATGATCCTGATAAAGTATCATTAATTTTCTTTTTATACATGTATTTTTTATGTCTTACCATAGATTTGAATGATTTAAATAGAGTAAAATATTTTTGTTTTAAATTATTATTGTAAGGGTTATGTTTAATCTTATTTCCTAATGCATTCAAATCTCTTTTAGTTTCATAAATTGAATGATCAGACCACTTTTGTTTCTTTATCTTTTTCTTACTTTTCTTTTGTTTATGAGAAGAAATGCACACCCTCTCAGAAATATTTTTCAAAATATCAGTTATCTCATTTGTTGCTCTATCTACATCAGTCTCTGTTTCATCAAAATGTTTGTTTTCAAAATCAATTAAAGCATTCATAATATTTTCTGAAGACAGAACTTCTTGTAGGAGAATTTTTGACTTCTCTGTCCATTTATAGGATACAAATGGTTTCCATTTGTCATTTGTTTTAGTACTATTTGAATTACTATTTATTTTACATTTTAAGTGAACTTCAATTTGAACATGATCAGATATATAATTAAAATTATGAGTAATAAAATGTACAATTGAGGACAGGAGACTCTCACTTACAATTGAATAATCAACATTGCTAAACCCATTTGGTGTCATACATGTAAAATATCCAAGACCATCTCCCAGGTATCTGCCATTTAAAATTCTAAGATTAGATGAAATACACAAGTCAAGTAAATTTCTCCCCTGCACGTTACACTCCCTATCTTGATTATTTCTATGTAAAAATTGATCTATGTTATAATGATCTGGTAAAATGTTTTGATGAATGAAATCATTTAAGTCATTGGAGTCATTTTCAACAAAGTCACTGTTTGTTCCAGTTCTTGCATTGAAATCTCCCATTAATATCACTTTACCCCTATTTGAGAAATGACTAATTTCATTTTCTAAAGTTAACAAATCGTTATCATAATGTGCTGACGTTACAGGGGGTACATAGACCGCACAAAGATAGAGATCATAAGTGAGCCCAAAAAACGAAGAGTCAAGTTTCAACCACATTCTGTTTTCAGAGGTGGACCCATTTTTTAAATAGGATATGCCTTTATGAATACTTTTCTTATAATAAATGATAATACCCCCACTATGGCGTCTTGCTTTTTTCTTTTTCTTTCTGCTTTTAGAGATTGCATAGTAACCTGAAATTTCATACTCTTTGCATTCACCTTTCCAGGTCTCAAGAAGAATGTTAATATCACATTTTATTTTATCGACAAATAAATCATCATTTATTTTATCACCTAGACCATGTATGTTCCAGGCAGATACTGAGAGATGATCTGAAGACAAATTATTAATATTATTCATACACATAATGTCAGAATACAGTTGTACTTTAGATCAATGATCATGAAACATGGAAAAGACTGAAAACCATTTTTGGTACATCGTATTTGATACATAATAATCAGTTTGCTACTAATTTTGAACATATCATAGAAAGAATGTAAAATTTTGGATAAATAAATATGCTTCTATACAATATACTAGACAGAATATTTCAATAACATTGTTTCTATTTTAATATTCAACATCATCATAGTTTTCATTAAATATTTATCTATTTTAAGTCATGTCGTCTATATATAAAGCTTAACTTGCAACAAAGAGTTGAAAGACTTGATTTATTATTATTTTATTCTATATTATTACTATTATTTTGTTTTTTAATTATTTAGAAATTGGATTGACTCTGGAAACAAATATGATTTCTGATTTCCATGCATATTTTTTTGTATTTCCAGTGTTTTCATGGAAAAAAAAAAAAATGTAAATATTTTTCATAACCAAACAATTGACTTTTTACTATAAAAAATAATTATGAGAACATCATATCATTTTGTACATACAACTCAACATTTAAATTTCAATGTTGGCTACAATGCCTGTATAGATATTAAACAATCTTAATAAATACATATATACATATACATACATATACACACATAAACATACACACCTATATCGAATACATATACATACAAAAATATACATACATACATATACACATACATATACATACACACACATAATATACATATACATACATATACACACACACCTATATACATATACATATACAAATACACATACATACATATACACATACATATACATACACACACATAATATACATATACACACACATACACACCAATATACATATAATATACATATACATATACAAATACACATACATACATATACACATACATATACATACACACACATAATATACATATACACACACATACACACCAATATACATATACATATAACTACACAAATACACATACATACATATACACATACATATGCATACACACATATATACATACATATATATACACACATACACATATATATATATACACACACACATCACAAAACAAAAACAAAAAAACCCCCAATAATAATAGCATTACTTCAAACATGTTGATATGTAATAAACCATATTTTCAGTTTATCAGGATATCTATAATAATATTAACAATATACTAGTAACTTATTTGACTAGAAATGTACCCAACTCACAATATTTGACTTCAAATATAAATTTATTATACATGAGACTTTTGACATTCCTAAATTTATTCACATTTTACTATTTGTTGTTTCTCATTTCGTAAAGCATCATCTCTAGAACTGGTAACAAGCTTGGGCCTTGTTGATTATCACGTCTGAAGTCTTGCTTCATTGTATTTTCTCTTTGACTGAATGTATTGCTACTTCCATATCGATTGTTAAACGAGCTCGAATTGTAAGGAAAAGGACTACTTAGCATCTGTTGCTTGTGTACATTTGGATATCTACCAGTATTTTCGTTTCTCAGTCTTTGGTTGCTGAAGTTATTACTTCTGTTCTGATTTGGTGCGTGTACCTGTTGTGTATATTTGACACCCAAAATGGGGTTAACTATAGTTTTGATGTCACGCACTAGTGTCCTTATTCCGGTTCCATTTAGGTGAATCCCATCCTGAGTGAAATCTGATGGATTGAAGTTTCGATAGAATACAAGTGGGATGTCCATGTCTCTACAGTAATCTCTTAAAAGCAAGTTATATTGTCGCCTTTTAGTTTCATATTCTTTTGATACTTCAAAGTTGTTATAGAACCTGGGCACAATCTCTGCCAATATAATTTTGGCATTCGAATACAGTTTCTTTGTGGTTTCAACTAGACGTTCAATTTCCTGAATAACCCGGTCCGGATCCTTATCTTCCAAGTCGTTTGACCCAATCTGAAACATTATATTGTCTGACACTACTTTTCCAGATTCAATAAATTCTATTGCTCCACATATAGTCTTTTTCTCTAAAGTATTAATTCTTGTGTTTTTGTTCATGTAAATTTTCCTGCCATCTAGGTGTTTCACGATTGATGATCCAACTATCCACAAGTCGGCTCTTTGTCTATCAATTGATTTAAAAGACTCTTCGGGCTTCTGTTTTGTCATTTCTTCTGCTTTCTTGTTTGACACAATTTCTGTTTTTTTTTCAATTAAGATTTTTCTATCGGTTGTAGGCTTTTCATTAATCTTTTCGAATTCTGTAAGAATTTTATCTAGTTTCTTGGTGTCTTGCTCATATAGAGTTTTTGAGTCTTGTACAGAGTCAAATATTTCTTTAATTTTCAACTGCTCTACACTTTTGATAAGGGTGTCACATGTGTTTTTGATTTTTGCATGAAATTCTTTAGTATTAGTTTCTATTTTCTGTATATAATCCTTTTCAGTTAGGCATTTAGTGTTTTCTGATTCATTTGTTTGTTTACTTCTGACACTATCTTCTAATCCTACAACTGTTTTGGCTATTGTTGACAGATCTTTCTTAATATCAATTATTTGTGTTTCGAACCTCTCTCTCATTGTAGCACACAAATTTAAAATTTGGTCAGACTTTCTCCCATTTTCAATTAGTTTGATTTCTATTTTATGTAGTACATGTGACAGGTCAATGTTTTTATTGGGCTCTGATTTATTTGTTAATTTTGAAGTCCCAGTTTCTACATGTATCATGTGTATATTCCTGTCCAATTTGAGATCATCATGATCTGTTAGTTCTTTTTCTGTAGTTTTTGTGGATTCTACTGGAAGTTTTACAAATGTGTTTTCGGATAATGAATCATTGTTTTCTGTATTTTGTTCACATATCTCTAAATTAAAAAGGTTCATTGGAATAGCAAAATCCTGAATTAAATTGTCAATATTGAGCTTAGAGTTATCTATCTTTGTCTGGTGAATTTTCTTTACAAGTTCTGCTAATTGTTCATACTCTTTGATAAACCAATTGGATGTGTATTTGCCCTGTACAAGGACAGTAAAGGTTGGGTAAAATAAAGTCAACACACATAGTTTCTTTTTATTTGTTTCTATTTCGACCGTGGATTTGGCAAGTGATTTGTGAGGAAGCTTCCATTCGAAGCGCTTTTTTTCATCATTTACTGTTATCTCGGTTGATTTGTCAAAGTCTTTCCACTTAATGGATGCATTTTCGTACTCTCCAATTTGCTTGAAATATCTTAGAAGGAATATTCTTCTCCATATCAATATCGAAATTTTGTCACTTTTGAATGTTGATTGATTACCTCCCCTTTTCGGTACATCAGAGGAACTTGATGCCATTTTCGTCGATTAGGGGATTAATTCGTGTGATGAATGGTTTAATCTGAGTATTGTTTATCAAATATCTGTTTATGTTACTTAAACATCGCTTAGTTTTCAGTCTTTACCATTTTTACTCTTCCACCTTGTTTTTCATGGGCGCCGCCATTAAAACGTTCAAGTGATAAAAAAGCAAGTGCATCAACTACTTAACTATAAATCCGTTTAAAGACACTATTTTTCCAATTTACATAAAAAGTGTGGACAGAGTTTAATGCATTAGTGTCATCTCGTAAATTACTACCTTATTTCACTCTAATTTCAATGTTATCGAAAATCAAGACTGATGTAATAGACTTACTGTAATTAATACATTACGTAATTGAAAAGATGATCCGAGTCTATCAGTTATACTGCTTTGTCATAATAAAACAGAACTCGTTAGAACTTTTAAGTGGCATAATGATGATTAAAAGATTTACGTTTTTTTTAAGTTCAGCTGCTACGCATTTTATATACTTAAAATCTATTAATTTGTATAAGTCTCTTTTCTACACAGGTATTTTTTTCTACCTGCAGAAGCCGTAGGGTAGATAACTCCGACTTCTCAAGAGAAAAATATTAACTATTTCAACTATTTGATTTGCCTTTTCCACTTCTCGAAACTACACCTGTTTATGATATTTAAGAAATAAATCAATTAATTAATCAATCAATCAATCAAAACGCAATCTAAACATAAAAATAACCATAATTTCTGCCTACTTCAACCCTCTCGCATTACTGTGGTCTAACTATTTTCTCTTTAATACTACAATGAATGACAGGGTTAAATGTAGTCGTTAAATGTAGTCATATTGAAAACATTGACTCCTAATATTACAATAGAAACCGCTTATGGAGTATATATACCGCTTAAGAGGCAATCCGGGCTTGGACACTGAAAGGCTTATAAAGCAAGGGTCTTGGTTATGATATATCAGGCAGACAGATCACGACGACTAACTAGTGTAGCCTCTCGTTTGTTATTACCTGTTTGTTAAATTTAACTAAATATATAGGAAGTTTATAACCTTTAAAAAAAATTCTATAATCAAGTGTAATATATCAGCTAGTAGATATATAGGCGGTTTACAATCTACTGCGCTAAAGGAAAATGTCCTTAGCTCAGTAGGTTGAAATTCTGGCTTTTAATACAGATATCCCGCGTTCGATACTCGATGATATTTTAAGATCTACTGTTACACAAGAAAGTGTGCATTCAAAGATACGTGTGTTTGTCATATATTATATAGGTATGCAAATGCATCATAGCTAAGGGTGCAATTATTATCATTCATCTCTCTACATTAAATATCCAAGAAGGTCTTTACGGTGCATTTATCACTAGTACCATAAAAAAACAAAAAAACCAGGTATTTTAAGCAAGTGTCATTTCAATGAACCACATAATTAAATTACAAAGAATGAAAAATTATGTAGTAGACAGAAACCAACATCTTTACATCAACACCTTGTAAATTACCTCCAATTTCAATGGTATCAAGTCTAGCTATAAATGATTTAATGACATTATGGTAATTAATACAGATTCTTACGTAATCTCATTTGTATCACTCTAGCGTTTTTAACCAAACAAAATCTTATGGTTTTCTTCTTTTTTTTGCTAGATGTGACATAGACTTCGTGCCTTTGTTATTTACAGCACATGTTTATCAGTTGTGAATTACAATATACATAAACTTTACAATTTCACATAGTGACCATTGATTCATGTCTTATCTTGCAGAGGAAATACAGTTAGAGAATGAACCTTACTTATTTTTTATTTTTAATTGTAACTATAATACATATGATTTCAGTTTGTGTATCAGTAGGTTGTAACTTTTTTGTCAGTTCAGTTCATCGCTGTGAGTTCATTGCGTGGCTTTATTTCGCAGAAGCTTCAGTCTAATAGTACCACTTTCGGTGCGTAACAAGTGTTAGCATTAACGCCTGTATAAGAATGACAAATATGCGTTCTTTTAATTGTGTATGCTTTGCTATGTCACTATAAAGTTATTGCAAGAATTGGTATCTTAGTGGAAATTATTTGTACGTGTAGACTGACATAGCTCACTGCAGACTGAATATGCAAGCTAAATTTTGATCAGTCAGGTAAGCAACATGTCGTTGAAACGAGTCTTCTTGTCCACCAATAGATTCGGATCAACCATCCATTGGCCATTTGACATCAAAAGAATACACAGTATTAGAATTTATAATAATTATGTTAGACATCGTTCTTTTTACTGTATACGTGTACATGCTTACTTCTACGGGTGTACTTGTTCAATTTACTTACTTACAACATATACATGCGTTTACCAATAATATATGTATGCCGGCTTATTTGTTTGCACTTTAAATTTTAAAGCAAACTTCATTTTACGTATGTCAGTCAACTGCTTCAGTGAACAAAGAAATTAAGAAACAGAATAAAAAGAAAAGATAACAAAGTATAGTCGACAGAAAGAATAACATGTATATTGGTCAGAGAGTAGTTCTCGCTATTACAATGAGACAGGCAATTTTTTTACATTTTTACATTTATGTGATTGTGTCACAATTTTCCTATTAAAATCGATAGCAAACGCTTCATTTGATATATTTCGCTATCTTCAACCTTATTATTTGTAAAATGTTAATTTGAAAAAATTGTCAAAATATCGGATGGCGAGAATTATACTTGTGATCAATATAAATTAAACGACAGACAAAATTTCTTCCGGTCAGCAACGTGTGGCGAAAGAAAATTTTGCAGGATACAAATTGTGATTTCTTAGCAGCCTAGCGATCAATCTACATTCACAGTCACAACTACAAAATCTATCACAAGTAACTCATTGCAACACCAACTTACAAGGAGTTCGTAAAATCAATCCTAAAACAACACGTTAATAGTTTTGAAATCTGATTGACACTTCCGGTTTACTCAAGAATATAAACAAAGACATTATGAGTCCATATCAACCATTCTTGCTACATTTAACAATACTGATAGCCCACCATAACACCAATAAAGTCCATAACAACAGTCTACACCTACAAACAGAATGGGAAAATCTACGTTTCTCACCTCAAATAATTCCCATCAGTAAGAATGATATGACAAGATACCATGGAATGACAGCCCACAAGAAAGGCCTCAAAAGTCACCTAGGATACAACGTCATGTTATTATTGTTGATTTCATCAGATTGTCACCCAAACTCCGGACCATATACCCTCAAGTATCCATTTGAAGTCTGTGTGAAGGCTGTACGATTGTCAAGGCCTGTCCGAGCTGTCGCCAATCAAGGTTTCGAACAATGGTTCCATGCCGACTGTCTTGGTATGTGTGCAAATGTTTATAAACGACTTGAGAATACTGATGTCTGCTGGTACTGCAGCACCTTTGGACGTCCTAATTTTAACAGTAGCTTTTTCGAAGGCTTTGTCCTGCCTACCAACCTCACAGATGGAAGTCTTAGCCCACACTCCAAGCTATCACCCATTGGACAACCCATATCAGTATCATCTCTGATAGGGCCGAAACCTTCAAGCTGCAAATCTCCAACTTCGCCAAAGAAACTCGGGATACTAGACATCAATTTTCAAAACTTCAGAGAAAAAAGAGAATCCTTCAGGGGTATGCTTGAATATACAGAACCAGACATCATACTTGCCTCCGAAAATTGGCTCAAATTGGCTCAATCCGACCATTCATGAAGGTGAAGTATTACCACCCAACAACACTTTTGCAGCACGGAAAGACCGACACATATCATATGGAGGTGTAACAATAATCACTAAATCCAACAACAACACACAGTACTCACAACCTGTCCGTGAGGCACTAAAACAAACTACACAGGACGCACAAAGATCACATCCTCTGCGTAGGAGGCGATACTGACAAAGCAACAGCAACACCTGGATTAAGTGATCACGACATTGTACTGGTGGACATTCACATAATTCAGCAAGGCTCAAACCAGTCAAGAGTAATATCTACACATGGAAGAAAGCCAACACTGAGGGTATGAGAGAGAAATTCGACAAATTCAATGAAACGTTCTGCCAAACTACTGTAACAACTACAGACACTGTTAACTCGATATGGCTTAAATTTAAATTTAAGCGTATAAAAGTGGTAAATTAGTCTGTACCATCGAAAACAACCTCAACTCGTTACAGCCAACCTTGGATAAGCAAGACCATTAAAAGGACCAGAAGAAGGAAGAAAAGAGACTACCACAAAGACAAGAGAACCAACAAGAGAAAAGACGGACAGATACAAAAAACTACAGAGTAACAACAAGAAACATTGTAAAAATGCATAAAACGACTTCGTGAGACACATGGTATCTGAAGATGGGACCAACAGCAAAAACTGTTCACCTTCATCTAGAGGTGTGACGGATCTAGAGTCTCATCATTGAAAGAGAATGGTACTATGAAATCCACATCATCAGAGAAGGAAGAGACAGGGAAGACAGTAACAACTTGCCAAATTTACCCAAATCAACAACTGAAACCATACCCAACATTGATGTAACCGGGACAGGGGTGAAGAAAGTACTAGGAGGCCTTAATCCCAACAAAGTCAGTGGACCAGATGAGGCTTTAGCACGATTCCTACAGAAATGGCACCCACAGTAGCAGCTCCGCTTTCTCGGATTTTCCAGGTAGCTCTTGAACAGGGACAAGTACCAAACGATTGGAAAAGAGTATTCGTGTCACCAATCTTCAAGAAGGGAAATAGAACAAAGCCATCAAAATTACAGACCAGTATCTCTCACCTCTATATTTTGTCCTCTTTGACTTCAGCAAGGCATTCGACAAAGTGCCTCACCAACGCTTGTCGATGAAACTGCAGCACAATAGTTTTCGTGGTACGTGGTAGTAGATGGTGAACAGTCAACACAAGCACCAGTAACCTCCGGAATACCTCTAGGGACTGTGTTAGGTCCGCTACTTTTCTTAGTCTACATCAATGACCTCCCATCGTCAGTTGATTCCATAGCGAGACTATTTGCCGATGACTTTTTATTGTACTGACCCATCAAGTCACTAGATGACAAAACTAAACTGCAGAATGACCTCGACAAATTACAACAGTGAGAGAAATATTTGTTGATGGAATCCATACAAGTGTGAAGTAATGACCATCACAAATAAACGCATACTTCTTACAACAGCAACAACTCAAAGAAACAGATAAACAGAACATGGGCATCACAATCGACTGTAAGCTCAACTGGAACCATCATATCAACACCACAACCAAAATGGCAAACAACACAGCCATCCTCAATAAGATTTTATTATCATGTAGCATCCATGCTAGAGGAACTGCAGCTTGAAGCGCTTTAAGAACGGCGGTAAAGACAACGATCCATTATGATGGACCGCATAGTCCATAAACTATTAAACCATGAATATTCAATCAGTCCAGATCCTCCATCAGACTAGTGCGACGACAAGAGGCCACTTAATGAGATACTTGCCATCATTTTGTCAAGTGAACAGCTATGGAGACTCGTTCATTCCAGCAACCATCAACATCTGGAATGTACTACCAACCGAACTTTTCAGTGCTGACTCCATGGATACATTCAAGGATGGGGTCAGCAAGTTTAGGTTTTGCTGAGCTTCCGTGTTTTTAATCTGTAAATGGTAGCTTTAAGCTACACACCGTTGGCTTTTTCAAGTTTTCTTTTTGCGATGATGTCTACACAGACCCATGTTGACATTTAGATTCAGACACATTTGAAGACAGAGAGATAAAAAATGGAAGAACATGAACTCGGCAAAGTCGTTATAGACAAATAAAGACTTAATAAAATAAAATTTTACTACATAACATCGTTATATGTTTGAACGATCGGGGTGAGTAACAAACCTCTTTTGGTAATAACCGAGGGGAGTATCTCAGTTTTAAACCGTATTGTGACATTCACAGTGTATTAAGTAAATTCTGCACACAACACGTAAGAATTTAAAACATAATCCATTTCTTGTTTCATCGTGTCAATCACATATTCTTAAACTTGTAAATTGAACTTCATTGATGCATCAAAGTGATACATCTGTAGAAAGTGGAACTTTCAAACTATGAAAAAACGCTACTTCAACTGTTACTATATGACGTCGCCCTTTGTGACGTTGAACACTGAATATTGATTACAAATGAACATGAATAAGTGATGAAGGGGCGTTGATGCCGCTGCAAAAGGCAAACTTCTCTGTCTCTATACTAATTAAAAAGTCACACCCGTGTTATAAAGTTTTTTATTACTATTCCATATTGTACCTTTTTATTACGAAAACCCAGTAGATAAGTAATATCATTTCTAGATGTCTAGAATTCTGTCATAAGTTTTTTTTCTAGACTACAATTTAAGTTAAAAATCAGTATACGATGGTCTATCAAGTCCAAGTAACCTTGAAGGAGGATCCAAGATGAGAACTCTGTGTTAAACCAGCTTGTCTAGAACATATATTACTTTCAGCATGTTCAGAGGTTTTGAAGGATGGGAGGTACAAATGGAGACATGATACTAATAGAGTACTAGCAGTGTTAGCTTACACCTTGGAGAGAAATATCAAGAAAACTGGAAAGAACAGAGAAGGTATGAAATTTGTCAACTTTGTAAAAGAAGGTTATAAAGGGCGTAAAGCCGGCGTTGAAGGAAGTGGTCTGTTGTAGACATCTGCAGATTGGCAGATGAGGGCAGACTTGAGACAAAGGATGACATTTCCACCAGAAATAGCACTCACAAACAAAAAACCCGATTTGGTCATCTGGTCAGCGGTAACAAAGCAGATAATTATTTTGGAACTGACTGTATCATGGGAAGAAAGAATTTAAGATGCATATGAGCGGAAAACCTGAAATATTAAGATCTGGTAAAGAACTGTCGACAGAATGAATGGAAAGTCTGGTTCTTCGCAGTCTAAGTAGTATGTAGAGGGTTTGTTGGGTAGTCCTTGTGGAGAGGACTGAAAACCATTGGGATTACTGGAGCAGAGAGGAGATTGATCTGAGGTATGTGTAGTGAGACAGAGACAACATCCATGTGGATGTGGAGAAGGAGATCAGACAAGTGAAGACCAGTAACTGAAAATGTAGCGGTGATAGAAGGTCATGTGGCTCCGAACTGAGACTTGATCAACCCAGTAGGCGTACCTCTGGAGGTTGTAGTGGACAGCGTCGAAACAGCCGAGAGAGCAGGATGCACCTGAAGACGGAGCCACGCATCTATTCAAAGAAGATGTATACAGGTAACTATTGAAAAAATGCGATACACGTGAACGAAGCAATGTTTAATTTCGACAGACCAACGCGCTTGCCTCTTACGTATGCGCAGTACAATAAAATGAATATCTTTTTCGGAAATGTAGTCGTTTCCGTAGAATTGCTTAAAATGTATGAGGATTGTTTTCTGCTGAAAATGCATTACATACGGGTCATTTTACTGCCAATGTTTTGTCACAGGACTAGCCCCTTTTAAAGCATATCATGTAATCTTGCTTTATATTCTAAACTTGTAAAGAAGTCCCCTTAACAGGGTGTTGTTACCCTTAACAAAAATAAAACTTACCAAATACGAAGATATGCTTTAATTATGTTTTTTAGATCTTCTTAATTAGTCTTTTCTTTTACGTCGATAAATTAAGTTCATTGCTAAGTAGTTCCGAGGGATAGGCTAAAAACTTATCCGCTCTTAATAACCCAAAATGTGTTCCCATTTTTTAAGGTGTAATCTCCCTTAAACAGTAGTAAAAAAAATGCAATTAAAAATTTGCTCGAATTCAATTCGCGAAATACAGTTTTACTTTTGCTGCTATAGTTTTTTTAACTTAAAATGCAAAAACTGCAATACTTCATAAAAAATTCAAGGATAGTAACTCCAAAAAGAAGTCATCTGACAATCTTTGACCGAACGAGTTGTTTGTAGTCTTTGCCTTACAGATCACTTTTGCAATTTAGAGTTTAGTCCGATTTTTAAGTTACAAAGCAAACACTGAAATTTCATGAAAAAAATGATTAAAGGACAAAAAATACTATAAGTAGTTGGACAAATTTTGAACAATTAAATGGTTTGTACGCCTTGTCCTTCCCATTATTTTTGCTATTTACAGTTTTGCGATACCTATAGTTTAAATACTGACATTTTTAGAACAAAACTGTTATTAAAGGGCAAAAAGTTCTGTAGGTCATTTATGCAATTTACACACTGTTTTACTGTAATTATTATAGCTTTTAAGTTACAGTGCAAACAATTTACACATAAAATCACTAAAGAGCAATAGCTCTTATAAGAATTTGTCAGACAATTGGACCAACTTAGTGACTTGCATTGTCTTGTTTTATCGATTTTGCAATTTACAATATCAGTCTGCTGTTATAGTTTTCAAATTATAATATAAAAACTGACAATTTTCTCAAAAATCGTAATTTAATAGCAATAACTCCTAACGTAAGTTATTACAAGACCCGTTTTGAAATTTCTAAAGCTTGAATGTGCTGATCAATTTAAGTTAATGTGTGATTTAGTGTATAACTAATTTAACTGATTAATTCTTTTTATTATGACATGCATAATTTAATCCGATAATTTATGTTTCAACCGCGACATATTTGAGTGCAGACAAATTTTTTAGAAATAACAGTAGTAAATGTGTACCAGTGACAGGTTACCAGATTGTGTACCCACACTGAATACTACGTAGTGTTCTGATTTGGTCAATAGTGGTTACATTGTGTACAATTTTTTGTTTGTAAGCTCCTGCATAAATTTAGTTGTAAAAAGTGATAACATTTTTCTCAGATCTTGCAAGATAAAACTTTGGTAATTATGTAAACAATTTAGTATTTTTTCAATCACGGCATTAGAAAGTGCATGCAAAACTAGGAGCGTACGTCTTAAAACTAGTGAAAAAGGGAATTGGTCACGGATGGCATATGTTTTTTTACATGTTTAATGAAAGTTTATTAATTTCCTAGCCCAGGTAAATAATGAAAAAGGTATGCAAATCACACAAATGCTAGTATTTTCGACTATATCCTAAACATTTACTACTGTTCTACCTTGATGCAAGTTTCTGAACATAGAGGACCAAAAGTGCGGTAAATTTCTTCTTTGAGAATTCGAGTCAAATGTAACATAACATTTTTAGAATAGAACCACTAAAATAGATCAGTGGTCAGCCGCTGCTGATTGGTTAATAATTGAGGTAAGTGCGGAATTTTCGTAACTTAAAATTATTCCCAATTGATCTTTGGATTTTTTATGGTAAAAATGTGTCCCAGGTTTTCGTGTTTTTTTTTTCATTACTTAAAGTAGTGATTTATGGCGTGTCTAATAAATATGTGGACGAGAGATACTGAAATCTATTTTTTTTATATCTCTTTTTGGATAATCAGAACTTAGGAATTTTTAAGTTTCTGTGATAGTTAAGAAATAACTCCAAAATCTGAGATTTGAATCTAGGTGTTAGGACATTGAAACCAAGTGACTATCATATAGCCGAATACCTGTTGTCCACATAGACTCGTGAGGTCATGATAGGAATAAAATGCTAAAAATTGAGTTTACATTGTGTATTACTCGTTTGGTAACTAATCCGACATGTCTAATTGCGAAATATTGCCTTAGAAAACAAATAAAGTTCCCTTTATTAGACTATAGTATTTGTTATACTATAGTATTTGTATTGTAATAAAGCAATCGAATTTGGATCTGGTTGTGGGTCCAAAGGAATCATGCTACCTTTTTTTGCTTTTGTAAAATATTGCGACTGTTTTTTGTAATTATATTCAAATCCACTACCAGCGTTTAATAAAAGTGTGATTTTAGAATGAACTTAGAGATAATGGTATTCTGCTGTGAAGTCCTGTCATTCTGTTCATGCTTGGGTGATGCTGCCACACCCTCTGCCTGGAATCGTCTTCAGATGGTATCCAACTTTCACCAAATGTTTCAAACCTTAACCATAATATCCTCCAGTTGGTGGGTCAGCAGTGGTGGCAAATCCACTACTCGCTTCCAGGCGTTCAGTTCGGCTCATATCGTCTGTGCCATACCTAGTATGAAGATTTCTCTGCTCCCTCTGCTAGTTTTCTTACTGCAGCTTTCCGTCCTGTAGAAACCATCCCCAATGTTGTCATCAATTTCCACACCTATACATCCCACCTCGACAGGAAGAAGTAGTACTCTCCATCCCTTCTCTCTACACTCGGGCATGAGTTCTGTATTCTTCGGTGATTTCCTCTCGTGAGTCTCATCTTAGTTTTCTACCACACGGCACTGTAAATTCTACTGCAACCAGTGTCTTGACCTGCTTGGACCACAGTATGATGTCTGGTCTCAACGTTGTAACCACTATGTCAGGAAAGACTAGCTTCTTCTTCAAGTCCATCCTGAGTTCCCAATCGCATCCTGTGTCTAGTACGGATTTTTTTCTGGCTAGTACTCTTTTCTGCTGGTGTCGTGCCTTCCTTGACAAATGCAATGGTACCTGGTGTTTTCTTCTTTGGTCTCTTCTTTACTCTCTTCTTTCAACTATCTCAGCCAGCTTTTCTAGACTCTGTTGTATCTCCATCATTATCTTCCTTGCTTCAAAGCTACTCCGCAACCGTACAAGATGCGAGTCATGGTTCCTATCTTCCCGCATAACTTGCATGCTGGATCCTGGGCAAGTCCCCAAAGATGAATGTTCGCGGGTGATTTAAAGGTATCGTAGACTGATCGTAGTAGAAATTATACCCCAACTGGTCCATCCTCCATAGTTCTGTCCACGTGATCTTGCGCTGAGCTAGTTCCAAGCTTGTCCAGGCTCCTTGCTTTCCCAGTTCGACAGCTCTTCCACCTCTCTTCTAACCGCTTTTTGAACCATGGTTTTCTTCTCTTCTTTATCCGCTTTGTTCCACAACTGAGTGTGACATCCCAATGCCATATGTCTTCCTGTTCAGGTGTTTCCAATCCTGTCCTTCAGTTAAAACATGCTTTTTGCTTGTTCTACTGCTGTAGCTGCTGACTACTTCCGTCCTGACCTTGTCTGTAGTTTAAACATATTTTATTCAAGAAATTGAAATGGATTGGATAGCATGCATAGCCTATATAAATCCTCTCCATACAAGGCAACATACAGATGTTCAACATGTTGGATATAGAATACAAACATATACTGAGAACACATTCAAAAGAAAGATAACTCTAATTTATTAATATAAGGTGTCAAAAATCATAACTATGATAACATTAGTAGTTTTATTTAATGTTAGTTTACATGTAATAAGGAAAAGAGAAAATATATTTGAATTTTAAATTTGTAAACTGGTTTTTAGAAGCAAAAATATTTTCATGGTATTAAATAGTATTCTCAATATATCTCTTTTGGTAAAATAAAGATTAGTGCTATACGTTAACCTTACTAGTATTTGTTCATATTTTTTTCCTGCATCTCTTACCTTCTGGTCATGTGAGTCACGTAGTGTCATCACTGTCCTGCATTTTGCCACCTTGAACTCCGCGATTACTGATGACAATGGTATTTGTAGCTTTGCTGTCTTTCTGTAGCGTCCAATTGATGTAAAGCTTGGTGGAACACCTAACCATCTTCTGACAAAGCTGTTGACTGTCCTCTCAACTGCCTCTACCTGTGTCATCGCTATCTCGTAGTAAATCAATAGCAACCACATCAACCTCGGTAAGATTCCATGTTGGTAAGTCCAAGCTTTGTACTTCCGTGGTAGTGTGCTTTTATCTACTTTCTTCAGCCATGATTTTACTGTGGGCTGTATCGACTTAACTTTGTCAGTATCTTTCAAGGTCGCATCAAACCACTTCCGGGGGCACTTGGTGGGATTGACCACTATTGTTTGTATCTCTTCCTCCTGGATCTTAATTTTGAACTGTTAACTTATTCTTCGTTTTTTCAGTATCATACATCTTGACTTGTGGTATCCTTCCCTTCCTCCATATTCCCCTCAGCAACTCCCAGAATTCCCGTAGAAGTTTGGGGCATTTCTTGTAGACCTTATATGTTATTCCGTTTGGTCCTGTTGCTGATCCTGAACTCGCCTTAACAGCAGCTGTTATCTCTCTGCACGATGGTTCTTTACAATTTAATTCTTCCTCATGTGGTTCTACTTCAAAATTTACTTGACCTAGCTCTTCATTCCTTTTAGGGTCCGAATGAGGTTCTTATCTACTTCCTCCTTTGAACATCTCAAAGTTCCTGGTTGTTCCGTTCCCAGCAGCTTTCTGGTGAATTTAAATGGGTCTTTAACAAAGTTGGCACTCTCTTTAACTCTTTGCTTCTGTCTTCCTCAATCTCTTCGCTCGTCGTAGTTTTACCATCTCTGTTCTTATGACGTCTGTTAAGATGGCTATTTCCATTTTCCCTTCTAATTGTGCTCTCTTGAACTGTTTGTTTAGCTTTTTCAACCTTTCACGACATTCCCTGATCCTGATTTCTCTCCTGTTGCAAGACTTGTGCAATGCATTCCTCGGTGGTAAATCTTCTGTCGAGTGATGACTCGGACACTGAGAGATTTCTTGCACTGTGGTGTAAATCCTAACTTGGATCCTCCTGCGCCTCATTGGTTGTTACCGTGCTCTGTATCTGAATAACGCCTCCACCACACTTAGATCTAGTTGGGTGAGTCTTCAGCCCTAGAGATTATTTGAGCCATGCAGCATTCTTGTTCAGTCGTCAATAAAGTCCTTTTAGAAGTCTTGTTGTCGGTGTCAAATATGAAGAAAACTTTTTCTTTCAGTCCGTCAGGTACTCCCAGTAAGTTTGCACCAAGTGCTGTCTCGGTAATAGTCTTAAGAGTCCATAAAAGGAAGGGAGTCTGTTTTCGATAGGATTCGAATATGGGAAATGACTCTATCGTCTGAAAGTGAATCGTCTCTAGTCTGTACGTCGTCAGTAGAAATTTCGTCAGTCAACGTCTCTGAGGTTTTAATAAAAAAAGAAGAATTACATGTAATTATTATATCTTTGTATAAACTTTCACATTTTTGTTGGTATCAAAACAGTCACAGGCAATATTCTTATCACCGTCACACTCTAAATTACCAATCCCGCATGGATACGAATACATAATAATAATTAATGTTCAAATTTTGTTTAGAAAAAAATCCTGTATATATATATATGATGTTTCAGAAATCCGCTGGATAGATATAGTATATGGTTGTCACAATACTTAGACGTTTGTATATACTGTGACTGTATGAGAAGTAACTTTGTTATCTATGTTGTATATATACAAAAATGCTGAATTAGATTATTGTCAGATTAATACGTATTGGTTACGAAAATTCCATCGTCACACGCTAGTACACATGTACTATGTCTATGTCTACGATTCACCCCCGTTAATGAAGCTATATTTTTAAATAGCGGTTTTGGCCGAGGGGTCTAGACGGCTGAACATAATGCAGGCGAATTGGTGCCACAGTGTCACAACGGTGTGAGTTCGAATCCCGCTGAGGGAAAGCAAAAATTTGACAGTGTTAAAAATCTAATTCTAACTTCTAATTTGTAGTCGTATATATATTAAATTACAATAGAAAGAAAAAAATCAAGTCTATTGCAACTTCGTAAACACTTCAAGAGTCTTTTTCAATCAACAATATTTAGAGATTTAATGTAAGAATTCTATTTTATTCTATTCTATTCTATCTTTGGTTTTGACGGCGGCAATCGAACCATGGAAATTCATTGAGCACAGTTTTCAATATATTCAGAGTATTATTTGCAAAATGTGTTTAGATTTAAATCTATTGTGAGAATAGTAACTACAAGTAGCTAAGTGCTAAATATATTGGTATAATGTTATTTGTTAACGAAACACAATGTGTATGTTTTATCTATACCCTGCCTTGTATGGGTATGGTTTCAAATAACACTGTGGTCCTTATGTTGACACGTTGACCCTATATTTATGTTGAAATAAATGGCTTACGTCCTGGTGCCTCCGCGCAAAAATACCCAAATGTAGTATAAATAATACTACCAAGTGAATTTGGTTAATAGGATTGTTGGTACTTCCTCGCTGTGAATTCCGTAAGACTAACTAAGCTTTATTGTACCACAATGATTATGACTCAACCTTGATTTGATTATAATGTGAGAATTGAACTGAGTTTTGCATAAAATCGTATCTTATTTATAGAGGTCCAAATTATTCTTATTACATCAAGTTTTTTTGGTGTTGAAATCATCTCACTTGTTCCAAAATTTTAACATGTCATTTTAATTGGATTAGCGGTAATTTAACAATTGTTAATTATGGTGAGTAAAAATAATGAATGGCTCAACGACGCTGGTTAATTGGAATAATTATGCAACTTGATTAGAATATCAGTTCCGTACACATTTATATAAATCAGTTAACTTGGATCTAGCATTGGGGTATGTTTAATTTTTATATATTCTGTTCTGTGACTAGTATAACTGATTCTGGTCGATTTATGGTCACAAAATACGTAAATATGTATATTATTGATTTCCCGGGCATTGCCGTTACATTTTCTAGATAGCTGCGAATTCGTATTATTTGGAAGACTTCTTAACTCAGAGGCGGATACAGGATTTTCGAAAGGGGGGGGCATAAAAAGGGGATATCGGAAAATGAGGGCTACGAAGTAGTCCCCCCGCGCCTCGCAGAGGCGCATTTACGGCAGGGGTAGTACCGTTAATGCATTAATTTATGGCGAGGACGAGCGGGGATTACATTTTTGCCTTTGGCGCTGGTTGTTACTCTCCCTGTTCTCTTTTTTTTTCTTTCCCTTTTTAAAGAGGGGGGCGTACGCACCTTACGCCCCCCCCCCTGGATCCGCCACTGTAACTATTTGATTTCAACAAAAGTATACTTTATACAATAAATGAATACATAAATCGTCAAAATGAGTGGGATTGCTTACACATATTTCTAATAAGATATATTTTCATTGTATAGAGCAGGTATATACGTGCGTCCATATGGACTTAACACAACATTAGGTGTTCGATGTTCAAAACAGCTAAATATATGTCACAATAAGTGAAAGGTGTACACTTTTGTTTATTGCAGGCGTACATTCACAACGGCAGGCGTATGCAGGCGTATTCAAGCAGGACCGAAATTTTTGGTCGATCACCCAGAATCCTTTGCGTGATTGCTATCGGATATGACGCCATTGAAGTGGGACATAATATGCAGTGAACAAGAAAAAATCTACTGAACATTGTAAGGTGATGTTAAAAACGACGCGAGTTAAAATTATGTTAAATTTGTAACACATTTTGTAAATTTCTGTATAAATGCATACAAAATACGATGCTAGACTATTATTTTAATAAAGGGTAGAGAAAATGGCGTCCTGGCTACAACAATGTCAATGTGACTGTCACTCAGTACGTAACAAGCAAAGATATTGATTAAATGTTGTGTGGGGTGGGGGCTGAGATCGTACCATCGAGCATCGTCTGGAGGTCAAGTACTGTAAGCAAGTTTCCATTGAATTATTTTTTAAAATATTGTCCGTCCAGTTTTTATGTGTTTTCACCTTCTTTTATTTGATCAAAGTTCCTTAAGTTACGATCCCATATAATGGTATCTTAACCTCTGTGTTTTTCAAATAAAGTAAGAGGCTATGGCTAATATATGTTGTATGAATGTATATGTAATATGTCTGTAGTGCTCATTTATGTATGTGGCTAATGTATGTTGCATTTATGTAATGTAGTATGTCAGTAGTGCTTATTTATATGAGTGGCTAATGTGTGTTGCATGTAGTTACATGTAGCTTATCAGTAGGCTTTATTATGTACTGTATGTCGGTTAAAAAGCTCTTTAGAGCTTATGTTATGTGTTGTTATTGTGCCGACTTTAAATAAAACTTTGTCTTGTCTTGTCTTGTCTTGGCTGACACATGGCGCAGGGTCCCACTATTTACCGACAAGAACCGTTAAGAACCGACAAGTAGGTATAATTGACCCATTTCCAGTTTTACATGATTTATTCCCCTTTTACTTCCTGTTAAAAAAACTACGGCTATCATTACTAAAGGATTATGATATTGAAATAAAGATTTTGGATTGTTTTTATATAGTTTGTCTAAATTTTTCATCTTATTAACCATATTAGTAGATGTTACTATAGCCATAGGCAACAGGTGAGTTTGAATACAACACGGATGTCACTGGTAAATATGTTTATTCAAACTATAAAACCGCTGGGGTTCTACCTCCAATCAGCATCAGGTAACTAGGATAATGAACATTGGTTAATTAATTTACGATCATGTTTACACAGCAGGCGGTTTTAATAACCTTCCTCACTCAGATATTGACACCTGTCATTCAACGGAAGCGTGAAAATTGATCAAAGACAATTGTCCATTTCAAAAGGTTTCAACAGGACAAACTGCGGTTGTAGCCACAGTTTTTAGTACCGTAAGTGGATGCTTGGTGGCGTTTTTTTAATTGGAAAGTTGTCAATTACCGACAAGAAGCCTTTTTTTACAGACAAGAAACAATTTTTCACCGACAAGAAAGAACGTGGGACGTCAGAGAGCTCTCCATAAGCAAAACAGCGGATTTTGCAACACCGGTCTGGGTCGGCACATTTCATCGTGTCAGATTTAATAAAACATTTTCATCCAGTTAATCTATATATATTATTCGCTTCTTTAGATATTTTTCTCTAGGAATATAATCATCATACATTTAATCAAGCTAATTTAAGCACTGGATTTAAGTCACATTGTTGTCATGTGACTTTTTGTTCAAAATGAAAGTGAAATGTAGGAATGTAAGGGTATCGATGGAAATGAGCTTAGAAATGGACTTAAATTAGTTCCATTAATAAAACCTCTCATTTCATGTTTATTTTCAATATTTTTTATCGGATACTGATATTTTATGTTTTTAGTGAAATTCGAGGTTTCATCTTTAAACGCATTTTCCTGTGCGCAAATTCCGCAAGAAAACAGTGCGGAATGTTAAGGTTAAGTTTGATATGAAAAACGTTTGGACAACCATTCAAACTACGCTAAACTAAAAGAAAAATATCTAAATTTTCTAAAAATTGTCTTACCTTAGAATATCGAGTACGTTTAATGTCCTGTTTGAAGTTTTATTTGAGATACCCCTTCACTTCCTTTACATTGAATGGCCGACACCATTTCAATCTATCTTATAGATTTGTTTTTGACGAAACGATTTTTTCATTTGTTGCAATTTCAACAAATATTTATTATGTAAAATAATTAATAAAGAACCCTTCTGGAGCATGTTTTCACTGACAATCTATAAAGAATTAATACACAACTGAATGGTTTAATGATTGGAACAATACACTATCTTCAAATAAAGTATTTATCGAATTCAGTCAATGACAATAACGTTTACATTCGCGGACATATAGAAGAAATCGCGGATCCATTGGGGACATCATATCTGAAGTGTCTGCGAATGATGCACGTCTGTCCATCAGCAATGTCCGCGTACTACAATCGGTGTCCATCATGGACTCACAGACTTCTCCGTTTTGGCTGTAGCGTAATATGAACGTAGGCACAGCCTAAATGCATGCATCGCACATTGTTCATGTCGTTACTTCAGAGCCCCTATCAGTGCCTCTACATTCCGACGTGACGTCTTATCTAATGTGTTGGTGACGTCACAAAACTCTTCTTCTTCTTCTTTACGGTTTCCAGTATTCCATCTTAGAGATGTTTAATTACTCAAATTCAAATACAGTGTTTCAGTTGAAAAAAAATTGTCTGGCATTTTTGTGGTAATTAAAAAAATTAACACTTTAATTTTATTGATGTCAAAATTATTTTTGCACCTTTTTGCAAACGCAAAGCGAAAATAGTCTCAACAAATTACTATGTATCCGTCACCAATATTTGTTGTCGTGCAGACGATATGTCTGGGTTCAAGGGTCACCACTGTATCAAAATCTTGTGAGAGAAAGCAATATTTATTTAAATAGAGAAGAAGAGGTCGCTCATTAGACTGATATTTTCGCAAATTCCCAATGAATTCCGAGTAGCCCAGGTTTTTTTTTCAATGATCATATTTTGGGTCTCGTGCAACTTGGCAGACTCTGTACATTAGTGAGCTTCGCTTCACTCGCATATAATGTTTTGTTACTCTTAAATATACAGTCCAGGTACCAAGGAAAGTCAAGTCAAGTAATATTTATTTATAAGTCGATACATGTTACAAACAAATAACTCAAGCTCTAATGAGCTTTTAAAACCTACATTACATTACATACATTAAGAACATATATAATAATGACATAATTAACACAAAAATTAATAAAAGACAGCACTACATTGAAGCTCATGCATAGGACATACACAGCAAAACAGTACATTTATAAATAAGCACATGCAAAAATGCATATGCATATATAGCACCCTATTTAGGCAGACACACATACATAGACATAATATTAAGACACGTAAAGCTAATAAAAGAACAGATTTCATGCAAACAATAAAACAAGACAGAAACATAAAAAACATAAAAATAAATGAATGACCCACCAGTTATGACCTAGTTCAAAAGGTAACTTTTGATATTTGCAAAAACTGCATTTACATACGTCCCACTCCCCTTCCCACTTGCCAATTTAAATTGAAATTTAAAATTAATTTATTAATTAAAATTAATTTAATTTAAATTTAACTTGCCAATTGAAATTTAGACAGAAATCAAAAGTAACTCCCAGCAGTTTTACTTCTTCATCAGTTATTGTGCATCCAGTTATTCCAAGCATGTAACATGTCTTCAAATTTTGGTATTATATTATACAAATAGTTATTTTAAATCTCCCTGACAGGGATGTTATAAACTTTTGAAATAGAAGGAGAAATGGAAAAAGTAACAGGAGAGGGGGTGGTCTTGGGGGTTTGCAATTCAAAAAACATGTGTTGGCAATTAAATTTAAACAGGACGTGATCAAACAAACACTGTAGTACAGTGAAGAGTAATATAGACTGGGCCATGCAGGCACTTGGGTTCATTGTCTGTCTGCACCATTTTCTGATCATATGCGTCAAATGCAGATGGCCCACAACTTTCCAGATCACTGCACAAAATGACATGTTGACAAACTTTAACCAATTGGATTATATGTTTTAAAAAAATATATTCAAGATAAAAACCATATATTTTTCACAACTAAATATTTTTTCTGAAACTGAATAAAAATTACAAAAAGGCTTTAGGTGCGTGAAAATACCAGACTACTCTGTAATGTTGGTAAACAAAAACTCAGTTAAGTGTTGAAGTGATCATAAATAAACTATTATCATTTAAAAACTATTGCTAATAACAATTGCATAAACAAAATGATTTAAACTAAAAAGGAATCCCTCCATTGTTTAATATTTAAGTAATTAAGAAATAATTCATGGCTGTTCCAGTTTTATGGATTATTTAAAATCTTCAAAAGTAAATTATATTGCAATTTTTAAAACAATCACCTTGACTTAAGAAATACATTATTTTTTAAAAAAGGGTCCCAAGACTGTACCTTGAGGTACCCCTGAGTCGACGTGTACTTCTTTATTCACCATCAAGGACCACCATCTGCTTACTGGTTGTCAGCCATTGTCTGATCCATTCATGGGTATGGTCTCTGATCTCGTAGAAGTCTAGCTTATTAAGCAGTCTTCTGTTTGGCAAGGTGTGTCCAAAATTAAGTGTATTATTTCCTGCGTCATGCTGACCCTCTGGGTGATATTTGTGTGGGACAAAATGTTTTTTATGCGTAAAGTACACACAATCATGCAATAACCGAAACACTGGTTATTGTTCCTTATTTTGTTTTCTGTTCAAGTATTGACATTTTGCTTCCATTGATCTTAATTTTAGGAAATAAATGCATTCTAAAACACCCAATTACTAAGGGGCCTCGGTGGCAGAGTAGTCAAGGTAGTTCGTTTACTATTGATCACATGGTCTGTCAACACTGAGATTGTGGGTTCAATTCTCACTGCAGGCAGGGTGTACTCGACTCCAATCTTAATTGACAAGGATTGCCAGTTTTCCTACAGCAGGTCGGGGTTCTCTCCGGGTACTCTGGCTTCCTCCCCCAATAAAAACTGGATGCCATGAAATAGCTGAAAAATTGCTGAAAGTGGCATTAAAACACCATTCAAACAAACATCAAACCCAGTTTACTTAATGTAGTGATCAAATTTAAGTTATTTTTAGTAACAATAACAAAACAAGACAATAACTTTTGAATTCATGTACATATATTATAATCAAAATTATACAAATGAGAATATAAGTTACAGTTAAACACACTAGCCCTGAACAATTTTTATGCCTAGGGGCCCATCTGATTACAAGAGAAAAAATGTTGAGTTCAGTTCAGTCTTTTTCAAGACACTTGCTTCCCCTACAAACTGACCATATTACTTGCAGATGGCTGGCCTATTTAGTGATAGAGAGGTTTCATTGTATTAAGATTTGATGCTGAGAACAACATTTTTAAACTTGCTTCAGATGATTTTTTATCGATAGAACTTGATATGGTAAAATTTATTGGATTCTGTTTTAGGTGACTTAAAAACATGGCACACTTTGTCTATCCTGCTGCTAACCCACAATCTGCTGCTGCATATCCAACTGTACAGACAGCCTATGTAGCTGCAACTCCTCAGGCAGCGTATGCTGCTGCTACTGCACCTCGAGCTGCAGGTGCTTATGAAGGGTATCCAGCCACCCATGCTACTCCACAGTATGCCTACACTACACGTACACAAGTTGCAGTAACTGTAAGTTTATGTTAGAAGACATGTATTAAGTCAGTTGCTTCAAATATTCTGTATATTCATATGTCCATCTACAACATATACCATGTTAACTGTTCTAAGGCATATCAGGAGTCTAATATAGTAATATTCTAGTAGCAGATTATAAAAGGAGATGACATGTCCTGGCAATACATTAAGTTTTGTTGCACAGGTTTCTGGTTCAGCTATAAATACATGTAAATTGAAAATAGATCCTCAGTATATAGTTTTCAATTCTTTTAATTTTTGTGAATGGGATGACAAGATGAGATTAAACCAGTAATTTATTTGGTTTAAAAAAATTCTGGGTACTTTAAAAAAACACGAAGCATTTTTAGCTCACCTGACTTTGCATGTGCAGTCTCGTCTGTAAACTTTTTACGTTGTATTCTTCTCTGTAAACCAGTTGGCCAAATGAAACCAAACTTGGTCAGAATATTCTTTGGATTGACCTTTAGTCCAGACATGTTTATTATCTGTTGAACGGGGAAAATTGGGAAAATTTTGGGTTAAGGGGGCGAAAATAAAAATAAAATAAAAAATGGAAAATTAGACCAGTTGGCACACAATTTTTTCCACCCAAATTTGCATGTGTAGAAAATAAGTAATTGGTGGGCAGAGTTTTGCAAGATGCCCACACATTGGCCATGGAAAATCACAGCATTTGGTTGACTGTAATGTACTTTTTATGGTTTGTTATATAGAAACATTATTTTCTTTTGTAAAGTTGTTTTCTATCTTTTCAGATGTTTTTTTAAAGTAGAAATAAAAACTAACTTCTTTAAAATAGATTGAAAATAAACTTTTTTCTAATTTTATAAATAAAAAATCAATCATGTTTGAAATAAAAATGATTCTTATAGTCATCCAAATAAATTGAAAGTTTGCTGTTATTGTTTATTGCCTATATATAAATGAGGTTATCTCTGTTAAAATTTATTTAGTTCTGTGTTGATATTAAGATTTGAATATCTTTTTGTGTCTGTATTGTATGATTTAAGATATTTAGAGTATCTGTAGTTAAAATGAGACAAACTTATATTAATGTATAACTTCTAAAATTTGTCCATTCAGGGTTCGACATTAACGGCTGTCCAATCGCCCGGGACAGGTTAAAGTCTGGTTCGGACAAGTAAAACCTATCTTGTACATGTCCGATCGGACAAGTAAAAAGTTTGAAACAATCTTAAAGGCTAGTAATTTAAAAATCATAGTCCCGAATGCCTTGTTCATCTTTAAAAGCGATTTTGAAATTGCCGTAGATCGCCTTTTAATTTTATAGCCATTTGGATCAGGTATTTCTGTCAGCCCGTTATGTTTATCATGTTCATGCGCCATTTGTAAGCTGGTTCCTGCCTGACTTTTACAGTGTACATAAAGCGTAGTAGTAATATCTCTTGAGGAAACCAGTAAAAAAAAAACAAACACGAAAATACGACAAGTCTCCGGTTACGGAGATTGCAAAAACGATAATGATTACTGCAAAGATTCAAACATAATAAATTAGTATTTTTATAGTCACTTTAAAACAATCATTTTAATCTGTTTAAATATTTGTAATAGTGCATTTTTCTATTCAATACATAATAAATGTTACACAATTATGCCATTTTCTACTTCTAGTTCTTCTTCATTTGATAATTCAATCAACTTGTGTACTTACTCATGACAAAGAAACATTTATTTTATTGTACAGTTTTGTGACATTTGATTCATTTCATTGAAATTACCATGGAAATGTGTGATATATTTTATGTTGTAAAAAGAAGACTGGAAAGTTAATTAAACTGTTTGTTCTCTTCTTCCAATGATACTTTATCCCACTATACTTTAACCTACTTCTTTGATTCAAATCAATTTTAAAAGATAATGGGTGCCCTTGTGTAAGCTGTACGGCTTTTACGCCTTTGACTTTCTACTGTATTTCTACAACAATCATCCTAATTTTTTTCTACCAGTAACTATAAGCATGACAACTTTTGAGCTTTCTCTTCAATCTGCTTACTTTATACAACAATATATTTGTTAAAACTCAATAATACAGCATATTTAATTCAATGAATTAATTGAGAATCATAAACGGCAAGTGACATGTACTATAACTATTAGTTTATAATAATGAAAGAAAGTTTGGACAAGTGAATGTAAATTTCGGACAGGTCAACTGTTTATACCACTTGTCCGAAAGGACAAGTAAATAAAAAAATTAATGTCGAACCCTGCCATTATTGTCACTATTTGGATTGATTATTTTAAGTCACGTTCTCTGGAATCATATAATTAACTATTACTGGTACATGTATTTGAGTGAGTTAATTTTAAGGAATTAAAGCTAGTTAGCCTGGAATGGAAATTGATTGTATAGCAACAAATTCCTGATGGACAGCAGTGTTTTCAAGGTTTTGGTCTACTAATGGTCTGTACTTTACTATACCCAACAACTTTTTAACAAATATTCTAGAAGGTCAATCTTCAGTGTCATAATTATTGACAAAAAGTGGCATCCATTTTATATGGTTTTTAAACACCAAATTTATTGCGATTAAAAGACACACATTTGCATTGACAAATTAAATCCTTTATCCCTACAAAAGACACTTAAAAATGAATCAGGGAATTACCAGGATAAAAAATACACAATATGAATGGATATTTTGTTATTGATGTATGATTCTGCATAAGCAGACAAATTGTCTAACTTAGACTTGTCACTAGTCCCTTTGATTTTTTGCTATTAGTGAAATACATCTTTATTATCAAATTTTCTTATTAAAAACTTTCAAAGGCTCTTGTGGCAAGTCTGTCAGGACTGACAGGATTATTTTGCCAGATTAAGACAAATTAAATATTGCTAACAGTGAATAATAAACATGTGTCTTTTTAAGCCTGCAGCAACTTATGATCAGAAAGCATATTATCAGCCAGCAGCTGCACAGGCAGCAGTGTCTTACAGTGCAGGGGCTGAAACTCATTATCAACCAGGTAAATATACTCTATATATATATATATATGCATCTAATTTTATCATCTGAATTCTGGTTTTTATTTAATGGTGAATTTTCAGTTGGCATACATTTACAGAAGATAAATGGTATAAGTGTATAAACAGTCCTGAAAAGTCCTACTAATCCTTTCATCATCAGACTGAATTTTATTAAACTAATGATCAAAATATTTATAACAGAACAATGATGTCTGTAAGGTCCCTTACACAGTTGTATTGTATCTGGTAAATTATTCTTGGCCAATATCCTACCCTACCCTATAGGTAGTGGGTAGGTAGGCTTTTTTTTGGTTTTTTGTCTAGATGTAATATTTAGTATGTATCAGGGCTCACCACACTGGGCGAAGTAGGCGACAAAGTCGCCCTACTAGGACCTGAAGTCGCCCTAAGGCACCCCAAAAGCCAAGTCGAAGTCGCCCTGTCATTTCCCTCAAGTCGCCGATGGTTCACAAAAGATACTTGTAAATCTGTTCCAAATACTTCACCCAGACTACCAATTTATCAGTAAATGTGTAATTCCAATAAAAAACGATTTACATCTTTCAAATGTATTAAGCGCCATTTGTTTATTTACCAGATGTGACTAATTACTAATTACAGGAAGTGAACAATGAAGAAAAGTAATTTACAACAGCCCATAATGAAAAATCGTAATTTTTTTGATAACAAACACTTTTAATTGGTTTCAAACTTTGGTTCTTTCAAAAGAGTATTGTACTTTAACAATTTTCTTTGATATGTATATGAGCTCCACTTGAAAAAATAAAGATGTGTAGTAATTATTGACATCATGATAAGTTCTGTAGAAGCAATTTGGATCAGCACAACTTTGTCCAAGTGGAAGTGTGCTGAACAGAATTATTTCTGAGTTTAATGTAATGTTATTCTATCTATCTTCTTTGGAAATTTGCTCAGATAAACATGGCATGTTTATCTCTACAAATATACCAATATTGTTGTTATCTATTTTTATTTGTGCATACCTTGTACGGCTACAAGTACTGAAGTAGATAGAAAAATAGTCCCTATATCTGGTGTTTTTTTCATTGATTAATGATAAAGGTTACTGTGAAAGTACTTAAATTCGTAGGTATCAATTTTCGTGGTTTAGTGAAATTTTACATGTTCGTGGGTTCTTAAATTCGTGGACTGACGGTTTCCGAAAATGCAAAAAGTGAGGTAGGGATCAAAATAAATTATTACAGCAGAATCATTTTCACCAGTTTCATAACATGATGTTGTTTACGCGCGTGGTAACGAATGTAAAATTAACAACACGGAAATCAATAGCTAATTATAAACACGGTAATGTATTAATTGATTAAGTGCAATAAAAACTACTTTGAGTCTATATAATTCTCTAATTGTTATCTATAGATGCATTCCTAGCCGAAGGGCATTTGTCACTTTATGTGTTGAGTAGCAATAAATAACGGTTACAAAGGTGTAATTTAATGTCATTTGTGCCAAGATAGGTATTATCACAACATCCATTTGATATAGCGTGTCATTGATATGCACTTATAAAGATTAAGTATAGCTTATCTTTAAATATTTTATTTGTTATTTTAATTTATGTTCAAAGAAGCAACCAAACTCATAATTCCGATAATAATTTGTTACTTTTTAACATCGAAAATGAACACCTCATATATCACCACCTTGACCGGAAGTCGATGTTTATTTGTACGCTTTACAATTAAATAACATCTACATTTAATAAAAACACAATTCGAACATGAAACCTGTAACATAATCATTAAAATGGATTTTGAGCTGAACATTAGTAATGGATCGAACCACAAAATCATATATTACATGTACAAATAAATGTCCCATCTCGGACATTTTCAGATCGTTTTTCACAAGTTCCCATCTGTTATTCTTTGTTGGATTTTTAATTTCGTGGTCCGAGGCCTCCACGAAAACCACGAAAATTGATACCCCACGAATAAAAAGTATTTCACAGTATGTGCTGTTTCATATTGCACATCATGAATAATAATGAAAAAGAAAGAAAAAAAACTGAATCTAAGTGTGTTATGGTTTTAAAAGACAAGAGAAATAATCCTGGAAATCGATGGAAATAATGAAAAATGTATGTAACTACTGCGAAATTAATTATTTGTATGGTCCCCCTGACTTCTCCCTAGTGTCTCCTGAAGTCTCCCTATCAGGGCCTGACTTCTCCCTGTTTCGCTGCCAGGGAGAAGTCACTTCTCCCTACTTTTTTAGAGTGTGGTGACCCCTGTGTATTAAAATGATTTATTAACTTATAGTTTGCAATTTGCATTTTCAACTAATTAGACTCCTGCTTCGAAGAAGAGGGGGATATACTGTTTTACCCCTGTCCATCCATTCGTTCATTTGTTCATTCGTTCCTCTGTCCATAACAAAAATTTGTGTTGCAGTTTTCTAAGCAACTATAAGATGCAGAAGCCTGATATTTTGCATATTGCTTTATCTTATAATAACATATGGTGTATATGGATCTTATGCTCCTTGGTCATCTACTTCGTTTTCGCATACTTTTTGTGAAAGCAAGGGTATCACTGAGCATTTACTCACAGATAAACCTTATGTTTTTGTAAATAGTTTCAGAATGTAACACTTAACTGTTTTCTAACTTTTGGATTGGACTGCCTGATGTGCAGTTCTTTCCATGTCAAGTGCACAGCCGATTTGGGTCATCCACAGAGTCCATAGACTCCACAGAGAACAATAACTGTTGTATTCAAACAATGGGACAGTTCACTTTCCAAAAATTTAAATGCCTCAACCAAAACCTACTTAAAATCTCAGGAAAGGTTTCATTGGTCGGCTATAAGAGGCTGTAGTTACATATAATCCATTCCTCCCTTCCGAAAATAAGATTAAAAGAAAAAGATGATATTTTACTGTAATGTGCCAGTTTACAAACCCATTTGACATTAATTGTTATATTTGCATATTATTTACTGGAATTTAAATTTATAGTACATTCAATTGGTTCACAAGATACACATCTCACTATTTTGAATTAGTCTATGTTCCAGCCACAGCGAAACCTGTGTACTCAACAAATACTACATACAATGCTACACCAAGAGTTGTTGCGCAACCAAAAGTGCAGGCTCCTCAAGTTTCCAGTGCTGCAACATATGTCTACCCAACAGTTGTTACAACACAACAACCAGCATCATCATATTCTACTACATATGCCGCTGGTTCTAATGCCACAACTACAGTGTCTTATGCTAGCAAAGGTAAGATCTCAGATGGTGGAAAAAGTGAAATAAGGAGTAAATTATAAGATTACTTACATCAAAAGACATCAGGTACAGGGACTATATTACAAATATAAAATTTGTTGAAGAACTGGTTACCTATCTTGTTTGCTCATTTGACACAAATACACTGTGTTATTGCAGTCTTTCCCAAATGCCGTCGGACAGACGGACCTGTCCGACAAAATAACAGTGGGTCCGTCAATTTCCCATTCCCGACCGGACCGCCTGTCCGGCAAATTCTGTCACTTTTGTTTTTGTTAATTCCGGAACTTTGTCCGTTATTTATTATTTTTTATTCGATTTCCGCCGCACTTGCGCAGAACGTTCATACAAAAACAAAAATCTTTGAAACGTTTGTATAGGTGTTATTTTATCGTGAATATCAAGCTTTCAAAGGATGACCTTTATCATATGAACTGGACATGTTCAGGGTCAGATGTTTAATCTAAAATATACAAGCGGGGCTATCCCCGGCAAACCATTAAAACAGCCGAGCAATGTCAATCATAAACAGAAATATGAAGAAACCCGGCCTGTCCGAAAATTTAACAGTGAATGGTTAAAAAACGAGCAATGGGGGAAATGGCTGGAGTTCGACAACATTAGAACATTTCCTTGGAACACTTATGGAAATCATACCAGATTTTGATGTCGATGGAGCAGTTACTGAGTGGCGGATGTTGAAAAACATACTGTATGAAAGGTAAATGTAAAAGTCAGCAAAAAAATGTTTAAATGTAATATTATGATTATCATTTTTTTAACATATACATGTACTGCTGATAGAATAACAAAAAAAAACAACAACAACAATACAAAGATATATAAAATGTGACAATAAACATACATGTAACATTGATGTAAGTTTTTTAAAAAGACAAAACAACTGAAAATAATGTATCATTTATTCATAATGATCTTACTTGCTGTACCAAATCAGGACTATGAGATTGATCTCTATTTGGTAATTATGTTGTAAACTTTATTCATAAGTGTAATGAACTTTTTCAGGAATCCTCAGTGATGCCTCGCAGACCACATTACAACCGCAAGAAGCTTCCAGGACAGACTCCAATGATAGAAGATAGTGATGAACAATTACAGAATAACATTGAACATGTTGAAATTATAGATGATCCTGATAAATTTGATATATCTGATGATGAGTCCACAGAAATTGAACAATTAGACATGTTAGATGAACTTGAGTTAAACTATAAAGGAGAGGAAGACTTTTCTGAGGATTTTGTGTCGGAGGAGGACAATTGGAACTCTGTTTTCAGTTTTGCCCGAGATTAAAATATAAAAATAAACTTGCTTTACAATTACTTTATTAACAAATCTCAATAATTACAATAGTGAATCCTTATAACAAATACAACTTTGGTTCCCTTTTTCTTACAGTTAAATAATATGAAGATTTTAAATATAACACAGATCAAAACGAATATTATACATATATCATTTGACGACAAAAATCAATATATTTCCTCTATACACTAAAATTGTCGGTCAGACAAAACCTACATATCTGTCTGACCGAATGTCAGACAAAAGCAAAAACTATTTGGCACAGTCTGTTATTGTAGAAATGTTTCATAGATAATCCTTTACAAATTGTATGTTGTTGGTTTCCATGATCAATACAAAAAGGGCTATCACTGCAACAAACAATACAGATCATATGGATCCTCTGGCTCTGCTTCCCATGTAGACACCTGCAGAAGTAAGCAACATATATGCTTATAACATGGTGAAACCATAACACTAGAAAGTTATTTATTAAACCGTGGACATCATAAACTTGACTGGAAACATTTGTGTTCCCTGGTATACAAACATGTAAATTAAAAATCCTTACTATAAACGTGTGTTTTGATATTGCGCCTTTGAGCCAGTTTCTAAAATACAGTTTCATAGTCATAATCATTTTGAGCCAGCTAATCCTCAGAAGTGCATCAGACCCTTTCTTGTAACATGTGTAAACCCACTTGCAAGGACAGGAAACATGATTTATTTTGTAACACGATCAATTTCCATTGGGGATTGTCTTAAATAGTTAGTAGGATTTGACAGAATAGATTTCATATCACATAAATATATATACTATTTAATTAACTCAAAAAATGTAATAACTAACCAGTATTTAAAATGAATTTTAACATCACCTAATACTTCTGCACGATCTTCAAGATGTTGAAAATGTGAAAGCACCTTTTCTGAGCCGAAAAAAAGTAGAATTTAACTTTTGATGCAATAAAAATGGAAAAATGTCAAATTTATACATTCAACTGTATCATGTTCTTTAACACAGAGTCATTCACTCATTTATTCTGAAATTCTTGTTAACATGTTCCAATTTCATTGTTTAGAAACTCTGGTAGATCTTGTTCATAGAAACCTTTTTTGAATCTTTTTTGTACCTCAATTTATTTCATAATCACTTTCCAGACTGCCTGTACAACTTTATGTATATCTACAACTAATTAGAAATCTGAACATCCATTTAAAAAATAAGAATTCAGCACTACACATTTGTCATATATTATGTACAAGTATGATATCTGGTTTTGTCTTGCTTGCATTAAAATATGTTTGAGGTTAAATTAGGATATTTATATAGCTGTCTTTTTTTGTTATCTAAGTTTTCTAACCATTAATGTTTGCATTTCAGCCACACAAGGTGTATCCAACTACACAACTATAAAGCAAACAGTACAACCAGTGGTTATCAAAGGTAGGTTTGGATGGCTCGCTATGAAAAGCCAGTTTATACTGAAAAATATTGGGGACAGACACTTTCTCTTGCTTCAATTCATCATATTACCTACATAGCGTAAATGACTCTTCAGACTCTTATATCTTGTGCATTGTTTTCACACTTTATGATTGCTACAATCTTTAAATTTGTTAAAAGAATTTACTTAACTTGCATAGTATATGTAACTTGTAAGATTTGGTGTTTGTTTTGAATGGATTTTACACTGATTTTTTTTTTTTTTTGGTGAAAACCTGGTTAAAAATTGTTGGTTGGGAAAAATTGGGTACCTATTTTGTCATCCATTCCTCCTATAAGATTTTAACCCAGATTCCTAAAACTTAACACTCTTCACTTTTTTTGCTGATCAAAAATCCATTATGGCCACCACTGCAGGACATAACCATAGCACCCTATTCGAAAAATGCTTTAAAAAGAGTTCTTCTTATCAGCAATATTCATTGATTGGTCCTCTATATATTTATAGCTTACCTGGACCGTCATAAACTTTTTCAAAAACCTCCTCTGAAACCACTGGGCAAGTTTTGGCCACATTTATTCTTAGGGTTCCTTGTTTGCATTAATACCCAGGGTGTTGTCCAACAGACAAAGATGGCTGCTGTTATTAAAATAGGTGTCAACACATGTTTTTGGTCAATATCTCAAAAATTTTAATAGCTAAAGAAAAAATCATCTAAAGTTGTGTAAAGGCTTCCTGTAGGAGTTGTGACCTTTTATGGACAATTGTTGACAAAAAAGAGTTAGATTAAATTCTAAATTGCTTAAATGACAATGTCAACAAACCACTTTGTTGGTTCAAAATTGTCAGATCACTCCTAATAGGAATTATTGCCCTTTAATGATGATTTTTATTTTTATTGAAATTTTTTTCTTGTTTTTGTCCTGTAACCTAAAAACTGTAACAGGTAGAGTAAATAGCAAAAATGATCAGCAATACACATCTACAATTTACTTACTTGGTCTGAAAATGTCAAATGATGCGCCTTATAGGAGTTATTGCCCTTTATTGTGATTTGTTTAATGAAATTGCTGATTTTGTCCTTAAACCTTAAAACTGTAACAGCTAGAGTTGCACTGTATATTGCAAAAGTGATCAGCAGTACAATTTCTCCTATTTACTTAGGTGAATTAAAGGTTCTAATTCCCCATTCATTAAGATTTGGTTTAGTTTGCAGATATTCAGATATGTTTTTTTGCTATTTGAATCATTTGTTGTGAAATTTTCTGTCTTTGTTTAGGTTATGATGCTGCCTTATACTCAGCAGCTACATCCTACTATCAACAGCAGCAGGCTGCCAAAGTCAAAGTTGGTGTTAAAGCCAAAACAAAGATGCCTCCAAAACAGCCACAGTTACATTATTGTGATGTTTGTAAAATCAGTTGTGCTGGACCACAGGTAAAAACTAATTGTTCAGAATGATTTGTCAAGACATATTTAATACTATTTGAACTTAATGAAAAACGTTTCATTGTATTGTTAGCCAACCTGAAAACAACTGGGCAAGTTTCAGCCAAACTTCATATGGATAGTTATTATAACCCCTGAAGCAAGATATGACCCTATGAAACATATAAATAGCTTCTTCTATGAAAACCTTCCCAACAAATATCCCAAATTAAGCAGAAATAAAGCTTGAAAAGTTATCTTATTATTTTGAGTTATTCGAGCTGGAAATTCAAAATGACTGCCAGAGCTGCAAATGTATTCTGATTGGCTGAAATTACGTAATTTGTTTCCTCAAAAGCTGCTTTGCAGAGGGAATTGTAATATTGCAGAAATGTACCTCAGATGATCCTCTACTAATTTTGACATTTTTGTAGAGATCTATGGAACATAGCTTAACATAGTCAACCATGTCTCCTAAAAAATTTTTTGTAAGTCAGGTGTGTGAATGAGGCTCTTAATACTGTGAAATACTTTTTATTCGTGGGGTATCAATTTTCGTGGTTTTCGTTAAGGCCTCGGACCACGAAATTAAAAATCCAACGAAGAATAAAACTTCATTAACAAATGGGAACTTGGGAACAACGATCTGAAAATGTCCGAGATCGGACATTTATTTGTAAATGTAATGTATGATTTTGTGGTTCGATCCATTACTAATGTTCAGCTCAAAATCCATCTTAATGATTATGTTACAGGTTTCATGTTCGAATTGTGTTTTTATTAAATGTAGGTATTATTTAATTGTAAAGCGTACGAAGAAACATCGACTTCTGGTCAAGGTGGGGATATATGAGGTGTTCATTTTCGATGTTAAAAAGTAACAAATTATTATCGGAATTATGAGTTCTTTGAACATACATTAAAATAGCAAATAAAATATTTAAAAGATAAGCTATACTTTATCTTCATTAGTTCATATCAATGACACGCTTTATCAAATGGATGTTGTGATAATACCGATCGTGGCACAAATGACATTAAATTACACCTTTGTATTTATTGCTAATCAACACATGAAGTGACAAATGCCCTTCGGCTAGGAATGCTTCTATAAATAACAATTAGAGAATTAAATAGACTCAAAGTAGTTTTTATTGCAATTAATCAATTAATTAATACATTACCGTGTTTATAATTAGCTATTGATTTCCGTGTTATTAATTTTACATTCGTTACCACGCGCGTAAACAACATCATGTAATGAAACTGTTTAGTCTTTTTATATGTTGATGTTTATTATCAACAGTGAAAATGATTCTGCTGTAATCATTTATTTTGATCGCAACCTCACTTTTTGCATCTTCGGAAACAGTCAGTCCACGAATTTAAGAACCCACGAACATGTAAAATTTCACCAAACCACGAAAATTGATACCCACGAATTTAATTAATTTCACAGTAGGCTCAGTAGTATCAATGTCTAGTTCCAGTCCAAAATCTAAAATGTTTACTATAGCACTACTTTCTTTAACATTGGAGCCTATGGGAATATGTTTTCAAGGGCTATTTTTCTAAAAAGCATAATTCATCAGCAATACAGATTGTGCTTTTTTTGGGAATGTAGCACATCAACTCTTTCCTGTTCAAATATATTAGTATATAGAAATTACTGTGGGTCCCGTGTCCCATGTCAAATAAGACTTGTAAAAATAGTTCAGTTTGGTGCAAGTTCTCTGTTAAATGAATCGTGTGATAAATGCCAGTAGGTTGTTACTGAATTGATCAGTAACTCACTTAATGACCTATTACACTCTGTGATAATTGCTAGTACTTGTTACTGCCTGTATTAACAGTATACATCAATGGAAAATGTACATAGTGTCCATAAATGCTAATGATGACTCCAGCATTATTTTTATTTTTTGACACAAGCGTCTGTTGGTGGGTATTTAATAATAAGACATTGATTTTTGTAGCATCATGGTATATCCTTGGGCATTGATTTTACCATAAGGTCATTTTAAGGATATTTTTGATACATATTCATATCCTCTCCAGAACAGTGTTACTTTTTGACTGACATAGCTTATGATATTTGGAACATTTTTACTTTATCTCAAAAGGATATGTTCATCAGACTTTAATCTTTAACCTTAAGGTCAAATTATGTTCCTTGTGTCAAACCTGTTTGTTTGGGGTCATTATGGTAAAGTAGGAAAATGGCTAAAAATGAAACAATGTGCACTGCATACTTTTCATGTTTCTTTTACATAATTGTATAACAATTTTACAGACGTACAGAGAACATTTAGAAGGTCAGAAGCATAAAAAGAAAGAGGCTGCTATGAAGTCACAACCAGGAACAACAAGCACCTCATCATCATCAACTCCTCGTGGGCAGAACCAACTCAGATGTGAATTATGTGATGTCACTTGTACTGGTGCCGATGCTTATGCTGCACACATTAGAGGAGCTAAACATCAAAAGGTTGCTATTTACTGTTTTCGGTGGCCGAGTGGTTCAGGTAGTTCGTCTACTATTGTTCTCGTGGTCTGTCAACACTGAGATTGTGGGTTTCGATTCTCACCACTGCAGCCAGGGTGTATTCGACTCCAATCTTAATTGACAAAGATTGCCAGTTTGCAGGTCCGGTGGTTTTTCTCTGGGTGCTCTGGCTTCCTCCCCAATAAAAACTAGATGCCATGATGTAACTGAAAAATTTCTGAAAGCGGCGTTAAAACAACATTCAAATCAAATCTTAATTGCATAAGATGACAAAACATCAAACTTTCTAAGCTCTCTATGTAAATAATATGTTATTTGCATGTAAATACTCATGATACTAAGGAAATCAAATATTCCTCCTAATCACATGAAATTCTCCAGAAATGAACTTCAAACTTGTTTATAATTGACAATTACCTTATGAGTTGCTAACAGTGTCTTGAACGAGAATTATCAAAACAAGTTTTATAACCTTCTTTTCTTAACCTTCTGTTGTAATTGTTTTTACCAGAATTGGAAATTTATAAAGTACCCCAAAGGGTTTCAAAGAAAATGCCTAATAAGAAAAAATCAAGAGATAAGCAGAAGCAAGCTTATAAAACATCAGATGTCATTTAATAAATAATCTAAATAAATTTTATTATTTATTTATTAGTGATGAAAACAATGTGCTTCATAATCATTGTGTATGTCAAGATTTGGAAAGCTGGAAGTGAAATGAGGAATATTGATACACAGTTGGAACTTTGCATCAATAAAGACCTAATTGCTTCTTTGTCATGTATCAATGATTTTATAAAAAGTGCAACAAAAATTTATGCTTGGTATCAGTGATAACTAAATCAATTTTTTGTATTTTTTTAGTCCACAGCTGGCATTTGCCAAGGGGGAGTTCAGGTTTTGCACTCCATCCGTCAGTCTGTCTATCACACTTTTCAAATAGTAATTAAGAAAAGGAAAATACCAGTTGTTTTTTTAAACTATCAGCACAAACCATCCCAGTACTTCCAACTATTTTTTAGCTCACCTGGACCGAAGGTCCATGTGAGCTTTTGCTATCACTTGGCGTCCGTCGTCCGTCGTCTGTCGTCCGTCGTAAACTTTTTCAAAAATCTTCTCCTCTGAAACCACTGGGCCAATTTTTTTCAAACTTGGCCACAATCATCCTTAGGGGTCCTAGTTTCAAGTTTGTACCCAGGGTGTTGATCAACAGACAAATATGGCCGCTGTTACTAAAAATAGAACATGGGGGTCAACACAGGTTTTTGATCATTATCTAAAAAACTATAATAGCTATAGAGAAAACCGTTACTTCAAATTGATCAGCACATTAAGGTCTACAATAGTTGCTATTAGTGCTAAGTTGTGTATTGTAGGAGTTATTGCCCTTTTTTGACGATTTTTGTCAAAATTTTTGGTATTTACAATATAACCTGAAAACTATACGAGGTAGAGTGAAACTGTAAATGGCAAAAATGATCAGCAATAAAAGCCCTACAATTCACTTGATTGGTCTGAAATTGTCAGATGACTCCTTATATGAGTTATTGCCCTTAAATGGTAATTTTTATGAAATTTTCCATTTTTGTCCTGTAACTTTAAAACTATAACAGCTAGAGTAAAACTGTAAATAGCAAAAATGATCAACAATGCAAGCCCTACAATTCACTGTATAAGTCTGAAATTGTCAGATGACTGCTTATAGGAGTTATTGCCCTTAAATGGCAATTTTTTATGAAATTTTCAGTTTTTGTCCTGTAACTTGAAAACTATAGCAGCTAGATTGAAACTGTAAATTGCACAAATGATCAGCAATAAAGACCCCACAATTCTTTTGAATGTTCTGAAATTGTCAGACAACTCCTTAAACAAGTTATTGCCCATAAATGACAATTTTTTATGAAATTTTCCGTTGTTGTCCTGTAACTTAAAAACTGTAACAGCTAGAGTGAAACTGTTAATAGCAAAAATGATCAGCCCTACAAATTACTATTTAAGTCTGAAATTGTCAGATGACTCCTTATAGGAGTTATTGCCCTTAAATTGCAATTTTTTATGAAATTTTCCGTTTTTGTCCTGTGACTTAAAAACCATAACAGCTAGAGTGAAATAATAAATTGCAAAAATGATCAGCAAAAAAAGCCCTACAATTCATTTAATTGGTCTGAAATTGTCAGATGACTCCTTATAGGGGTTATTGCCCTTTAATGACAATTTTGTTATGAAATTTTCCATTTTTGTCCTGTAACTTGAAAACTATAGTAGCTAGATTAAAACTGTAAATTGCACAAATGATCAGCAATAGAAGCCCTACAAATGATTGCTTAGTCCAAAATTGCAAGATGACTCTTTATAGGAGTTATTGCCCTTTCATTATGAATTTGGACAAATGAACAGTTTTTTAATTATAAATTAGTCTATAACGCACCTATTAGTAGAGTAAAACTGTAAATTTCTAAAGTACCCTAAAGGACAATGCCTAAAAACCATTTAATTTTCAGAAATTGTCGATGGCACCGTATAGGAGTTATTGTATTTAACAATTTTTTTGAAGAAATGTTTAGTTTTTGCACAGTAACTTAACAGCTATAACAACTAGACTGAAACTGTTAATTTCAAAAATTTTAATATAGTTTAAGTCATTTGGATTCCAGGTGAGCGATTACAGGCTCCTGGGAGCCTCTAGTTTACCTTATACTATATCACTATGGAATTCATAAAGTGAAAACCTTAGCTAAGATCAAACCATCAAAGCAAAGATCTGCCCCAATTTTATGGATTATTTAAATATGGGTAGGCATTATATTCATAAATATTTTGTCAAGAGCGTTAGCGAGTGGTGAGAACGACAAAATTGAGTCCTTCCATACATCAGTCATCTGTTACTGTGTTGATATGTTTGTGTGATGAAAACTTCTTACCACATTTGGTTGAGCTTATTGCTCCTGTTGTAGATCCAAAATGGTGCAAATTTAAATCAACAATTATTTTCCACCGTTCATCAGCATTTTGAGAAATTTGGTTGTGTTTTCATTTTGGTACAGTAAATTTGTTTGCGGTGAAGGCGGTAAATGTCTCTCTGTGTTCCGAATAACATTGAACTTTGTTGTAAACTTAAGGTCCATTGAAAACACAACGTATCAAAAGACAGTTTGTGACACGTAAACAATAAAGGCATCATATAAAATATGGACGTGTTATTGTGGAAAAATTTATTTCTATTGGATTTTCGTAATACAGAGGTACAATATGGAATAATGAAAAAAAGGCAAACTAAAACATCAGCACACCGGTGTGTGGATTTGAAGTGGCTGAAACAGCCATATTTTGTTGAATATTTAAATAGAGGTTTGCTTCCAAAATGTTTGAAATACGTCACATTAGAATTGTCATTAGTATACAAGTTAATGAAGTAGAACTGGAAGTAGATTGATTGATTGATTGATTAATTGTTGTTTAACTTCCAGCATGCAGTGTTTCAGCTATTTCAGGACGTACTAGAAGTAAACTTTAAATATATAATAGTATGTATTGATGTAAAATACACAAGTACAAATATTTGAAATGATTGAAATTAAATTCTTGAAGTAGTCATTTTATTGCTAGCAGCAACATACTTTTGCAATCTCTAGCACTGAGTTATATCCGCTAAAGTAATAGTCATATTTATAGTCAATTTTACCGTGTCATTCCGACGGGATTTTGCTTCACAAAATGGAAAACTGCTACCGCGTTTGGTCGAGTTTAGGGTCCTTTAGTAGATCTTTTTTTCCACTTTTTGAAAAAAGTGGAATAAAAGATCTACTAAAGGACCATAAACTCGACCAAACGCGGTAGCAGTTTTCATTTTGTGAAGCAAAATCCCGTCGGAATGACACGGTAAAATTGACTATAGTTTCTTTGCTCTGAACTGGTATCAGCTCGTATTTTTCCACTATGTTTTTTTGTACAAAGTAAAATACCTTAACCAGCCTCTAGTTCCATATCTGCCAAATGATGGATGGACAGATAGGAAATGATCTGCTTGATGAGTAATCTGTGACCACAAACTGACACACTAAAAGAGTACTCAAGCTTAAAGTACTAAATAATATTATATGTCTGTCATATCAATCATGGCAACATTGGTATGAATTGTTTCAGGTTCTCAAGTTGCACACAAGACTGGGAAAACCAATTCCATCAACTAATCCTGTTGTTCTGTCTACAACAACATCATCAACAGCCAAGACTGGCGTTCCTACCAATACAACAACCTTGGCCCTAAAACCTGGTGTCAAGACTGTTGTTGCTCCAGCTCCTACTGTTCCTAAGAAAGTTACAGCCACACCAAAGATTACATTTGTTGGTTTGTATTGTGTTTAAGGAAAATTGTGATCAACAATAATTAAGACATGATGTGACCTTTACAACACAAGCATAAATTGTTCTGTCCATCTGCCTTTAAACTGTTAAAAAATTGTTTTATTGCACTTAAAAGCTGCATTTATACTATTACAAGAGGCAATGGAACATTGTTCTTGTATGAATCTGTATACAACACAGCCATGTAACAGCAAATCTAATAGAATGTACTGTTTCAACTACTTTATTGATAATTTTTTAAGCAATAAAATATTATATACGTCTTAGAAGAAGAAGGGGTATATTGTTTTACCCTTATCTGTTCGTTTGTTCCTCAGTAACACAAATTTCCATTTCCTTCACAGTTTTTTAAGCAACTATTGCATGCAGAAGCCTAATGTTTTGCATATTGCTTTATCCTATAGTACTATATGGTATATAGCAATTTTATGCTCCTTGGTCATCTAATTCCTGTTTACTGAATACTTAGATTTGTACGCATAGTTGACATACATGCACAATTTTTCGGAAAGCGGGGGTTTCACTAGTGAGCTAATCATACAACTGTTAAACATATGTAAATTGTTTTGTAACACCTCAGGTGGGACACAGTTAAAGATACTTGGAGTCAAAACTGAAGAGGTTAAAGTTGAAGAGCCTATGAGTACTGGTACATCTACAAGTGAAGGTTTGTGTCATTTCTGTGTATTGTGCAGATAACAAATTACAGTGATGGCTTTCAGTGATTTTGTTAGCTTTAATTTGCCTCCAAATTTCGGCTGTTTCCGCTGGAGCAAATTTCCCAAATTTATGACAAAAATCCCAACAGAAAACCATAAGAACAGGTGATCATGGTCTATATTATTCATGGCTTCTGGCCGTTCAGTTTTGTTCCCATTTTAATCAGAAATCTAGGTATTTTTGTCACTTGTCTTTACGGGCCGTAACGAAATAGTGTAAGTTGATTCCAGTCTGACTTTTACCTTGTACAAACTGCGCAGCGCAAATTATGATTGGAAACCAGTTCAAAGCAAAGAAGTTTAGAAACTTCTGGAGCAGATATGAACTATGTGCTGAAAATTGCACAATTCGATGCTGCCAGCGTTAAACAAGTATTGCAAGGATTTAAACATAATAATAAGTATTTTGGCAGTCATTTTTTTTTTTTTTTAATATGTTTCAATACTTGTAAAAGTGCATTTTTTATAAAATACATACTATTTTTATATGATTCACACTGTTGAAATTTTTAACTACTTTTACATGTACTTCATTTATAATTCTAGAAACTTATTATACCCCCGGTAAACTTGTTTGGGGGGTATATAAGAATCACCCTGTCTTTCTGTCCGTCTGTCCACATCCCTTGTAAGCGCTTCTCCTCCAAAACCGCCTGACAGATTTTGATGAAACTTTACATGAAGGAAGTACATCATATGTAGATGTGCATGAAGAAATTTCGTTGCTGTCGGATATTATTCAGGGGAGATAATTGGACTTAGACTTTTTAAATATAGTATTCAGAGGGAGACCTCGTAAGCGCAACTCCTCCTAAACTGTTTGACAGATTTTTATGAAACTTTACATGAAGGAAGTAAATCATATGTAGATGTGCATGAAGAATTTTCGTTGGTGTCGGATATTATTCAGGGGAAATAATTGGACTTGAAAGCGAAGCGGGTGGTATCCATTTGTGAGCGTGCTCACAGTCCACATTTGTTTAAAAAATACTTATTCTATTGTAATGTATTTTTTTCTGGTTTTTCATTGATACTTTATACTTAATAATTTAAACTGCTCAAAATAAATCCATATAATTCCAAGCATCTTAACAATATAAAATCAAACACAATGTGAGTTTCTGCAGTCATCCAATGTTTGAAAATCTCCCGTAAGTCAAATAAATATATCTAACAGAAGATCAATTTAGTTATTTTATTGACTGCTTTCTGTTGTTTTCCTTATTTTTGTAAGTGTAAAACCATTACTTTTTTTTCCAATTTCAAGAAAAATGTCATTCAATTTTCCTAATTGAAAAGGAGTTGGCTGTTTTTAAAAAAGGCAACAAAATCACTGGCTTTGAAAAGTGTAAGTGCCCTGCCTGTATTCGTGTTAAGTTTTTATCATTCAATTCCAATCACTAAGGCGCTTTTTACAGGTAGTTCTGAAACATTCCTGGATTTTTTTAAATACAGAAAATTCCCAAATTCTTTAAAATATAAGACAATAAGAAATGAATTTACTGTTCTTTTTCTATTTTTAGCTCACCTGACCCGAAGGGTCATGTGAGCTATTGCCATCACTTGGCGTCCGTCGTCGTCGTCGTCGTCGTCTTTTCTTCAAAAATCTTCTCCTCCAAAACCACTGAAGGGATTGCTTTGAAACTTTGCATACATCATCAGTGAAATGCCCTCTACCAAGTTTGCCCAAATCATGGCCTCAGACCAACCAACATGGCCACCATGGCTAAAAATAGAACAGAGGGGTCAAAATACAGTTTTTTGCTTATAGTTCAAAAAGTATAACAGATACAGGAAAACTGAAGAAACCTTCCTTCTTCAGCATCTAAAGCTCTACAAAACACTCCATTGGGTCAAAGTTGTATGATGACTCCTTGTAGGAGTTATTGCCCTTTAATTGTCAAAATTGATGATTTTTGCCATTTTTGCCTCAAAATCTTGAAAATTATTAGAACTAGAGAAAAAGTTAGCATTGCTTAATTGTTCTGCTCTATGAGGGCTACAAAAATGACTTAAGGGTCAAGATTGTCTTATTAACCGTTTAAGAGTTATTCCCCTTGAACTGTTTTTTTTAATCGGTTTTAATTGATTTTTTAAAATCTTCTCCTCTGAAACAACTGAAAGTACTGCTTTGAAACTTTGTACACATCATCTGTCAAATGTCCTCAACCAAGTTTGCACGTACCACGGCTGCAGATTAACCAACATGGCCACCATGGCTAAAAATAGGATGGGGGGGGGGGGGGGGGCGGTAAAAAACAGTTTTTGGCTTATATTTAAAAAAGTGTAACAGATACAGGAAAACCGAAGAGACATGCCTTCATCTGCATCAAAAGCTCTATGAAACACTCCATTGGGTTGAAGTTGTATGATGACTACTTATAGGAGTTATTGCCCTTTAATTGTCGAAATTGATTATTTTTGACATTTTTGCCTCAAAATCTTGAAAATTATTAGAAGTAAAGAAAAAGTTAGCATTGCTTAATTGTTCTGCTTTATGAGGGCTACAAAAATGACTTTAGGGTCAAGATTGTCTGATGAACCGTTTAGGAATTATTCTCCTTGAACATTTTTTTAATCAATTTTACTTGATTTTAAAAAATCTTCTCCTCTTAAACCAATGAAAGGACTGCTTTGAAACATTGCACACATCATCTTTAGGATGTCCTCTACCAAAATTGTGCAAATCATGACACCTGACTACCTACATAGCTACATTGGATTAAAATAGAACAAATGAAAAAGGGGGGGGGGGGGGGTTGAGAGAGTTTTCAACTGATAGTTAAAAAAGTATAACAGGTACAGCAAATTTGAAGTGAACCTCCCTTCTCCCTCTAACCATCAAAAGATCCTCCTCATATGAGTTATTTCCCTTAAAAGGTCAAAATTAATGATTTTTGCAGAAGTGTTGGGCAATTCCTTATAGCAAAGAAAAGCTGGATAAAAAAGGGTTGTTTGGTTTCAGGTTCAGGTGAGCGATACAGGCTCCTAGGAGCCTCTAGTTTCTTCATTCATAAGTGCAAGGTCAAATTAAAAACCAGGATTTTCAAAACATGTAGAATTTTTAACAATTATAAACAATGGAGTATTTCGATGCGATTTTCCATGAAGATGGAGTTCACTGACTTTAATCTCGAAAATGTTTACATTAAGCTAAAGAAAGTTTTAAATCAATTAAGTTTGCTCGACATTGTTGATTATGGATATTAAATTTTGATCGAAGAATCCTATAACAGTGACATAAATGACACCAATAGCGTAAATAAATGTACACAATTTTGTAAAAATTATTTGCCAATTAAAATCAGGAATTTTAAAGAGAAAAATATATCATTGTGTAGATAATTCTATTGTGAAGATTGTGGATCAGTTTAATGAATATTTGATAGATAATAACCTAGAAATTACCATGTAAATGATTGCATGTGCATGTTACAAATCAAACTTATTTCCGGGTCACATCCAGCTAGAAATAGAAATAATGCTGGGGCATTATCAGCAGAGCTGCTGATACTCATGGGGCTGAATGTTTTAATGAAATAATAAATGGGCAGCTGAAAGTTTATCAAAATGTAATAATAGTATAAAAAGTCTTATTTTTATACCCCCCCCCCCCTGGAAACTTGTTTGGGGGTATATAGGAATCACCCTGTCTGTCTGTCTGACTGTCTGTCACTCCGTCTGTCCACATCCCTTGTAAGCGCTTCTCCTCCTTAACCGCTTCTCCTCCTTAACCGCTTGACAGATTTTGATGATACTTGGAGGAAGAACATCATATGGAGATGTGCATGAAGAATTTTCGTCCCTGTCAGATATTATTCAGGGGAGACGTTGTAAGCGCAACTCCTAAACCGTTTGACAGATTTTGATGAAACTTTACATGAAGGAAGTACATCATATGTAGATGTGCATGAAGAATTTTAGTCGCTGTTGGATATCATTCAGGGGAGATAATTGGACATGAAGCGAAATGGGGGGGGGGTATCCCTTTGTGAGCGTGCAGTCCACACTTGTTTTAGTTTAGTTGTTTTAAACTTTTTCACAAACAGTTTTCTGTAGTAAATTTGTTTCAGATATACTAATAGTATAAGGATTTTCTTTTTAAGATGATAAAGATGATGGCCCATTGAACATTCTTGGAGAAAAAGATGTTGCACCAGTCGGTAAGTGCATTTATCATTTCATTATCAACAATTATTTCCTAGAGATATTCAGTGTTTTAAAGTAAGGGGTTTTTTTTTTAAATTTTATCTGGCCATTTTCCATACTAAAATTTGACCTTAATTGGAACGGAAGTGTACTTTAGGAACAATCGATTGTTGTCTATTCGAAATCTTACGAATACCGTTGAATGTCACGAAAGCAGACAAACATTTGTAAGCAACATAAGGCCCCTTTAGAAACAAAAATGTCTGGCTTAGTACAGACTTGCCTACCCTTACGATTTTGGCGTAAGGCTCCCGATTTTTAAGTCTAAATTACGCCATTACGATTTTTACTATATTCCTTACGATTTTTCAAAATCCGGATTTTTGTCATTTCCGTTCCGCCATTTATAGGTTTGACTCTGTGTATTATCTTTACATTGCCATTTCCGCTTCCTGTTATGTCAAACAAATATGTTAACTTTCCTGTCGATGTTGTGTTCTTTGAAATTTTGTGTTTAAATTGAAGCTTCAGGGAAAAGTTTAAAATATACATCTTTAAACCAGAAGTCAACACATTGAATTTGATGTGTCCGTTAGGTTATTATTTGTTTAGAATTAAAGACATCAAAAATGTACAGTTTCTACAATATATATTACAACCTTTTTAACACTTACTTATATGCTTTGCTATTTTTCACCTCAAATTACGATTTTTTGGGGAGAGCCTTACTATTTTTGCCTGAAATGGGTAGGCAAGTCTGCTTAGTATGTAAAATTCCCGTAGCAAAAGTCACGGATGGTTTATAACAACCAAACAACAGAGGCATAGTATATTAGTGTATCAAAATTTTTTCCCCTGGATTTTTGTAATAAAAACAAATTTTTCCAAAGGTGTACGGCATTTAGTGTACATGAGTAATGCTGTCAGATTATAACCAATTGGTGATCATTTTGTCTTTTATTGCCCATGATCACTTGGCAGCTTGAAATACAGTTCAAAAAATGAAAACACAAGCTGAATTCTCTTTGGATAGTGTCAAAGCTTTCTGTTTAAAATAAACAACACTGTCTTGTTGGATATTCATATGGAATCTTGCTATCAATGTGCCTTCACAGATAGTATACAAACATGCACAACTTCAAAAAGAGAAAAAGCTGATTTCAAATGCAAGCCACTAACGATGATGCTTCTTGGTAATCTGTCTTTGTATAGATTTATTTTTACGAAGCTTTTAAAAATATCCATAACTAGTCTGCACTATAAACTTTTTTGGCTATGTAGATTTATTTTTTAAAAATGACCTGTATGCTTCTTCAGACCAAATTGTATGTGAATGTTTTGGATGGTTGTCTAATAAGTTTTTGCTTGTTTTTTTATCGAAAATCCATGATGGCTGCAATTATAGAAATTAATTTAACATAGAAACCTAAAGGAAAATGATAAAATGACCAAATTACTGGGAATGTAGAAAGAAAATCGATGTTATTTAAGGCCACACCAAATACATTTCTTGTTCTACGGACCCGAACGCACATATTTTATCCAAATCGAAAAAATATTATTAAAAGAAAATTTCCGCTCCCCGCTCCGGGAAAGTCATCCGGAATTTTTTTATTTTTACTCATTGAAATCGTAATCTTGTGAATGCTTAATGTAACTGTCATTTTATTGCATCACAAACAAAAATATTGATGTATTTTGAAAAAGGAAAAGAAACAATCATACAGTTTTAGTAGTGTGGATATTTGTCATAAAGGAATGCATGGTTGTCCAAAACACGGCGATTTATTTCAGTGGTGGTGCGTTGGCACAGCTTTTTCAAAGATGTGTCAAAATCAAACATTTCGACCTTAGCGCCGACATAATAAACGTAAAACGAGGTTACAGGAACATTTAAATAAAAAAATGTGAAATAAAAGTTCGTGAGTAATTGTATTTATAGTAGATAGGATGTTGGAGCAGGATTTCCAGATGGATGACCAAAAAACTTAATTCAACTGACACTTTGAAACTTTAGGTTGCAACAGTAATGAAGCACATTCAATTTTTGTTTATCTCCACCAAGATAAAACAAAATGACCTCAGAAACTACAACGCTTATTAAATTTGTTGACATTGTTGCAAGGTTTGTGATTTGTCCAAAAAAAGAAAATGAAATGACTGGTAATGGTTGTTCAGTGTTATTTGTGCATTTGTAGAAAAGTTAAAGTAATTTTTATTAAGAGTCAGCATATAACTGTTTGAACTGGTTGCTGTCTTATTGTCATTTTTCATATATATCTCTGTTTTCTAATGGCTTGCATGGGACTTGAATTTTTTCTCTCAAATATTGGACATTGGACAGCATGTATCTATAATTTTGGATTGTCTTTGGTTGTTCGATCAAAAGGGAAAGTCTCACTAAATGGGAATATTACAGCAAACACAATGAATGGGATATAACTTATTTTATGACATTTTTAAATTCATTCCTCTAGAAAGCTTCATCAATAAATGATGTCCAGGGCAGTCAGTTGTGTATTTTAAATAAGGTTTAAAAAGATATATTTTTGCAAATGAAGATGTGACATGCATTCTTTTGCTTCCACCTGTCTCTAATGCTTTGAAAGTCATATATGTAGTATGTTGTATATGACCTACAATACTGAATTGTTTAAAAGGTGCAATTGATTGTACTGTACATAATTTGAATGATGAACCCATAATTACAAAATATAATTCATTTATTCATTTACATGCTTTGGTAAACTTCAGGTAAGCATAGTATGCCCAATTCTGAAAGAAAATCACAATGAAACTGAATTTTGTGAATATATACATTGGTGAAAGTACATTTTCTTATTTAAAAAAAAATTAAAATTAAAAAAAGTTATCGCTCGCCTCAAATTTTTCTGTTCGCCTATGATTTTTTGAAAATCCAAATAATAATATTAAAATTATTATTTCGCTCGCTGGCCCTGTTTTAAAATGACAAAAAACTGAAGAACAAGAAATTAAATTGGTGTGGCCTAAGTGAAAAGTTCAATACAACGTGATCGAACGAACACTGGAGTACAGTCAAGAGTAAATGACTGCACAATGATTCAATGCCTCTCTGTTGTTTTCTGATCATTGTGTCAAAATGTGACTGGGGCACCACTTTCCCAATCACTACAAGGCAAGAAAAATTATTAGACTAATACTTTCTTGGATAAATGTCCAGTATATATACATGTAAACGCTCCAGAAAAATAAGATGTTATGTCAGATTGGTTGTTATATTTACCATTGTCAGACCTGTTTACCCCTACAATTTTACCGTAATTTCTACGATTTTTGACATGAAATTACGCCCTACGATTTGTGGCGATATCAGGGAAAAAATATTTCAGTTCACAATTTCGAACACTCCTTTTGTTCGGAACCTATCAGATGCTTGTCTATGACTAATGAAAAGATTAGAGGATCCCGAGTGGTTGCTCTTACAAACGCTTTGAATCGTTCAGATGACCGCCATTCTTTCAAGCGCTCGACTGATCGCCGCCTCGTTGGTTTGAAGCTTCCTTTGCGGAATGTCAGGATGTCTGACTCGGAGGAAGAAAACGATGGTCCAAGTCTTAAAAAAAGGCATGTCAACTATATAAACGTGAATATTCAGAAACATGGAAATGTCTGAAACCATCTATGAAGGTTATATTTCTTGCTTAACTTTGTGCACGAGGATTGATAAGTATTATTGCATAACGTAATTATGTCAATGACCTCGATTCGGATTTGATAGCAATTTATTGGCGCATATTTTAATTAATTAAAAACTACTTCAACAATTTGGCTACAAAGTAGTACATAAATACAAATTGATGACATTAGGTTAATTATTAGGGATTATATCATTAAAGATCAAGCTTGGCATTTTACAGGTATGGCTTTGATCTTTACACCTGTTATGACCAATTAGTCATGCAAGCTGTCAATAATTTTAGTTTCGAGTTATTCATGGTTTTGTCGCTGGAGGCGAGACATATGTATGGGAATCCGGCGGCGGCGGTGTAAACACTTGACATCTTGCTTCATATCTTTGTAAGCCCAAGCCCTAGGTCCATCAAATTTGGTACAGAGGTAGCTTATGATGAGTACTTGCCAGTCAGTCACCTGTCACCTGACCTTGACCTCAATTTCACGGTCCAGTGACTACGTTAAAGTTTTTGGGTTAGACAGTTCCTCTGTAACTATGCATGGTAGGATGACAATATTTGGTGTATAGGTTGCTGATGACTAGTACATGACTGTCTGGTAGGTGTCGCCTGACCTTGACCTCAATTTCACGGTCCAGCGACTACGTTAAAGTTTTTGGGTTACGACAGTTCCTCTGTAACTACGCATGGTAGGATGACAATATTTGGTGTATAGGTTGCTGATGACTAGTACATGACTGTCTGGTAGGTGTCACCTGACCTTGACCTCAATTTCACGGTCCAGCGACTACGTTAAAGTTTTTGGGTTACGACAGTTCCTCTGTAACTACGCATGGTAGGATGACAATATTTGGTGTATAGGTTGCTGATGACTAGTACATGACTGTCTGGTAGGTGTCACCTGACCTTGACCTCAATTTCACGGTCCAGCGACTACGTTAAAGTTTTTGGGTTACGACAGTTCCTCTGTAACTACGCATGGTAGGATGACAATATTTGGTGTATAGGTTGCTGATGACTAGTACATGACTGTCTGGTAGGTGTCACCTGACCTTGACCTCAATTTCACGGTCCAGCGACTGCGTTAAAGTTTTTGGGTTACGACAGTTCCTCTGTAACTACACATGGTAGGATGACAATATTTGGTGTATAGGTTGCTGATGACTAGTACATGACTGTCTGGTAGGTGTCACCTGACCTTGACCTCAATTTCACGGTCCAGCGACTACGTTAAAGTTTTGGGGTTACGACAGTTGCTCTGTAACTATGCATGGTAGGATGACAATATTAGGTGTATAGGTTGCTGATGACTAGTACATGACTGTCTGGTAGGTGTCACCTGACCTTGACCTCAATTTCACGGTCCAGCGACTGCATTAAAGTTTTTGGGTTACGATAGTTCCTCTGTAACTACGCATGGTAGGATGACAATATTTGGTATATAGGTTGCTGATTAATAGTACATGACTGTCTGGTAGGTTCCACCTGACCTTGACCTCAATTTCATGGTCCAGTGACTACGTTAAAGTTTTTGGGTTACGGCTGTTCCCCTGTAACTATGCAGGGTATGGTGACAATATATTGTATACAGGCCGCTGCTGATATTTAATGCTATTTAAATAATGCTTATGACGAAATTTATTTTCGTTACTGATGCGGAATGCAGGCGAGACGTTTTTCTGTGTCCACACTTGTTTAATGGATTTTTAGTATTGGGACTGCTAATTTAGTTCGAGTTTTCGAGAAATCGGTGTTCGAGAAATCGAAGTAATTTTAACATTGATTATATAGGGGGAACGTTCCGTACTTTGATATGTGTTCGAGAAATCCCGGGTGTTCGAGCCATCCGAGTTCGAGCTACTGAAGTTCGACTGTATTTCATGGGCAAAATTACTATTTTTCTGGCTTGAAACTACTATAGTGGTTTAAATGGGGTAAACAGATCTGCATTGTTAATTTGTAGGACATGAATATATTGAAGAAGTGAAGAATGAACACGGGAAGACCATCAGTTTCAATTGTAAGCTCTGTGAATGTAAATTTAATGATCCAAATGCAAAAGACATGCATATGAAGGGCCGACGACACAGACTACAGTACAAGGTAAATAGAGTACTGTTACATAAAGGTATAGAATTATATTTTTGCATTTTCATTGAGAATCATCAAATAAGTTCATTAAAAGTTTTGTAACAAAATTTCTATACAGTTTACAAAAATATTTTGTACAATTCTTAGGCTAGTGATTTTTAATTTTCTGTTCAACAGGTCCACCCAACCCCAATTTAATCAAAAGAATGCAAATAAAATTTGTTCAGCTAAATTTTATTTTTATATTCCCTTCCAACATTGCATTTAACCTTTTGTAAATCACAGTAGAATATTGCACTAATTATTTTATCCCTGTATTTTTTGGAACTCTTTACATGCAGTGGTGATTTCATTCATTCCAAGTACATTAAAGCAGCATGAAAATTTGAGACGAAGCCTGTGGAAAGTTTTCTGCATCTCTTTATAACCCCCCCCCCCCCCCCCCCCCCCCCCATACACACACACTCACACAAACTTGTTTGGGGGGGTATATAGGAATCACCCTGTCTGTCCATCTGTCCACATCACTTGTAAGCAAAACTTCTCCTAAACCGCTTGATGAAATTTAATGCAACTTAGCATAAAAGAGTATATTATATGTGCAGGAAGGATTTTTATTGATCTTGGATATCATTAAGGGAAGATAATTGGACTTGAAAGCATACATGTGATATTTCTCTCAGCCCAATGTGTGAGACAGGACTAAATTTTGTGTGAAATTTGATGATTTTGTGTGAGATTTTTAGTCGACCCTGATTTTGCGTTATTATTAGCGTTTTCATTCTTTGATTTTGTTTGTTGTTTTGTTGTTTCATCCTATTGTTTAACCCTATGATTCTTCTCTGTTGTTCTTGGTGGAGCCTGTATTGGATATGTTTGTCCTCTCTTGGACTGTACCTGACACTCATGAAATGAATAAAAGTTGAAGTATTTCTGCAAGTTTTAGTTCTCTGAAAGTTGTAAATCTGGAATTTTGTAATATTTATTATATGAAAATTATAGCCAGCATTATGTACATAAATGTTCCCATTTAGCTGACCTTACAAATCTATCATGAGTTAATAGTAGAAATTGTTGTACAAAATAAACTTTAAAAAATATTATTTTTGTCTTTGAACTAATTATTAATTCATTAATTAAAAAATATTATTTTTGTCTTTGAACTAATTCTTAATTAATTAACTTACTTGTATTTACTCCTAAAAAACATTGTCACTTTATTATACCCCCCGCTTGAAAAGCGGGGGGTATATAGTGTTCATGGTGTCCGTCCGTCCGTTACACTTTCTATTATTTGCAACTCCTCCTACACCACTGAAAGGAATTTGATGAAACTTACACAGAATCTTTGTCTCATAGTGCCATTGTGCAGGAGATATTTAACATTTGATCGGAATGATATTTGGGGTTTCCCATAGAAAAACATGGACTTTGTCATTGACCTAAGGGGGTCCCTATCTCTTATGTGCAACTCCTCCTACACCACTGAATGGAATTTCATGAAACTTACACAGAATGCTTGTCACATAGTGCCATTGTGCAGGAGATATTAAACATTTTGATCGGATCGATATTTGGGGTTTCCCATAGAAAAACATGGACATTGTCATTGACCTAAGGGGGTCCTCATCTCTTATGTGCAACTCCTCCTACACCACTGAATGGAATTTAAAGAAAGTTACACAGCATCCTTGTCACATAGTGCCATTGTGCAGGAGATATTAAACATTTTGATCGGATCGATATTTGGGGTTTCCCATAGAAAAACATGGACATTGTCATTGACCTAAGGGGGTCCTCATGTCTTATGTGCAACTCCTCCTACACCACTGAATGGAATTTGTTGAAACTTACACAGAATCCTTGTCACATAGTGCCATTGTGCAGGAGATATTTATTATTTTGATCGGAATGATATTTAGGGTTTCCCATAGAACAACACGGACTGTCATTGACATAAGGGGATACCCATTTCTTATGTGCGACTCCTCCTACACCACTAAATGGAATTTGATGAAACTTACACAGAATGTTGTAACATATTGCCATTGTGCACTAGATATATAACATTTCGATTGGAATGATATTTGGGGTTTCCCATAGAAAAACATGGACTTTGTCATGGACATAAGGGATACCCATCTCTTATGTGCAACTCATTCCTACACCACTGAATGGAATTTGTTGAAACTTACACAGAATCCATGTCACATAGTGCCATTGTGCAGGAGATATTTAACATTTTGATCGGAATGATATTTGGGGTTTCCCATAGAAAAACATGGAGTTTGTAATGGACATAATGGGATACCCATCTTTTATTTGCAATTCCTCCTACACCACTGAATGGAATTTGTTGAAACTTATACAGAATCTTGGTCACATATTGCCATTGTGCATTGGATATTAAACATTTTGATCAGAATATTATTGGAGGTTTGCCATAGAAAAACATGGACTTTGTCATTGACATAGGGGATGCCATTCTTTGGGGGATTGGGGAGGGTTACATGTATTATCTGCAAATTCGCCTTCACGTTTAACTAGATAAAGTTTCAATTTCACAGTTAAGAACACCTGAATTTTCAAAGTAGTTGTTAAGTGGGGGGTATCAATGGTGAGCATTGCTCACGGGTTTTTTTACTCTAGTTTTTTTTCCTTCTACTTCAAAATTTATTGAAAGCCCTGTTTGACACGTTTGAGTATGTTGAGAAAAGGTTACTGAGATCTGCATGGACTATGTTAGTCCTGACCAAGCCAATATCATTCTGACATTTCTTTATGTACTGCCAATGAAAGGGCTATAATAATGTTTGTAGTTTATGCTATCCCGGGTTCCAGTTTGATTCAGGAAGTGTGCTAGCATAAAAACCTGCTGCCTATTAATCAAATGCACACTATTAGTGTGACACATGTGAGGCTATTCGGTTGTCTTAATTTGTTGAAGTCATGGCACTTAACCCCTAAGGGGAAAGGCAGTAATTGATTTTCTGTACAACAAAGTCATAACCTTCTGATCAGTTTGAGGTATGGATCTGGCTTGTCAGTAACTGCTTTTAGTCCTTTGTGCTTTTTTAAAAGTTTGTTATCAGTTTTCTAAAAATTAGGTTTTGTTACATATTTTTCACATAGGACTCGAAGCCAATTTTCAACCATTCATTATATTTGCAGGCACCTGCAGTCAAGATAAATTTTTAATTGAATAAAATCTCAATAAACAAGTTAATAGTATGTATTCACTCGTTTGGTAGCCAGTCCAACCTGTCTTGTTGTCATTACACTATGAAATGCCTATGAAACTATTATGTACTATTTTCTTTCCAGTTGTCGAAAGGGATTGGGGCGAGTTGAGATGCCAGAAAACATTTTACCCCACCACAGTTTTTGCATCTATGCCTTGTCTCTGTGCCATGAACCTTTAGTTTCTGTGCATCTTGTGTATTTTTGATATATAGTTTTTTTCAAGTTCAAGAGTGTAGTTTTGTACTGATTTCACTGAACCAGTATACACTTTTTATGTAGGGCCATCATGCCATTTCTTGAAGACTCATAGGTGACTTTGGGTTGTTTTTGCTGTTTGGTCAGGTTGTTGTCTTTTTACATATTCCCCATTTTAAGCTCGCCTGACCCGAAGGGTCACGTGAGCTATTGTCATCACTTTGCAGTGGTCTGCAGCAGCATCTTTAAACTTTTTACATTATAATCTTCTTCTCTGAAATCACTTGGCCTATTTAAACCAAACTTAGCCATAACGTTCATTGGATGTACCTTTTTAAAGTTTGTGTTTTTTATTTGGATTGGAAAATTAATATGGTCACCATCACAGGACTTATTTTAACATAGGACCCAAGGGGAAAAAGTTTTATAAGGCTTCTCCTCTGAAACGGGTTAACCAATGGAAACAAAACTTACTAGCAATTTTGTTTGGATGGTCCTTTTATAAAGTTTATTGTAAATTACAGGACTTAGTTCAACATTATTGAAATGCCATCTTCATTACCTATAAAATCAGTTGAGTGACACATGCTCTTAAGATCCTCTGGTTATTCTTGTTCTTCATAAAATGAGAACCTGCACTTTAATGTCATCTAATCTTACAGAAAATATTGACATGAAAGTGTTACTGTTTTTAGCTCCACTGATCCATGCGTCCGTGTGTAAAGTCACTGCTGAAAGTTTTTAATTTGTTGTAGAAAAAAGTAGACCCACATCTCCAAGTGGAGGTAAAACCTAGTATAAGAGCTCGCAAGCTCCAAGAGGAGAAAATGAGAAGGCAGCAACAGAAGGAAGAATACTGGAGAAGGAAAGAACAAGAGGCAAGATGGAGAGAAGAAATGAGGTATTTGCACATACTCCTCTAAAACTACTGAACCAAATTTTTTTAAACTTGGTCCATACCAAGTACAACATATGTTGTTGTGCATGTTACCAGGAAATGTGTATCCTCAAAATATTTTGGGAGTTGTGGCTTTTTGAACTTAGAATTTTCTGGAAATCATGGTTTCGGCTCAACTCTTCTGAAACTACTACACCAAATTTTACAAAACTTGGTATGTAGCAAGTACAGCATATTTAGTTGTGCATATTACCAGAAAATTTTTACTCTCAAAATTGTGGGGGTGTTATGGTACTTTGAACTTTTATTTTGCTGAAAATCTGCAGATATTTTTGTATGCAAAAACAAACTTTTTTTGCATCTTAATCTTCTTCTCTGAAACCAAACTTGGTCAGAATGTTCATTGGATGGTGTGATTTTGATTAAAAAACTATGGCCTCCACTGCTGGACTTGTTTAACAGGAGACACTATGGGAAAAAGGTTTAAAATGCTTCTTCTCTGAAATAGTTTAATCAATGAAAACAAAACTTACTAGCAGTTTTGCTTGGATGGTCGTCTTTAAGTTTGTTTTTATACAAATTTGGAAAATCAAAATGGCCACCACCACAGGACTTAGTTTAACATTGGATCCTATAGGGAAAGGTTTTAAAAGACAATGTTGGTTAACAAACTTATAAGAGAGCTTATGTTGTTTGCTTTTAACAACACCAGCATTAAATAAAACCTTGTGTATGTTCTTGATGTACCTATATCGACAGATTGTATTGATTGATTGATTTGCCAGGTTGCACAAAGTGCAAACTCAAGTTATAGTATAGTGAAGTCTGGTGGGCCGGGGAAAATAGGGTACCTATTTTGTGTAATTGACTCTTCCTGTAGTTTTAGTCCAGATCTCTGAAACATAAAAGATTGCACTTGTATTGAAGGTGTGCCGGTGCTATTAAGTGTTCTAAGATTGTTTTTCTTATTTTCGAGACATGTAAACTTAGTCATTTTTCAGAACATGTATAAAAGATAGTACCTATTTTGTGTCATCAACTCCTCCTACAACTTTCAACAAAGATCTCTGAAACATATAGTGGACCACATGAAACCTTTCCTGAGTATATGTTGGTGTTGGTCAGGGTATTTAAATTTTGGAAGATTCTACACATTTTTTTACACAAACCCAAACATTCCAATAAATTGTAAACCATTCCCTATTTATTAAGGCACTTGCTTTGCAATCTGTCCATTTCAGGTCTTTTGCGATTTTTTAATTTATTGTTGTTGTTGATACTTTTTGCTTGATTACAATACAAGTTATAGTATGTAGAAACAAATTTCAGATCCTTTTTAGTATAAGTTTGTACTAATGTTAGGAAGTTTTTGATGTCACTGATTCCATTAAGTTATTTAAAAACTGTTGATGCACAGTTATTATCTGTAGAGCAGAAAAATTCTGCTATTTATATTTGCTGTTTATTATTAAACATAACTACAATAATGTAGCTTTTTTTTTTATGGACGGAGCTACAAAGAGGTCCCATTACTGGAGCAAGCCAGGAGTGATTCCCACCCAGGGGTTTTATGCATATATTACGCTATTAAACTGTTTTTCTAAATTGCTACATACTTTTTAATGTCTTTCAAGTTTCACTGATAATTCTACAACACCTAATTCCTTAGTTCACTATATTCGTAATCATGGAATTGTTGTCAAAATTTGAATTCTGGAAGTGCGTAATTTAAGAATCGATTTGGTAAAATATTCATCCGGATCAAGTTTTTTCCGTCTTTATTGCATTAGCTGGGATCAAATTTTTACCGATACGATTCTACAATTCTGCTCTCCACAATTTCAATTTTGTCAACAATGCCATGATTACGAAAAAAGTGTTAAAATTATTTAATAAGACATTGTAGAAATGTCAACTGAACGGCGGAAAAAGGAAAAAATATAAATTGAACACAAATAGCATTTAATAGCTGAAAATATGTATAAATCTCTATTTATCTCTGCACTATAGGATGTATGCTAACATAACCAAATATGCATTATGTATGAACGATATACAAATGATAAAATCATTAACATAAATGCTCTAGGGACTGTATATTATATACAAAATGCATCATTTGAAGAAGAATTGTTTATAGCATTAAATTTTTTTTAATGCCATCTATTGACCATGATAGTCGTACAAACATAATCACTGAAGCATAAAATGTTTCAGTATTGCTATTTCAAATGAAATTCATCTTCCATAATGGATAGTTGTTCCATTTGCACTGTCTTCTTGTTTTTCATTAGAATGGAAGAAGAGATCTATTGGGATGGGAGAGACTATTATGATTGGAGGGGTAGAGCTGGAATGATGCCACCACGCCCTTTTATGCCAGGAGCTGGACCAATGGGAGTGAGTATTTCTTTTGAGACAGATGTTGGTCTTGAAATATGGCTAATATTTTTTACAAATAATAGTAAACAGCATAAAACCTCTTTTTTATGCCAATAAAAACAATATCATTACTATTATAGATTAAGTTCAACGGAGGACTTTATAAGAATAATTTTTAGATGCCATCTTTTCAGAAAATATCAAAGCTGATTCAAGCCATATTGTATGTGAATGTTTTTTGGATGGTTCTCTTAAAAGTTAAGAATTACAATAATTAGTCATTAATGACATTTCTGTAGATCATCGTTGTCCCATGTAGAAAATTTCTAAATGTTTATTTAACAAATTACATATTAAAAGAATATAAAACAAGAAACAATTAAAACTACCCAAAAACATATATTGTAATTTTGAAATAAGCAATGTACATATTAGCTATTGTCATTACAAATTTTCAGTCATGCACAACTTAGTTAGGTCAGACATTTGATTAGCGTGACTTAACCATGGTCAGACAGAAATAAACATTTCCAGAAAGACTTTATGCCTTATTTGTAATTAATTTATTTATATAATGATATAAATCTGCCAAAATGTATAATGGTATATCTTGTTGTATTGTAGCCATTGAGACGTCCAGATACCTCTGATGATCGACATGTAATGGCAAAACATTCTAGCATTTATCCAAACGAAGCTGAGGTGAGTGATTTCTCAGAATCCAACATAAAAACCACTACCCTACCTTAGACCTGAAATCAAGAATCCAGCAAAGATGGGAACTTAGGAACCATGATCTGAAATATGTCTGTGATCTTTCTTTAAATTAAAGCCTGGGGTGGATTTATGCAGTTCTACAGCTCTTTGTTTGCTTTATGTTAATTTAAATCTTTTATTTCATAAAGGTTATGAAGAAATATTGACTTCTGGTCATGGAGTAGGGTTACAGTAATCCCTGTCGTATACGATTACCTTGATAGCGACCACCCTCTTTATATATAGCCACAATCCTGATGCATTAAGTGTTTATAATGTAGACTTACCTCTCCCAAACAACCACCACTCAAACACGACCAGCGACCATGTATTTTTGACACAACAATGTAAAATTCCCTCACGAATGACCATTTTCACTGGTTGGATGTTTAATTGCAAGAATCGAATAGAATAAGATTTGGTTTTTTTTTAATCATAAACCAGTTCAACAACTGGCAAACAAAAAGTCCAAATCTTGTAAAAGAAAGGTTTCAAGCTGTAATAAAGAGGAAAGCAAGTAGGATATTGTAGATCTGTTTGATTTTGGCATGACAAAAATATTATTAAAAAAATTAGACTGAAATATTCAACAAGGAGATAATTGTACCAACATAATCATAAATCAAAAAGTTGTCATAGATTGCTAATATCTGTAACTGGGCCTTGGATTTTTGCAAATTAAATGGAACCTTAATGAACTACTAAGTGGAATGTGGGTAGACAATAAAAGTGATAAAAAAACTGATAATGCAAATGAAACAGGAACAGAAACGTTCACAGATAAGAAGACATGGAATTATTATATTACTATTACACATTTAATTTTAACAGATAAAAACAGCTTGAATTTTTATTATACCCCCGCTCGACAGAGTCGGGGGTATATAGTGGTCCTCATGTCCGTCCGTCCGTCCGTCCGTCCGTCCGTCTGTCCGTCCGTCCGTCCGTCCGTCCGTCCGTTCGTCTGTCCACATTTGGTTTCCGGATGATAATTCAAAAAGTTTACATCCGATTTGAATGAAACTTTGGGATATTGTTATATATCAGGTTGGTAAGAAGCCTATTGATTTTGGGGGAAATCCGTCAAATTTCAAGGTCACAGTCCACGAAAAACGTTAGAAATTTTAACAAAAAAGTTGTTTCCGGACAATAACTCAAAAAGTTTACATCCGATTTGAATGAAACTTTGGGATATTGTCATATATCAGGTTGGTAAGAAGCCTATCGATTTTTGGGGAAATCCGTCAAATTTCAAGGTCACAGTCCACGAAAAACGTTAGAAATTTTAACATAAAAGTTGTTTCCGGACAATAACTCAAAAAGTTTGCATCCGATTTGAATGAAACTTTGGGATATTGTTATATATCAGGTTGGTAAAAAGCCTTTTGATTTTGGGGGAAATCCATCAAATTTCAAGGTTGCAGTCCATGAAAAACGTTAGAAATTTTTACAAAAATGTTGTTTCCGTATGATAACTCAAAAAGTTTGCATGTGATTTGAATGAAACTTTGGGATATTGTTATATATCAGGTTGGTAAGAAGCCTATCGATTTTGGGGGAAATCTGTCAAATTTCAAGGTCACAGTCCATGAAAAATGTTAGAAATTTTTACAAAAAGTTGTTTCCGGAAAATAACTCAAAAAGTTTTCATCCGATTTTAATGAAACTGTAAAATATTCTTATATATTTTGTTGGTAAGAAGCCTATTGATTTTGGTGGAAATCCATCCAATTTCAAGGTCACAATCCATGAAAAACATTAGAGAATTTTCACAAAAGCGGGGGTATCAGCGATCGCTAGATCGACTTTGTCTAGTTTATACTGAATAATAAAATATAAATATTTAATTGTGTTGTTCTTGATTACTTTATATTATATTTCTTGCTGCCAATCAACCCACAAAGTTGTCTAAAACTGTATTCCCTCAAGAAAGACCTCACCCATTATAAGACCACTTTCATTACTCAGATAGGGTTAGTCTCATTAGTGAAGGGACTACTATATAAAGTGCCCATTTACTAGTATCAGGATAACAAGTTTGGTTGTTCCATTTAACATAAAAAAAATTAAATATATAGCAGATATAAAAAGAACTTTATGTTATCCCTTCAAGAATATTTTTAACCCCATCAGGCATAGCCATATTGTTAATGAAATACACTTTACACAATAGAAAAGTACTTTAAGCAAGATATTTAACATTGACACAGTGAATAATAATATTTTAGTATATGAAAAGAATTTAAAAACTGACTTCTGGTTATTTATCTGCTATAAAGTAGATAAAATAAAACTAGATCTTGAGCTATCAGTCATATAAGATATTTCTCAGTTAGTTTTTCTTCAAAGTTCTTAAGTCTATATGATAATTATTGACGTTTTCAATAACCAGCAGGCCTCTACAATAACTTTTTTTAAAACTTGTCCCTTCTGACTGACGAGTAACTTTCAAAATTTACTTGTCCGAATAAAAAAACATCACTTGTCAGAAAATTTTGACCCAGAACATCTAAAATTTGTATGCTTCAATGATTTGGTTAAAAACAATACATATTATGCTTAGCTAACGTTGCGATAAATTGAAACTGAATTTCATCAGATCCATGAGTGTGTTGATGTTTGTTCGATGTCAAATTAGCTTTACAACTATTATCGCCATGCTCAGTTCCTTCAAGTGTTTTCTTGATCACGAATAAGTTGTATACTGGTCCCATGGCAGCTTGTAGTTAGGGCTATGCTTGCATAGTTTCTAACCAGTGCCAAGTAATTTGCATAAATTTGTTGACATGTTTACAGATTGGAGGACTTCAAAGCTGTTTCTATGACTTTTGTGTATATTATCAATCCTTTAAATAATATGTATTTAAAAATTATGTAGTTTGTATATTAAAAGTTTATGAAAGCCTTGTGAATAGACCTAAAATCAGAAATGCTTAAAAACTGGTTTTATCTCTAATCTTTCTGTTTATTTGTAGTATCACTTATGGAATTTTACTTGAATTAGGAATTTTACTGAAACGGATTAATTTGAAGTATGGTTTTGGCATTGAAATGGGGTTGAGAACCATCCCAAATTAAGGTTGAAAAATTCCAGTAGATATTTGTATAAATTTTGCATGGGCTCTATCTTGTCTATGGTTTAATATTTATAGTCATTTCTTTAATTGTTTATACTATTTTAAATTGTTTTTGTTTACAGCTACAGGCAGTACAGAACATAGTCTCACTGTGTGAAAAATCTCTAAAGTTAGTTTCAGACTTTTTAGCAGAAAGGTAAGGTTATTTAGGCAATACTGAATTGTCTAGCTTTAAAAGAACAGCAAACACAATCAAATTAACTTATAACTAAAAGGTTTGTCCTAAATTACTCTGAAAATCTTTCTTTTCAGGAATTTCCTCAATGGTTGCTATGGACTTTTTCAAAACAAAGTGACTTGTGAATAAAAAAAGTGCTTTTTTTACATCTTGATATGTCCTTTATCAAATGGAAGTGACTATAAAACTAAGATTACCTGTTGTGTCACAAAATATTATACACGTTCTATTGTCCTTAATTCAAAACTATTTGGTTGCTATGCTCTTTTGTCCAAAAAAGGCCATGTATGGTTTCGATATTAATTTTACCTTGCATAATGTTCAAGGTCAGATCTTAAGATGACCAAAGCATTTACAAATCTACAAGTTAGATCTGAATCTATTTATGCTGGCCCTAGTTAGACATTGTTGACAAATTGGGACAGAAATGGGAACACAAAATCTATATGAATGAACTACGAAAAGATTTAAATTTGTAACAATTTAAACAGTGGTGAAACAGCTTGATTTAAACAATTCAAGAAACTAAGTCATTCCAGATCGATTATAGCTTTAAAAGATAGTGTCTTCGAGCTTAACTTTTTATTATATATAAAGACGCATAAGTTTTAAAAATAATTAAAGTTATAGAATTAAAGTGTCATCTCAAGAACGTAATTAGTCCATGGAATGTGGAAATAAATCAATTTTTCTATACTAAATAATGCACAACATGTGTGAAAAAAACACAAGTACTGAGACAGTACAGTAATGAAAAGTGAATTGAACTATAATAGAACTGAATTTTAAGTCGTGTACATACACATGGTCAACACACAAACAACAAAATGACAAGATAGTTCCAGAAAACATATTTATTCAGATTAAAACTCTTCTGAGATTGCATCTAAAAATGTATAAAATAGATGTTAATTTACACACATTTTCTTATAAGCCTCTAGTTTTTTCCATCAGATTCCTTGTGTTTTATGAGCTGTCAGTAGTATTTAAAGTAATTTTTTTACTTTTTTTTGCAAATGTATTTTTTCCCAATTTTCTGTATATATTAGCTCATGTACCTGTATATAAATAATTACTGTGACTAAATGTAGTTAAGTTGTATATATTTGAATAATTTTAGTTTACCTAAGAAAATGGAGGTGGAAACAAAAGATGCTGGAAAAGAATCCAAAGAAGGGTATGTTGTTAAGTTCTATACATGTTAATCAAACAATTAAACAATGGTGGGAGTAAGTGTATTAGTTTAATCTGAGGTCATTTTTGGCATGAAGTGAAAACCCAGGTTATAGTATGGGGAAGTCGTGCTGGCTGATGGGGAAAATAGGCTTCTAAGTTTTGTAATAAACTCCTACTACAGTTTTTAACCAAGATCTCTAAAACTAAACAGAAAGATTGCACATGTTTTGAAGATGTGCACCTGCTATTAGTTTTAGGGTTATTTTTCCTAATTTTAAAGACGTAGGAACTTAGTAAATTTTTCAGAACATTTGCAGAAGATGTTTTGAACTTGTGCACCTGTTTTTGTGAAAGTGTTTGAGTATTTTTTATACCCTCGCTCAACAGAGTCAGGTGTAAAATTTGTCCTCATGTCTGCCTGTTAGTCCGTCCAAATTTGGTTTCCTGATTATAATTCAAAAAGCTTGACTCGAATTCAAATGAAACTATGGGATTGTAAGAAGCTTATCAATTTTGGGGGAAATCCGTCAAATTTCAAGGTCACAGTCGACAAAAACGTTAGAAATTTTCACTAGAAGACAATAACTCATGATTTCAATGAAACTTGTGGGTATAGCTTTATATTAGGCAGATCAGAAGAGATTTTGGGGGAAATTTCTCAAATTTTAAGGTCACTTTATTTACACTAAATATGTGTTGATTACCTGTTAATTACGACAACCTGTCAGTGTCACTAACTGCTACGAGCATGGTTTCAATTATTTGTGTTCTTTCTATTTCATTTTTCATACTGACACCAATAAATATTTCTAGCTTTGATGGTAATTGATATAAATTTTTCTTTACTATTGGGAACTAAGCATGATTTTTTTAGAAATCAGTGTTAAGAAACGGTTTATTGTACAAAGACATATGGGACACGATGACTGGAATTTAAAACAGTGTTTAAACTACAAAAGTTAACTGTATATATTGGCCTAATATAGATAAAGGATGAAAATATGTCATTTTAATAATGAAATAAACGTATAACTAATGGTAATATTTTTGATAATACAGAGAAAAGAAGGAAGAAAACCAGCCACCAAGAGTCTTGAAAGGTGTAATGAGAGTAGGAGTATTGGCAAAAGGACTATTGCTGCATGGTGATCTGAATGTTCATTTAGTGGTTCTGTGTTCTGAGAAACCAACTAGAACATTACTTGAACGAGTAGCTGATAATTTGCCCAAACAGATAGCAGCATGTCTTACTGAAATGAAGGTATGTCAGATTTTTGTTACAATTATTATACTTTGAAAAAACTTAGAGCTATTTTCCAGTATTTTTCTTTGATCTTTATGTGCAGTATTATCCCATCTCACTCTAATAGCATAAGATGGACCCATCTCACCTCACTGTCGAGACATTGTCAAGTAAACACAATGACTTCACAATGTTACAATATGAAACTCGAAGCATTTTCTCTGTTCTGAAATCCATAATGGCTGCCACCACAGGACCGTTTTAACAAGAAGTATTGATCACTTGGGGCGAAATATGGCAAGAAAAGAAAAATATAATACGAACGAAGTAGACTAATGTAAAAACAAATTTACAGTAGGGTCATGAAATAAGAGGGCAGTCTACTACCTATTGATTTTCATGTATTATATACTGTGAAGTACTTTTTATTCGTGGGGTATCAATTTTCGTGGTTTTCGTGGAGGACTCGGACCACGAAATTAAAAATCCAACGAAGAATAAAACTTCATTAATAGATGGGAACTTGTGAAATACGATCTGAAAATGTCCGAGATCGGACATTTATTTGTACATGTAATATATGATTTTGTGGTTCCATCAATTACTAATGTTCTGCTCAAAATCCATTTTAATGATTATGTTACAGGTTTCATGTTCGAATTGTGTTTTTATTAAATGTAGATGTTATTTAATTGTAAAGCGTACAAATAAACATCAACTTCCGGTCAAGGTGGTGATATATGAGGTGTTCATTTTCGATGTTAAAAAGTAACACATTATTAACGGAATTATGAGTTTGGTTGCTCCTTTGAACATAAATTAAAATAACAAATAAAATATTTAAAGATAAGCTATTCTTAATCTTTATTAGTGCATATCAATGACACGCTTTATCAAATGGATGTTGTGATAATACCGATCATGGCACAAATGACATTAAATTACACCTTTGTATTTATTGCTACTCAACACATGAAGTGACAAATGCCCTTCGGCTAGGAATGCTTCTATAGATAACAATTAGAGAATTATATAGACTCAAAATAGTTTTTATTGCAATTAATCAATTAATACATTACCGTGTTTATAATTAGCTATTGATTTCCGTGTTGTTAATTTTACATTCGTTACCACGCGCGTAAACAACATCATGTTATGAAACTGGTGAAAATGATTCTGCTGTAATAATTTATTTTGATCGCTACCTCACTTTTTGCATTTTCGGAAACCGTCAGTCCACGAATTTAAGAACCCACGAACATGTAAAATTTCACCAAACCACGAAAATTGATACCCACGAATTTAAGTACTTTCACAGTAAAGGGAAAGTTAAATATTCAGTCGATGTACTTTGTGTTAAAAAGTGACACTAACCACAGAGGTGTCAAAAGAGATCAAATTAAACAGTGTCAACAGTATTGGTATTCTGATGATCAGTTTAAGTTGCAAATCCGTTCGTTGAGGTCAGCAATGCTGATAATGGCTTGAAAAAATTCCCAATGGATCGAAAAAACTCCCAATCAATTGGCATGGGAAATTCCGGATTTACATTTATTTCCACTTCAGGTCCATTACTGAGTTTACAATTAGTGTATTAATCATTTATCATGGTGCATGGTAACAACAGCGTGGTTGTTGATGCAAATACAAATGACAATGAACTACCAAAAGGGCACCCAAAGTAATAAGAGTTGAAAACAATAATTTATTACCAAGGGTGTCGTGCAGGATCATAAGTTAGGAAATATTTTGGTTTTCATAACATAGATCTTACGTCTATCCAAAAAAGAAACCCATATCAATATGAGAGTTCAAGGTCCTTTGCAATGTTTCAAATATGGTTGTAATATTAGAATTATAAATTATGTTTGTTTAAATGTTGTTAAATGCCACTTTCAGCAATTTTCCAGCTATATCATGACACCCAGTTTTTAATGGTGGAGGAAGCTGTTGAAAATCCCTACATTCATTAATAAAATGGCTATATTTGTCAATTATGATAAGTCTAGCATACCCTGCCACATCTTCTATCAGTGTTTGACAGGCATGTGATCAGTAGTAGACTTTAACTACCACTACCGCTCTGCCACTAAAACCCATTTTAAATTTTGAATTGGCATTTTTGTAGTGATGTTTAAATTTAATTTATTTAATGTGATAGGACTTAATTATACCAGTATTATTTGTATATTTACTTCAGTCGGAAGATAAGTTTGAAGTTAGAAGATGTGTTGAAGAGGCCGCTATAATAGTTTCCAATGATTCAGACATAAAGACATCATGCACTGTTACCCTTACTTCTCCAGTAATGAGGGAGTCGTCTACGCTAGAAGGAGGTAAAAAAAAGCGTGCTTCAATAATTGTTAATAACTGGTCTAAATTATCTGGTGGCTGTAAAAAATTGTAGAGTGGTCATGATAAGTTGTAGATTCTCGTAAGAAAGTGCAATCAAACTCAAAATACCATGGATATAATAGGAGCTTGGATGTACTTTTTTCAAAGAGAATTTGTCACATGAACAAGTTTGCAAGATGTTTGTTTACTTTTTGTATGGCATGATCATTCTACATTTTATTTCCACTCTAAGAACAAAACACCAGACAAGACAAATACTATAGTATTAGACATGTTCATTGGAAGTTAGAAGGCTTTACCATATCCTGAGGTTTATGTATTGTCAGTCCTAACTTAAACATAGATTAGTACATCGCATGAACCAAGGTGTGCTAGAGGGTTCATAAAGATTTATATCTTTGTTGCACAAGTTTTAATTACAGTTTTTAAGGAATATTGAAAAGTATCGTATGACCCTTCTGGACAATTTTGTATTATATTTTGTTTGAAAAAAGACTTACATTAAATTATATAATTGAGTGTCTCCCTTTCATGGAGAGATTTATTGTTTTTGGTCTGTATGGCTGTCCATACATTACAAAGTTTGTATTCGCAATTATTCCTACATTTTAAATGGTCATTCCTCATATCTGTCTGCCAACTTGTTACTATAGGGAGATTTGCATATCTTTTTGGCAGTTTGATTAGATCATTTATAAAGGAGTTTTGTCCTTTTTGACTTTGAATATATCAAAAAGTTTCAACATGCTTTCAAGATGCTTTTCTTGCCTGCTCTTTAAGATATATTCACATGTAGATATAGCAGTTTGATCAGACCATCTTTGAAGGTGTTATTTCCCTTGCTTCCTTAAAAATCATCCTACATGCTGATAATTATTTCTGTAAGCACATGAAGGAAAGTGGGTAGAGACCTATAAATAGAAGTGTTTTATATTGTTTTCATTTTGTTTTGTAGTGTTAAAAAAGAACAATCTAGATTGCTTACTTTGTTTTTATGGCCTGCAAATGAAAGTTGTGGGACAGATTTTTGTCTGTTTGTCCATCCCATCTCAGGCTAACATTTGCATTGACCCTTTTTTTTATGAAGATGATTTCACATCTTCATGAAACCATGTACACAGTTACAAAATGATCTCTTCTGGGAAAAAGGCTGTAGGGCTGTGGTAAATATTTTATGCTTGGGTGGATGTTTACCAATATGTGCAATGGGACATCAGTGTTGCAGTCAGGTTTTCTAATGAAGCTATGTTGAAATAATGAAAGTACGGATGTTCAAGAAGTTAAATCATAATAGTAATGTAGTTAAATAACTTAGTCTTGTTCCATTAAGGCAACCGTCTGGTTCCATCTTAGGCAATTGTTTGTATTATGCATTCAAAATTAAGTGCAATTGTACATAGATAGACCACCACATGTCTGAAAAATTGAAGAAATACAATGTGTTATTTGTCCAGAAGTGGTCTTAAAGTACTTGACCAGTAAAAGGCTGGTATGCTCCTCATTTAATGCGAAGTACTAAACTTGTAACACAACTTCCAAGCAAGAAATGTGTTTTGTACCAAAACTGTTTTTATTGTATGTTAACCTTATAGAAATTGGTACAGAAGAACAGTTCTTGTTAATAATGTAGACAATGGAAGTATGTAAAAGTGACACTACATGAAGCACCAAATGTTTTATTGAAATGTTATTTGATTATTGTTTATATTGAGCTAACTTTGGAAAGCCTTCTAGACATCTACTGCACAGGTCAGTTTGGAGTACTCCAGTCTCTCCTTGGAAGGATTTTTGACCATGCTTACAGTTCTGTGGACTCTATTGGGCGAAATTGGCATCCTTAATAATTTGTTCAATATGTAAATGCCAGTTTTTTATTGGAATAACTTATTGTAAACTGAACAATTTTAAATCCAGAATTCTTGATTGCTTTATCACTTTTCCTAATGGAAATCCTAATTGCATTTTTTAAGAGTCCATTTTAATGTTAATTTTAGAAAAAACAATTTGAATTTTTATTTTGTAAATTAAAAACTGAAAACAGGTAAAATAAAACTGCAAATACTAGTAGCAAAATTAATCGCAAGTACAAGGCCTACAAATTATTTGATTGTCCAATACTTCTTATTTGTGTGTTTTTTTTTTTGTCTTTAAATGACAATTTTGATAAAATTTTTAAGTTAAAAACTATTATTATAAAACTGTTACTCTAACAGCTTGAAATGCAAAGTGATCACAACCATTTAAATAAAAAATTACATGAAAATTCAAGTCTACTAAAAGTTGGATTTTTTGGGAAGTCAGGTGAGTGTTGAATGCTCCTGAGAGCCTTTGGATTGACTTGCAATGATTTAACATTTACTATGCCTATCTGCTATCATCACTTTAAATGCTTTATAAGGAAAATTGTTCTAATTAAATGTCACTTTATTTTTGACCTACTTAATCCATTAAATGAAATTTTTAAATTAGTGTGAAAGACCAGGAAGTTGGGGGATGTTATTTAAAAACATTACTAAACAAGTATTCATGTATCACATCTGGTGTTAGTACAGTATTGTAATCTTAACTTTTCTGTGTCAGTAATAAATTTGTGTAATTAAAAAAAATGCTGTTATTTCAATTAAAATTTATTATTGTTGGCAACAGGAAGTAAATCACATAGAAATATTTTGAAAAAAAATTAGCTTTGTCAGTTCTTTCTGAGTATAATTGCTCATGTCTACTTGAAATATGTTTTGGATGCTATGATTTCAATCTCTGGGGTCCACATAAATAGGATACCATTTGGTATGCTACTGTCTGATTATGGTCAAACACCCATTCCTGCAACCTCATGGTTCAATGATTGTGTTAACAGAGACTTCTACCACACCTGTAACAACCAAAGACCCACCAGATGTATTGGACAGGCAGAAATGCCTCGATGCCCTTGCAGCTCTACGCCATGCTAAATGGTTCCAGGTTGGATACTTTTAATTTACTACTTTGCAGCCTCATTAATACTGTTTTATTGTTATTATTGACAGTTGTACTGTACACATTTTCGTACTTTATTATAATTATAAGATGTTTCATTTGAGAAATAACTCATGAAAGGTACGGTATTGTACTTATTTACAAAAAGGGTAGGACTTATTTTGGACAGTGCTAGCTAAATATAAAACAAATATAATGACCCACCCTACTAGTATGTGTAAATCTAAATGAGTACACCATTACACCAACCTTGAATTATTTCTACTTTATTAGGCCAAACATAGCAATTTTGTTGTTGGTTTGGCCTATGTACATAACATTATGTGTGTATGTGGAATTGTTAAAACATTTTTTAGGGTGTTGTATGGTAAAACTATTTAAAGGTATAAAAATATATCTATTTGAGTTATTAAATGATTTTGCTCACATCAAACTGAACACTAGAACTTGAATTCGACCGAAGGCAGTAAACAGTTTTCATATTGTCAGGCAAATCACCGCCATATAGATGCATTAACGTTAAGTATAGAAATATCAATATTAGGATACTATCTTCCGTAAACTACACATGCATTAAATTATTAATTATATTAAATATTTATTATTAAATGATATTAGGAGGTCATATTAAAATTTGTTTTGTGCTGACTTAAGTAAGCAATTGTTTTTTATTTAGTGTCTCTTTAAATGAATTTACATTTTTATCTACTTTGAAAACTCTTAAGTAATGTCAACCTTACTTTGTATGAATGTTGGTCACACATACATGTGAAACCAAACCTTACATGATTCTGAAGTTTTCTACGATCCTAAATTGTCAAACAATAATCTTTTGCACAAAAAACCATTTTTTGGTCATGCTAAAATTTGTTGTTTTTCTGCATGAAGATTCTTGTTATTTTGTAAGCTGTCATTTTCGTTAAAAAAAAATATTATGTTTTTTGGCTTGATAAATAAATCCAGATATTTGTTAAGTAACCATGTGGAAAAGCTTTCAGTCACTGGTCAGCCAGAAATAAGGGGAGCCTTTTTTTTTTAATTCTTACCAATTAGATGAGTAGTTTGTATATGCAGCTTGCCAAATTAAACCTCTACTACCCAGAATTTGCAATGGCCTTGCAATGCTATATTCAGTTTGATTTAATCAGGACTAAATGTACCCTGTTTTTTCAAACTTAATGGGTCAATATTTTTTTTCTTGGGAGTCCTAGCCTCTACCTATCTTTTGAATTGTACTATTGGGATTCCAAAAAAGTGGCCCAAGCCTACATTTCTTATGAACTAAAATCAAATGCTAACATTAATAATATTTTGGGACAGTTTCGTAAATTATAAGTAAAATCGACTTGTAAGCTCTGTCATTCCAACATTTCTTGTCCAATTTATATGAAATTCAAATAAACTCTAAGACTCTACCCAAATTTTTGTCATGAATTGACTCTTTGACCTATTCATCCCATTGATCTGATGTTAAATCATATGGTACTTAGTAACTGTTAGTTCATTTAGATTGTCTCTTGTATAATAATTTTTTATCAATATTTTTAGTAGAAGCATGAAACATTTTCATCCAGATAATATAAATGTATATCCTGTTCTACTGGTAAATTTTGTTCTTGGTATTTACATGAATTGGTTTGAGAAAATCCTACTCTACTATGTTCTTTTATTTTTCCAAACACTAGTTTTGTGATTGGTTGATATTTTTAGTTATGACACGATATAAAAATTTTCTTAATATATCAGGGTTTCATTCACACCTGTGGACACAGAAATCCAAGTTGAGAGGCGGAAGTTGCTATAAAATTTAGTTTTGGTTTTTGGCTTCAGCTTTTTTCAATTTATTGTGTGTACCAGTTATATATGTTAAGTTTTGGTATTAGCAATGATACACATTTTATAAACATGCTTGATGTTCTTGATGATCTCATCATGTGCCAGGTGTTCTCAACAATAGTTGTTTGTTTATTTTCTGAAAATTTAGACTTAAATGTAAGGAAAACTGAGCAATCTTGTATAAAACATACTCAAAAATAAACACATTGAGTGAATTTGTTTATTTTCATTATAAAGCTAATATGGTCACTGGTGTCAATAGTAGAGGTTGAAAATTGAAGAGATTTCAATCGTTTCTTGACAACAAGTGTAACTTTATGGAGAAAGCAGGCGTACAGTTTTGCACACACTTCAAAGCTAATAGTAGTGTCTGACTTTTGAATAAATTGACAAAACACTTAAAGCAGTAATAGCACATACCTTTTTTCCCCTGTAAATTATCATCCCAACAGGAAACACCTGACAACTGTTTACTATGCTCAAACTTTTGCCAAAATCATCTGATCTTTCCTAAATATTTATGTTTAAGACCCTATTATTTATGTTTTTTCTCTGCACTGATTACTACAAGTACATATATGTTGTATATATATATCTTTTATACAGGCTAGAGCTAATGGACTTCAATCATGTGTAGTTGTCATTCGCATTTTACGTGACTTGTGTCAACGAGTACCAACATGGACTCCTCTGAATGAATGGGTATTCATAGCTTATGTAACAATTTTTAATCGACTGATATTGGTCTGAAAGTAGTTTATTTAATACACCCAACTGAAATTAGATGGTATTCATCTATTACTTGCTCAGCTTAAATTATATCTAATTTACTAGTGTATGATTACAAAAATATAGATATTGTGTGTATTCTGTGTAGACAATTTCATGCTTAGACTTAAGATCAAGTTTAATAACAAAACAATTGTTATTTTCTTGATGTGACTGAACCTTATCTTCAATAGTTTCCATTCTGGTCATTCAGATAAGAAGTTAGAACGACATTTTGATATTTGAGTTTAGATATTTCTTTATAAATGATCTCAATTAAACATGGGATTGATGATGAGGGATGCAGTTACTACAAGCCTATCAAAATAAATCTATTTCATCAGGACCTTAATAAAAAAAACCACCAGATTCTCATTTAATTTGGGCGGTTTGGTGGGATTTGATTTGATTTTTTTTATTTTTGGTAAATTTTTAATGAAATACATCTTTTTAATATAAAATCAACTGAAATTAAGTCACCTGAAAATTGAATATCACAGAACCACAATCAGACATGACACTGGGTATTTATGGAGTTTACAGCTTTTTTTATCAAAATGAGATTTTACAAATTAAAAAATTGGGACAGGCCTGGATGAGAATTTGTTTATTATGGCCTAAAACTACTACTATCATGATTAATTTTCAGTTGGAACTGTTTCTTTTTTTTACTAAAATGCTGATCACTAAAAAACAATATATGCCATGTAATATACTATTAAACCTGATACCTGAAGAGTCTGAATTATGTAGTACTCAAATTTACTTTTATAGGCTATGGAGCTTCTTGTAGAGAAATGTGTTGCCAGTGGAGGACCAAACATGAGTCCTGGTGATGCTCTGAGAAGGGTTTTCGAATGTATTGCCTCAGGATTATTACTTCCAGGTAGGATTGTAATTTCGGATAACTATGCTAACCTGTAGCAAAACTTTATAAAGTTTCTGTATTTTTATACCAATCCAAAATTTGGAATGGTCGAAGCTCCTGTACTTAGTTTAAAATAGTACTGTATTGAAAAACCGTTATATGCCCAACTTTAAAGTTGATTGAAGCCATTTTGTATGTGAAAATGTAATAGATGGATCTCAGAAGAGTTTGTTTTTTATTCTGATCAACAATTCTAAATGGCCACCACCACAATACTCAGTTAAACATAGAACCCCGTGGGAAAAAAGTCCAATTGCATTCCTATAAACATAAAAGCTGCATCTGTATTTAATTGTTTATTGTGGAGAGATTATGCCCAGACAGTGTCTGTCCAAATAAGTGTCTTGTTTGTTTTATGTATTAAACAGGTGGACCAGGTCTACAAGATCCATGTGAAAAAGACCCTGTTGATGCTGCTGCTTCCTTAACCAATCAAGAGAGAGAAGACATTACAGCATCAGCACAGGTTTGTAAAGAGGGATAAATGTATAATAATGAAGTTATATTAAAGAATATTAGACCAGCCAACAAAGCATATTTATACTTTCCTATAGCAAAAATGAGGAGGGATGTGCCTATCTCTTACCCACCTAAACCACTGAGTGAAATTTGTATAGAATCATTATCAAATGGTGCCATTGTGCATCTTTTAAAAGCTCTCCTGACCCTACTTTGGTTCAGGTTGAGCTATTATCATCACTTGTCTGTGTCAGCATTGTCTGCAGTAAATTTTTTACATTAATCTTCTTCTCCAAAACCACTTGGCCAATTGAAACTAAACTTGGCAGGAATTTTTATTGTGTGGTTTCTTAAAAAAAGATTCATTCAGTTTTTGCTGCTGATCAAATATTAAATATGGCTGCTGAGTTCAGAGATCTTCTTCTAATAAACCCCTCTGCAGATTGATTTGAAATAGTGCAGAAATGTACCTTAGATTGTCCTCCTCTGAAAAGTTTTTTGTGCCGATTCAGAATCCAACATGGCCGACATCGCAGGACTTAGATTAACATGAGACCCTATGGGAAAAACATACAAACAACTTATTTGTGGAAACTCTTCTGCACAATTAAACCAAATAATGCAGAAATGAACCTTTATAGTAATCATATTATTTTGAGTTTTTCGAGCCGATAGGATATTGAACATGGCTGCCAGAGCTGCAAATGCATTCTGATTAGTCAAAATTTCAAGATTTTTTTCCCCACAAACCGCTTGGCCAAAGGATTGTGATATTGTAGAAATGTACCTCAAATGGTCCTCTTCTAATTTAGTTTTTTGTTTTGATCTCAAATACAAGATTGCTGCACCATGGAACATCACTTAACATAGTAACTATGAGAAAAACATAAAACAGCTTTTTATCAGAAAAACTCTTTAGAATTTAATATCATAATTTGCAAGAAAAGTCATCTCTCTTAAAAGTTTTTTTGTGTAAGTCAGGTGATTGCTGTAGGCTCTCAAGAGCCTCTAGTTAATATCTCCACTTGTCATGGTGCATCTATTACACTTGGGGTTACTAATTTTTGATCTACAACTCCACCAGCCCTACTTGGTACACTTAACATTTGCTAATTACAAAAGCAAATAATGTCATTTACCTATTAAAACTAATTACTATTCATAACAGGATTATTACTTGTTTTTTGTATTAAATTGTACCAATTGTTATGGTTTTCATTATCTGGCCATTTGTACCTAAAGTTTATTGTTTCACACTTTCCCATTGATTTACGTGCAGAGATGAAAGTTTTCTGCTGATCAAGGATTTCTGTTTTTTATGTGCCATTTAGGTTTTTGCAATATTTTTCTGTTTTTAAGAATAAAAGAATTTATAGTTTAAAGAACAAAATGACAGGAAGAAAAGAAATGAATTGCAAAAAATAAATTTATCAATTATTCAAGCAAAAGCTTTCTCAAATCCTTGCAGAATCTACATAGCTAAGTAGCATTAAATCATATAATTAATGAGAAATATGTCCAAAAATATGTAAAAATTGAAACATTGTGGTAACAAAATTCTCCCACAAATACAAGTATCTGTATTTCACATACTCAGTATTACAAATTAAACTAAATCTCATAAATTTGTGGTCAATATGTAAGCATTGTTAAACTAGTTATTGTGTGAAATTGAAAAGGGCATGTTTTCTCATTAAAAAAATTGATAAAATACAGTTGTCTTTAAATTGTAATAGTAAATTTTCCCAGTTGTGCAATTCTGATTTTCTAAAAGCATATGATCAAGGTGTGGGCAGTTATATAGTGTTGCATCGGCTTTGATTAAAAAAATATGTGGTAGTATACAATTTTTCACTGTAATATGTCTTTACAGCATGCATTGAGGTTGATAGCATTTAGGCAAATCCACAAAGTTTTGGGAATGGATCCTTTACCAGCACCTAAAGGCTTGCGAATGCGAATGACTCCACGTAAACGACGTCGAACAGATAGTGAGACAGCAGGAGGTGAAGGAGATGGTAGGTTTTCATACTTCTGTTATCCTTTTAAGCACTAAAGGATTTCATGCGTTATTCTTATCACTTGGCATCCCTTGTCCTCAGCAGAAGTAAATGTTTTTGCACTTATTAAATATACAACATATGTCAAAAATCTTCTCAAAAACTGCTTGTTAGATTTATTTGTACCTTAGATGACCAACTACAAAGCATGGGTCTGGAAACGGTCATATTTGCCGGACATGACCGAAATTTACACTAAAATGACCGACTAAGATTTGCTCAAATCGGACATCTAAAAAGTAATATTTTACATGCAATAATCATTTGTTGGATTTAATCCCTTCAATTTGTATTATAAATCAACCCTAAGGCTATTTCCTGTCGCTGACATGTGTTTATTGACCACCGACCGGTGATTACGTAATAAGGTCAACAGGTGACAGATCTGTTTCATCCATATCGTAAACATACTATTGCAACAACATTTTGAAGCAACAGAGATTGAATATAAATAAATATTTAATATAATATACTGTTTCTATATCACATTGCTAAGAAAATAAGACAACTTTACAGTACACGTGCAACATTAAAGATAAACATGTGCGGTCAAAATTGTACACTACGCAAGCGCCAATGTGACTAAACGTTACATAAATCAAGAGAAAACCAATTTGAATAAAAAAATCATTGAAAATATGAGAACAAAAACGATTATTTCATTTAATAACAAAAACTTGTAAAGAGCATCGATCGCAGATTAATGCACAAATTCAATTCGGTCCGAACTTGCAGGCAATTTAGGTGACAATTTCCTATTTCCGGATAATGAAAACTCGCTGGGATATTCATCAAATTATTGCCGTTTCCCATTATTTTGTTGCATAGACAATGTCATTTTACAATAAAGACTTTTTAGCCAGGAAAATGAATCGCTACATATATACCCTTTTCACATGATGCATACATTGTAGGAGCCATCCCAAATTCCACGGTACAACCTGCTTATTCACATTATCGTGACGAATCGACCCGATGTGCAAACAAGTTTCGGTAGGAAACGACCCGAGACCAATATTTCACTACCATGGAATTTGGTAATTTCTTAGAGGAAAATGACCGAAATGGGCAGGGAAAACTTCCAGACCCCTGCTACAAAGTTTGAGTTTTTTGTGCTGATTTTAAATTCAAGATAACCACTGCCAGAAACATAGCCTAACATAGGACACAGTAGTAACAAATACAAACATAAACTGTCCTACACATAAAAACCAAATCATACAAAAAAAGCTAAGGTAGTTCTCTTATAATTTTGTCTTTCGCTGTTGGTTGGATATTCAAAACTTGCTTCCAGAGCTGTTAAAGTATTCTAAAATTTCAAAAACTCTTTATTTTGCAAATTGCTTGGTATAATTTATTTGTAATATAGTAGAAATGTACTAGTACCTCAGATCGTCCTCTACTACTTAATTGTGCCAATCCTAAATTCAAGGTGCTGAATCATAGATTAACAAAGGACCTTATAGGAAATACACAGAAAATCTGTATTCTTAGAAACAAACTAATTTTTCCACCATTCCCCATTGGAGATTGGGGGTATACTGTTTTAGGTCTTTGTGTGTGAGTGTGAGTATTTTTCTCACCAATGTTAATGAAATTTGTCAGTAGCTTTGTATTTTCATGCTATATTGTGAGATTCATTTTTAGACCTCTTAGACTCCTACTTCCTGTTTACTGACTAAGTCAGATTTCAACCGTCTGTAACCATTTTCTATCACATTTTTCTCAGCAATAATAAATTACAGAGTACCGAAATTTTGTTAGTAGCTTTGTATGATCTTGCCATATTGTAGGATTCATTTTCAGACCCTTGTACTCATGCTTTCTGTTGACCTACTTAGGCAATTTTTTACCTTGTGATATTCTGTCCGATTGTATTGTGTGATGTAATGTGCTCCATTACTGTTACTGTTTTATATTGTATCCTGTGATGGGCTCCATTACTGTAACTGTTTTATATTGTATCATGTGATGTGCTCCATTACTGTTACTGTTTTATATTGTATCGTGTGATGGGCTCCATCACTGTTACTGTTTTATATTGTACCATGTGATGGGCTCCATTACTGTAACTGTTTTATATTGTATCATGTGATGTGCTCCATTACTGTTACTGTTTTATATTGTATCGTGTGATGGGCTCCATCACTGTTACTGTTTTATATTGTACCATGTGATGGGCTCCATCACTGTTACTGTTTTATATTGTACCATGTGATGGGCTCCATTACTGTTACTGTTTTATATTGTACCATGTGATGGGCTCCATCACTGTTACTGTTTTATATTGTACCATGTGATGGGCTCCATTACTGTTACTGTTTTATATTGTACCATGTGATGGGCTCCATCACTGTTACTGTTTTATATTGTACCATGTGATGGGCTCCATTACTGTTACTGTTTTATATTGTACCATGTGATGGGCTCCATCACTGTTACTGTTTTATATTGTATCCTGTGATGGGCTCCATCACTGTTACTGTTTTATATTGTATCCTGTGAAGGGCTCCATCACTGTTACTGTTTTATATTGTATCCTGTGATGGGCTGCATCACTGTTACTGTTTTATATTGTACCATGTGATGGGCTGCATCACTGTCACTGTTTTATATTGTACCATGTGAAGGGCTCCATCACTGTTACTGTTTTATATTGTACCATGTGATGAGCTCCATCACTGTTACTGTTTTATATTGTATCCTGTGATGGGCTCCATCACTGTTACTGTTTTATATTGTATCCTGTGATGGGCTGCATCACTGTTACTGTTTTATATTGTACCATGTGATGGGCTGCATCACTGTCACTGTTTTATATTGTATCATGTGAAGGGCTTCATTACTGTTAGTTTTATATTGTAACATGTGATGTGCTCCATTACTGTTACTGTTTTATATTGTATCGTGTGATGGGCTCCATCACTGTCACTGTTTTATATTGTATGATTTGATGGGCTCCATCACTGTAACTGTTTTATATTGTATCATGTGATGGGCTCCATCACTGTCACTGTTTATATTGTATCATGTGATGGCCTCCATCACTGTCACTGTTTATATTGTATCATGTGAAGGGCTTCATTACTGTTACTGTTTTATATTGTATCGTGTGATGGGCTCCATCACTGTCACTGTTTTATATTATATGATTTGATGGGCTCCATCACTGTCACTGTTTTATATTGAATCATGGGATGGGCTCCATCACTGTCACTGTTTTATATTATATGATTTGATGGGCTCCATCACTGTCACTGTTTTATATTGTATGATTTGATGGGCTCCATCACTGTAACTGTTTTATATTGTATCATGTGATGGCCTCCATCACTGTCACTGTTTTATATGGGTTTTGACTTCTTTGTCTTGATATTATTTTACATTAGTAGCTATTATCATTTTAATTAATTTGTTCTTACACAGTTGCTGGGGAAAAAAAAGACAAAAAGGATGAAGTTCAAGAAGAAGTAAAAAAGTGAATTTAGAAAGAGATTATTGAATGTGGGACCATGGTAAAGATAGCAACAATGTAAATTTGATGTATGTGACTTAAAGTCTTGATTATGTCCTACATACCAAAATGCTTGTCATTGTAAGCAACATTTATTCATTTTCTGTGCTGTATATAGATACTTGCTTTGTTTTGTTCTTTGTTAGCTAACCTGTCCGAGTTCATGTTAGCTTTTTCTTTTACTTGGTATCTGTTGTTGCCCCTGTCACAAATGAACTTTCTAAGCCATTTTCGGCCTTGCCACACAATGATATCAAATAACAAACATTGAACATGTAAGTTTAAATTTGTAAATTGTGTAAAATAAGTAATAAATTCCTCCTAGATCTCTGAAACTTCACAAAAAGATTTGCACATGAATTGAATTTGTTCACCTGACATTATGAAATAGTTCAAGAATTTTTTTCCTAATTTCCTGACATGGGAACTGTCCTTTTTCAGAAGATTTGCAGAAGACAGTAAAGTTTTTTAGAGTATATGATACAATGTTTTTAGATTTTTAAAAATTTTCCCAATTGTGTTCATTCTAACACAATCACATGAAGTCAATTACTGAAAGTGTCTTAGTCTTGGAAATCTCCAGTAATACACCTTGGTCTTAACTTTTTTTTGTAGAAATAATAAGACATACAATTGTGTTATTTTATGTCTGTGTAGATTAAGATGATTATGTACAGGCATTGATCTGTAATTATATGAATGTGGATTCTAAGAAAAAAAATAAAGACATTCTACCAAATACAATGTAAATTGGCCTAACCCTTTATAGTTGTTTTCTTGACTTACACCATACAGCTGTTCATTTTTTTTTAAATTTTATTCTTGGGAGCAAACATGGTCTTGGTGACCCTTGGTCACTGTTACTAACAATAGAAAATTGACTGATTTTGCTTTATTTTATATTACAACTAAATCTAAATGAAAATGTAGTCCGAGCAATTAAGTAGTTTACATAGATTCAGTGGTTTTGTGAAGAGATGGATGCCTAGGTAAATTGGGCTTATATTGACAGTATTGAACAAATTAACATATACTCGAAAACAATAGATGGATATGTTGACCTTTGTCTTGCTTATTTTATGTGGGTGATGACAGATTTCTTTGGAGCCTTTGGTGTTATACTTTTTGTGAAAATACAATGTGCATTTATTAATGCTGTGTACGCAGTTGCAACATGATTTGTGCTTCAAGCTTGATGAGTAAAAAGATTGTTTTTCAAACCAGTGACTTTTATTGTGAATAAACTAAAATCTATTGAAATAGATTAAGAAGAACTAGTTATATGTAGTAAAACTGCTATGACTTGTCAGTATTTTCTATCTAATGGTCAGTCAATTCTAAGTACAGTTATTGGCTATTTACAATCTGAAAAGAATCTTGAGGGGCTTGTTTTCTAGGTATGTACATGTACTATACTTTTTGAAGTCTATGAAGAGATGTAGCCAAATATTATTCAATTATTTTGCATTATTATTAAGATGGCATCTGAAAATAAGCAACCTGGTTTTTTTTAAATAAAGAAATGCTCGTTTTTCTGAGTTTGTGCTTGCCACCTTTATTAGCTCACCTGACCTGAAGGGTCATGTGAGCTATTGCCATCACTTGGCGTCCGTCGTCGTCCTTCGTCATCGTCGTTAACTTTTCTTTAAAAATCTTCTCCTCCAAAATCACTGAAGGGATTGCTTTGAAACTTTGCACTCATCATCAGTAAAATGTCCTCTGCCAAGTTTGCACAAATCATGGCCTCAGACCAACCAACATGGCCACCATGGCTAAAAAAAGAACAGGGGGGTCAAAATACAGTTTTTGGCTTATAGTTCAAAAAGTATAACAGATACAAGAAAACCAACAGACCTTCCTTCTTCAGCATCAAAAGCTCTACAAAACACTCCATTGGGTCAAAGTTGTATGACGACTCCTTGTAGGAGTAATTGCCCTTTAATTGTCGAAATTGATGATTTTTGCCATTTTTGCCTCAAAATCTTGAAAATATTAGAACTAGAGAAAAAGTAAGCATTGCTTAATTGTTCTGCTCTATGAGGGCTACAAAATTGGCCTTAGAGTCAAGAATGTCAGATTAACCGTTTAAGAGTTATTCCCCTTGAACTGTATATTTTAATCGGTTTTAATTGATTTTTTAAAATCTTCTCCTCTGAAACCACTGAAAGTACTGCTTTGATACTTTGTACACATCATCTGTCAAATGTCCTCAACCAAGTTTGCACCAACCATGGCTGCAGATTAACCAACATGGCCATCATGGCTAAAAAAGAACGGGGGGGGGGGGGGGAGATGTTCAAAATACAATTTCTGGCTTACAGTGCAAAAAGTATAACAGATACAGGAAAACCGAAGGGACATGCCTTAATCGGCATCAAAAGCTTTACGAAACACTCCATTGGGTCAAAGTTGTATGATGACCCCTTATAGGAGTTATTGCCCTTTAATTGTCGAAATTGATTATTTTTTACATTTTAGCCTCAAAATCTTGAAAATTATTAGAACTAGAGAAAAAGTTAGCATTGCTTAATTGTTCTGCTCTATAAGGGCTACAAAAATGACTTAGGGTTAATATTATCTGATGAACCGTTTAAGAGTTATTCCCCTTGAATTGTTTTTTTTAATCGGTTTTAATTGATTTTTTAAAAATCTTCTCCTGTTTAACCCATTAAAGGACTGCTTTGAATCATTGCACACATCATCTTTAGGATGTCCTCTACCAAAATTGTGCAAATCATGACACCTTACTACGTACATAGCTACGTTGGCTTAAAATAGAAAATTCGGGGGGGGGGGGGGGGGGGGGGCGATACAGGCTCCTGGGAGCCATTAGTTGTCCAATAAAAACTGGAGAACTTAATATAGGTATTTATTTCACATACAAATTTAACAGTGGTAACTAAAAATTCATCAGATACTGGTTGAACACAAGGGATAAACATTATGAAGCTAGTGCATTTGGGGGAAAATGTCAACATTGAACAGGAAGGTGTAGAAAAAATTAAGGGTTTGAGACAAAGACAGTCTTTTAACTGGAGTGTGTAAAAGACTATTTAATATATCTATGCAGATAAATAGACGAAATATGTTGACAGAAAAAATATATCTCAAAATACTTTTTCTGGTCATATTGAATTCTTCACGAGTGTCACAGAACCTTGAATCTGAATGTGATGATTGATTATACTGTTTATTACATTGTCCAGTCTTCATTACGTTATCAAAATTTCGTTTTGTAGCAGCATAATTAAGGCGTGCCGACCACAATTGACCAAGAGACCATAGCTGGTGTACCATTCATTTTAAGCTCACCTGACCCAAAGGGTCATGTGAGCTATTGTTATCACTTTGCGTCCGTCGTCGTCCACGTCTGTAAACTTTTCACATTTTAATCTTCTTCTCTGAAACGACTTGGCCAATTGAAACCAAACTTGGCCATAATTTTCATTGGATGGACCTTTAGTACAATGTTTGTGTTTTTTATTTTGATTGGTAAACCAATATGGCCGTCACCTCAAGACTTAGTTTAACATAGGACCCTATGGGAAAAAGTTAAAAAGGGCTTCTTCTCTGAAACCGTTTAAGCAATCAAAACAAAACTTACTAGCAATATTGTTTGGATGGTCCTCTGTAAAGTTTGTGTTTTTTATGGGAATTTGAAATTCAAAATGGCCGCCACCGCAGGACTTATTTTAACATAGAACCCTATGGGAAAAAGTTTTAAAAGGCTTCTTCTCTGAAACCGGTTAATCAATGGAAACAAAAACTTACTAGCAATATTGTTTGGATGGTCCTCTATAAAGTTTATATTTTTTATGGCAATTGAAAATTCAAAATGGCCACCACCGCCGCAGGACTTAGTTTAACATAGGACCCTATGGGCAAAAAAAAAAATCTTCTCTATACAACCGGTTAACCAATGGAAACAAAGCTTTCTAGTAATATTGTTTGGATGGTCCTATTTAAAGTTTATTGAAAATTACAGGACTTACTTTAACATCAGGGAAATGCCATCTTCATTGCCTATTAAATCAGGTGAGCAATACAGGCTCTTAAGAGCCTCTGGTTAATGGAGTAGACCTCCACAATGTTTAGCAAACATAGGAAATACTATAAAATAATATATCACTTTAAACTTTTTTTTACTCAAAACTACATTTGTAGTTAACATTGACTCGAAGTAAAACAATATAGCAATACATTGATTTACTCGTTAGTACTTCTTGGTCAAAAAATATAATAGCAACTTCAATTATGAGATGATACCTTAAGGACATACAAAGTGACCCTCACTTCCAGGGAGTTAAAAAACTAAATTTATTGCACATGAAAATCTCAGTTACTTACCACTGTCATTGTCATAAATATATTAATATTTAAGGATAATTTTGTTGAATGTACTATAAAAGTATCTTGTACAAAAATAAGAACCATGTGCCAAGATATTTATAATATTTAGCTTGTGTATTATTAAACACCACCTCTCCAATAATTTGTAAAATAACAAAACATGAACATTTTATTGCAACTTCAATTATAAATAATCAGTGATATTTTCTATAAGATCAATACTTTTTTCATGAACCAAGTTGAAAGTCTTCTTTTAACCCGACGCTGCAATAAAAATATCCAGCTATTACTATGATGTGATGATTTCTGTATTGGTCCAAGGCTTGCTTGTATAGCAAATACCATCCTTGCAAGTCATGAACCCTTGACTTGTGAGGATGAGCCAATACAGACATCATCATGTTAATTAACTAGGCCAAAAAAATAGAGTACCAAATTTCTTGTCATAGTCGAGCCAATACAGGTTAAAATCAATATTGGACTAGTTAATTATTTCATATTAATCTGGTTTGTCAAAATATATCATATGGGCAGATTTCTTGTTAACTACTTAGCAGGTGAATACATGTATTAAAGTAGTTATTTCATAATGAATAATAGCTATAAAGGAAACAGAACAGCTGTTACCAAGTATTTATAATTAATTGACAGGTGGGTAGAAAATACCTGACATATTGTATTTTGTCTATTAACAGAACCCTTTTATTTATGTCATTTTAATATATTTGTATGTGATATTATGCTTGATTGAAGACTCGTGGCCTGAATGGATTGCTATGGTCGTAGTTTAATAATGCTACTACATCTTCTGTTTTCATGTAAATTTAACAAAAATTTTTTCCAGGCAGTAACTCAGAAAGTGTCAATTGATTTCCATGAAACATAAGGATATCGTAACATATCTTCCTATTGATGCTGGATGAATTCGATCAAAAGTCAAGAGTATCAGTTGAAAAAAGGCGTACAGAAATTTTTACAAACAAGCAAAATTTAAGCGGGTAGCTTATCGCAATTTCATCTTATTTAGTTTTTTTTTAAGTTTGTTTTCGATATTTGAATGTGGGTATATCAAGGCAATGTGTTGTATACGATGACTGTTGACCTTTGACCTCAAGGTCAGCGGGCCCCAAGAAAAGGATACCATCTGAATGATACTAGTATTTAGTTATCGCTTACAATAGGTTCAACTGTACACATTACCGGAAGGTCAACTGTGATCAATTTAAAAAAAATTCCTATGAGTGTGTTTAATTTGATTTATTTTTTGGGAATATTTACATGGAGACATACATGGGATATGATGAAACTTTCCCAGAATCCTTGTCACTTATAATCGTGCACTGATATTTTATATTTTGACCAGAGTGTTATTTGGAGACCTCAATAGCAAAAACATGGACATAGGGGAGCTCACCCTCAGGGTTTCTGTTTCCACATGTGTTCACGAACCCCTGACAAACTTAGCTACCAAATTCGAGTGCTATAAGTTACGATTTTGATTGGCTACATCATACCTGAATGTAGCCAATCAAAAACTCGCTTTCATTCAGGACTTGGTTAGGATATCCCGATGTCGATTGTAAATAAACCCAAACGAATGTGTTGCATAGACCATGTGAAAATCAGTGTATTTTGTACAGTAGTGTTAATAGTTTATTATTACCGCGTTATTTATAAGTTGCGTTACGTTTTCTTCACACTCGAGAATGAGTAAGAATGACCACAACCAAACACTTGATTTTTCAAGCAATTTCATTAGTTGATATTTTGAAGGTTTGACGTCATATGAAAATCTTCTAGCCCGGGAATTTCCAAGCTAAGTTTGTCAGCGTTTCGTGGACACAGAAACCCTGACTTGTGAGGATGAGGGGAGCTAGGGTTATCAACTAGTGAGGATTGCCAATGTTTTTGTTAGTCTTTTTGAGGGTTTTTAATGTTTTTTCCTGAATAACAAGGGTTGCCAGTTTTTCTACCGCAGGTCGGGTGTTCTCTCCGGTTACTCCGGCTTCCTCCCCCAATAAAATCTGGTCGCCATGATATAGCTGAAAAAGTGCTAAAGTGGCGTTAAAACACCATTCAAACAAACAAACAAAACCTCTAACTTCTAATCGCAAAATAAACATCTAATTACGAAATGGCCCGTTAAAGGGTGTGATTTTTTTAACCTTACCCATACTTAACATGTAAAACAATTCATATTGTTTAAAAATTGAAATATGAACACTAATTCAGCTGAGAAGAAAAACATTATGAAATTCTTTTTAAAGCAACAAGACTGATTTTTTTTGTCGCTTCACTATTAAAAAGTAAATTATTAAACGGACTAAGCATAAAGTACAATAATATTCCAGCTTACATTTTTCTTGAATAACGAAAAATTAATAATAAAGAAATATATAATTTTCTCTCATGTAACTATTTAATGAATCTAATTAAAAATGATGTTAATTTCATAAATTTGATTTGGTAGAAGACAGCACATCCACCCGGCACAGAACGCGTCAATAGTCGCTAAACTGTTCATGATACGAGTAAAGAAGAGTTGCATAGAGGAATTCAATGCATCCCCCTTCTACGCCGGTTGTATTCATGCGCAACCATTTTACCACACTAGAAGATGTTTGGTTACAGGAAATCGAAAATCGTAACGATGCTGACCTTGCAGTATCGCCTACGTCACAGAACAATGTGTGGAACTCTATTTGTCAGGTTAGAACCACAAGAGCCGAAAAATAAGAGGACATTTACAAATCCGGATATAGACAACAAATACAGCGCAACACAAACCAAAAACACAAAAACAGCAAGAGAGTACCCCAAACCTAATAAACTATGAGTGCACTCGGGTGCTTCAGACGAGTAAGCAGTGCCTGCCTCTAATTAGACACCCGTCGAGTTACTCATTGTCATGTCTAGGAAAGTGCCCAATCCAGGAATAAGAAACACTATCTATGCCTCGAAGAAAAGTTCCGATCGTATTTGAGAGATTGACTTCCCATAACGATCAAGTAACTCGTGGTGATGACGAACATCTCAGAAGATGACATCAACTATGTACAACAAACACCTGTTTGAGTAGTTTAGTAGTCAACAAAAGTGAACGGTCTAGAAAATCAGAATACAGATCGCAGGATCTAGAATAACGTATAATTTGTGAAATGTACACACCATACGCTGGAGCTGCTGGAATGTTGCTATCAATGAACGGGAAGTTGACAATGGAAAGTTGAAGTCATCACGTTTGACTTGGAGTCTAGTTTGTAGTTTTTCCGAGTCTATAGAAGTACGTCTAAGTAAAAAGCTGATCTTAATGTATGTGTTGGTGATGTCTTTAATTTCACGCTCGCTAGAGCTAGAGTAAATTTAGAAATTGTTGAGGGGCAAAACATCAATATAGCGAAATGTGAGATCACAATCTTCAACTTTAATTTTGAGACCAAAGGATGCCAACACTGATTTGTGATTTTCAAGAATCTCCTGTTTTGAAAGCATAGTGAATGTGTATGTAGGATTTCCACTCTACAATAATTTGTGCAGATACACATATTGTTGTTACGAGCCTCATCTGCTGGCACAACAACATATTTATCAATAGTCGGACAGTTTTAACTGCATCAAGATTTCTGAAGATTGATGATGCTTTAGTACTCATAGACCTTCTTAAACGACTTGCCTTTAGTTTAAACATATTTTATTTGCTCAAATTTGCAAAAAGGATAAGACACAAGTTAGACAAACTTATGAAGTCTTCTCCAAATATACAATATGTTGCAAAAGAACATTTATGGAGCATGCATAAAATTTAATACAATATATATTATATGTGTAAGATAAGATCTTTACAATACATGAGATAAGTGGAATGAACCAGAAAAAAAATTAGCAAAGATAAACGAATAAATAGAGAATAAGGGGGGTGGTGATGAATTGTGTGCTTCAAGAGCCCTGTGTACAAGTTATTTATCAACATGGAATCTTTCTGACCCTTTGATATACTCAAATACATGTTTAAAAACTTGTTTGTTCTCCTCAGTGGACAATAACGGGTTACCACATGTTAAAAGTTCAAGATTTATTGGACAATAATTGGGCAGCCAGGAAAGGTTCTCAAATAATCTGTCTCTAATGATGGTATATTTAGAACATGCAAAGAAATAATGATATGAATCTTCACGGTTAGATCCACAACGACAGGATGGATCAGAAATAATATTAACTCTGTAAAGATCAAAGTTTAAAAATGAAGCTAAGCATCTTAGCTGGGTTAGGACAATATTAAATTTACGCTGTCCATATTCATAATGCTTCGGAACTTTTATACATGGGTTCATGTTTTTAAGTTCGGATTTGAATTTAAATATAGAATCGACATTACGGATCGACATATCCAAACTGTTCCACTGTCGAATAGTTGATGGTATGAATGATTCGTTAGTTAAGGACAGTCTACAATAAGGGGTCATAATGTTATTACCGTTACGCAAGGGATACACTGAAGTGCTTTGTATAGTTGGTGGTATTAGATTACACAGATATGCTGGTGCAGAGCTATGATGTATATTATAAAACATTTGTAGCTTTCTACGTTTCCTACGATCGGCTAAAGGCTCCCACCCAGTTTCAGTATAAATATTAGTTGTATTAGTAAAACTTGGTAGGCCTGTGACAATTCGAGCAGCCTCTAGCTGCAGTAGCTCGAGCTTATTACAGTAACACACACCAACGTTGTCCCAAACTTCACAGGCATACTCGAAAAGGGGTCTTATAAAGACTAAATAGAGTTTCTCTAGATTTTGTCGATTAAGTTTGTATTTCAGCTTCCTTAGTACATTTAGGTGCCTTGAAACACTACATATAATATTTTCAATATGTATGTTCCACTTAGCATCGCTGCTAAAAGTGACTCCTAGATGTTTATGAAAAGTAGTAACTGAAATATCTATATTATTTAATGAAAACCTCATTTCTGGCTGTGATATATTTGAAAATAACATAATTTCTGTTTTTTCCGGATTAAACGACATTAACCATTTTCTTGACCAATCGTTCAGCTCTCTAAGATCGTGATCAATCACAGATTGTATCTGTGAAACGTCCCGACTAGAGTAGCTGAACGACGTGTCGTCAGCAAAAAGTCTGCAGAGAGAGACTAGATTTTCGGCTATATCATTAATATAAATAATAAATAATAATGGACCTAATACCGATCCCTGAGGAACATCAGCAGTCACATTACAAAGCACAGAAGATGATTGTTTTATAACTACTCTTTGCTGCCTATTATTTAAATAGTTTTTAAACCATTCTAATAAATTTCCATTTACACCATACGATTTCAATTTATGTAATAACCCTTTATGCCAAACTGTGTCGAATGCTTTAGAAAAATCACAAAAAACAAAGCAATTTAGTTCCTTTTTCTCGAGTGAATTTAGAATACAATTGTATATTTCTAACAACTGATGGACTGTGGAACAGTTAGGGAGAAAACCTGACTGGTATTTATATATTAGATTATTTCTTTGCATGTGGTTAAAAACAAATTTATAAATAACACGTTCCATTATCTTCCCTACGCAGCTAATGAGTGATATTGGCCTATAATTAGATGGTATTGAACTGTCGCCCTTTTTGAATATTGCAATAACATTTGCAGTCTTCCAAATAGATGGATATTTGCATTGGTGCAGAGATTTGTTAAAAATCAATTGAAGTGGAATTGCTATTTTTTCAGGACACATTTTAAACATTTTGTGGCTTATTATGTCTGGCCCTGATGCTTTATTAGGTTCTAAGATTTTTATTATGTCAACAATTTCTTCTTTACTGATAATAATATTGTTTAAATGTATATTTGTCTTAAGTTCGAAATCCGGGAGAATAACATTTTCATCCTTCACGGACGAAATTTGGCTAAAATACGTATTCAATAGCTTACATTTCTCGTCGTCTCCGTAGACTACATCTCCCAAACTATGATCATGAGTTATATTCTGAAGTGGGGGTATATTAGAACAGCCTTTATTTGATTTTATTAACATTTTCATAATTTTCCAGTAGGTTTTAGAATTTGTAGCATTATCCAATATTATATTATCAAGGTTCTTTTCAAAATTTTCTTTTGCAACTTTTTTCAAATTATTTACTTTATTTCTTTGTTTCTTATACTTTATAAGATCCGCTGCTCTTTTAGATTTAAATGCTGTTTTTCTAAATCTATTTCTTCTACGGATTTCCCTCCTAAGTTCACTGTTAAACCATGGCTTATCATTATTTCTTATGGTAACCGTTTTAGTTGGAATGCTTTCCCTTGCGATTTCAAGAAACTTATTGGTAAATAATCTACACATTTCATCGACGTCCGCATCCGAAAAAAGTCCTATCCAATTTGTAGAATTCAATTGTTTTGAGAATTTTTCAATATCTGTTTTATCATATAGCCATATTTCCCGTTGGAATGAATTTGATATATATCTAGGACAATCTATAAATAGTATTGGTGCATCATGATCACTTACGTCAGCGGGTACTTTGAAAACGTCAGAAAATAAATACTGGATTGAGTCACTTATAATAATTGGGTCAATTAGGTCGAGTTCGGATGACAACCCGGGATCGTACCCGAGTTACCAGAGATCCATTCGAACTACTCGGGAAGGTGCCCAAATGACGTACTCTGACCTTTGACACCAGTCCTCGATTAACCCTGGTCGGACTTAGTCTCGATCATCCAGACGCTTAATTATATTTGTGCGTCTGGATTCAGCTCTATATTAAACTCGTTATCATTACGCCCAAAACTGGGCGTAATTTTTGATTGGATGATATTTTTATTGTCTAAAAAATTACTTCCGTTCATATCAAGAAGCACAACAAATTGTACCAAAGTTTACATTTGAATATTTTTATAAAATATTACTTTATCAATTAATTAAACAAATATTATTGTTATGCATAATCAAGAGTGAATCTTACTGTGACGTCATATTATAAGTATAGATATGTTTGCATGGTTTTCCTGGTTTAAAAATAGGGCCCTAAAAATAGAATCATTGTTTGTCTCCACCTATTGGTAGCGAAATTAAAATAAGGTGATCCCAGACGCTATTATATATGCGTCTGGGTGATCGAGACTAGGTCGGACTCAGAGTTAGTAGGCATCCAAAATGGCGACTGTCGGAACGAGAGACGATACGTTAAAATTGATTTTAGGGTTTTTTGCATAAAAGGGAGTTTTGTTGATAATTTTTTTATAATATTTTGAAGGAATAATAGTGTTAATTGATGAGAAACACATTTAGACGGAATTTCCCTTGTTCAAACATACAATATTTGGCCTTCGATATTTATGTCGAGTTCGGATGACAACCCGGGATCCTACCCTAGTTACCCGAGATCCATTTGAACTACCCGGGAACAGTGGAATAATGTTTTCAACATAGCCACGTATTTTAGGCAATTAAACTCTGGGATTTATATTGTACAGTCCCATTAAAAGTCCCAAAATGGAATTGTTTTGATAAAGGAAGATATTTACATCGTCCCCGGAGTCATAAATGAAATAAATGAAAGTTGTTGTTTATTGCGGCCATATTGGAATCTGTCCCGAGAAACCGGAGTGCGTTCAAATGGAAAGTTGCGCACGCACAAAAAATGTCATGTGACAACGGTACCCGAGGGCACCTCGGAATCATCATCCGAACTCGACCTGTATGTACTACTGTGGTCTGTCACCCGAGTGGGCTTATCGATTACATTCGTTAAATTGAATAAGTTCATTGTTTCAATTAATTTATTATTGTGGGCATTAAATAAATCAGAATTAAAATCACCCGTTATCACAATGTTTTCGTTAATCTCGTAGCCTAATCCTATTGCATAATTAAGTCGTGTCCAGTAGTCATTGTCCGTCCATTCGGGTCGATACGTACAACAAAGTAAAAATATTTTACCTTTACCTTTAATTTGATTCGTCGGTTTGGTTTTCGAGTGCACCTTTCCGAGTAATTGAGAAATCATCCTTGACATAGATAAGTAAGCCACCACCATATTTGTTGCGATCCTTACGAATTCTAGTTTTTGAAAATGAATCGAGATGCAAGTCTTCATCACTTAAAACTGAATCTAGATGGGTTTCAGTTATAGTAACTATATCAAACTCCTCCGTGAAATTTTCAAGGAAGGGGAGTTTGTTTCTCATACTACGAATATTTAAATTACATATTGAGATTGAATTCTCTGATATATTGGTTAATGAATTATTTATATTATTTACTGTGGGACCAGGATTTTTTTCAATATTTCCAATTGCAAGGATATAATGTAAGATAAATAACAGAAAAACAGCATTTACATTTGGATTTAAACCTTGAAGGAGGGAGAGGGAGACGACGAGTAATGAACATTTTAAATTGGTGAGTAGTATATCTTTGTATGAGCTTACATGATAATTGACTTTGACGAGTCTGCGGGTGCAGTGTATACGTAAATAAAATAGACCGATGGCTGCCCTGTACATTTCAATGCAATTATCCATTGGGTTTCAGTATAATAATGGGGTTCAATGGGCAGCCTAACACTAAACACAAAGTAGAATCACACAAATCATCACTTGAGGAAAAAACAGACAAGAGAGATAAAATCTACACAAAATGGTTAGATGAGAACAGGGTATAGAATCTTTTTAAAAAAATAGTGGATAGATTAAGCTAAATCGAACGATAGTTTTACAGTATCTACATACACAAACAAATAAAAAAAAATCTTGAAAGATTTTAAAATCTTGAATATAAAGAAAATGTCATTGCTTACAGGAAAACAGAACAGAAGCAATGAGAGGTCAAATAACTCTAATGCAAATACATGTAGGGACATTTTTTGGTTTTGGGTGAAATTGGGAATTTATTATTAATAAATATACATATATATTATATAAGTATGTACATTTTTGTATATATTATTTAAAGTGTTCGGAGGATGAAGAGCAATAATATGAACGGATGATAACCAAAAGCTATATACTAGGTGATTTACAACAACAGGAATAATAATAATAAAGCAAAAAACAAACAAAAAACAAAAAACAAATAACACAATAACACTAATAGGAATGATATTGATACTATACTCATAATTATGTACACAAGTTAAGATAAATAAACCATATATACATAAATATAGCGAATCAAGCTGCAGGTTCGGAAATATTTGCAAAATATTTTAAAAAGGTTGATTTTAACCTGCTATCAATAATACTAATACATGTACTAAAGTACTAACTGGTGGCTTTCAAGTGATACTTAAAAAGGGGAGCATTGAAAGTAATGATCGCCATCTACATTATATCAGAGTAGTATTGCTAAATCTATAGCAATACAATAATATTAATAACTGTATTCTATGTACATATCGCGGACACAAAGTGGCGAAGCTGATTATAACATGCCAGGTGTTATATTAAGATAACTTAAATGTTATTTTACGTTTGTTGCATTTATGGTCTAACTTTATAACAGAGATAGATATATACAAAGAAGGAATTCCTTTGAAAATATTGATAGTAATCACGTCTTGAAAATTAAAGCATACTGATATCTTCTCATTGGCAGATTTTGACTACTTTTAAAATGACCAGTTTTACCTGTCCAGGTAACGTTAAACAATCCTATTAATACATGTATAACAATGGTAGGATTATACATCGAGGCAGTTTTGTTCAATGTATACCAAATTCAATGTACATAAATATGAACAAGTATAATCTAAAAGACATTTGGGTCTTTATACCACAATCATGCGTTTTAAAACAATATTATTCTTGTACAATACTATCAAAGTAATTGTTGGATCAACACCTGTCATTTAGAGCTTCCATCATACAAACGGAAGCGAAATTCCATGCAAAGCCCGAAAAATATAGGGTGACAATCCCTTGTTGATCAGAACTTAAGATAAAACCATTATTATGTGTAGGGATGCTTTGATTAGTAAAGGCAGCATAGGCTATTAGAGTAGGCGTGGTTAGCACACATTTAGGCGAGATAACTCTAGTTCAAATAGTATGTCACTATCTTATAGTCACTACCTTATACCAGAGAAAGAGAAAACTCATAATTTTAGATCTTTGTGTAAGTTCCTCAAAGTACGAATTTAAAGAGAAATCATATTTGTAATTTCACGTACTTGATTTTCGTTGTTAAAAGGGAGTGAACCAAACTGTTTTTTTGTTTTTGTTTTTGTTTTGTTTTGTTTTTTTTTTTTTTGGGGGGGGGGAGGTAGTTGCGAATCAGTTACACTGGGATGGGCAGAAGATCAACAAAATTGCAAGGGTAAAATGCTATCAAAGGGAAATAATTTTATACAAGTATATAAAGGATTATCTAAACTTATCACTGTAATTATGTATTAAATATGTACATGTAAAGATTTATTTGTTTTCTTAATCACGATCTTTCAATGTTTGCAATGTCGTCAAAGTTGTTAATAAGTTTTTTACGGCTGGTCTCAGACTTCATTGCGTATATGCGCCCATCTGCTGTCCAATAAGCATGTATATCGCCGTTGTGTTTTAGTTGTGCGAGTCTTTTGACTAGCGCAGTTCTGAACGTTGTCAGGTTTTCAGTTATGAATATACCATCAGGGTCTTCCTTAAGAGCTCGCTTCATTGTATATACTTTATTCCTGGTTCTATAGGAAATAAACCGAACAATTACCTGTGACTTGCCATTTTCTAACTTCCCAATAACATGTGATCGGCTTATGTCATCCAATTTAAGATTAAGCCCTAGTTTTGTGTTGCATACGTCCAAAACAAGCTGGTCCCTATCAACAGGATGAGCAATTTTACCCTGGTTGTTTAGTTGAACTTTTATATTGTGGAACCTAAGACTGGTGCGTCTTGAATACTGCTATTGATTCTCCAGTCTTATTTCCAGTTCACACACACGTCTGTGAAGTTGGTCAATTTCTGAGTCCTGCTCCTGCATCATTTTAGCTTGATCATCAATTGTATTTTCTAAACTTTCAATCGACTTTTCATGTACCTTAACAGTATCTAAAAGTGGTTTGATATGGCTATCAATGGACTGCTTGACCTGTGTCTCTATTAAGTTTGACAAAGTTTCCCCAATTTTTTGGGCTAATAATGGGATTATCTGATTAAGCACATCAGGGCTACTAAGTACTTCCATAACTTTATCAGTCATGGTTTTTCTTGTGGACGGAGCCTTCTTTGTATCAAGATCACGTAGGTCTGCAACTGAATTTCGGCGTCTAATTTGACGAGAAACTTGTTTTAAGGTAGCTGGTAAATTGTCAGGACTCTCAGGGACCCGGCGTTTGTTTGATGTGTTGGATTTGTAGGCAATAGGATTTGGTTGAGAACATATTTGAATGTCAGTTTCAATATCTTGTTCATTGTTATTGTTTTGGTTTGTGGGGCATCCATCTTGGTTTGTGAGCTGTATTCAACTTTTAAATAGCACTATAACACTATTAAAAATAAAGACGAGACTTCAAACCTTTTCTTTTGACTTTTCCAAATTCACAAGTCCGTAATATTTAGTAATATTTTATATTCGGCACACTGTGATATGTTGATTACACATAATTAATGTACGTTATCCAGTAGTTTATCCCAATTTTCAAGAGAGCAAGTTTTACACGTCCATACTTATTAGCGCGTGCCTTTATTTGAATCAATGACTCAATGCCTTTACCCACTCGGACAAGTTATCAACATCCTAGTCTTCTTGCTTTGTCCATTTTATGGCAGTCTTCTATTGGACCGCGAATTCATTATGTAATATTTTGCGTCTTCATTACAAAAAAAATCCGAATGATTAGATTAATAAGGTAGACATATATGTTTGCATCATCACATGTTCTCTGTCATCTTCGTGACCACCAAGCGTAACCTGCCCGAAGCGAGACTCGAACCCGCAACTTCAATGTTGACAGACCACGTGACCAAAAGTAGACAAACTATCTTAACCACTCGGCTTCCAAGACCTCATTGAGTTAAACTTCAAGTCAGAGTTCGAGTTGATCATAAGAGTGAGACTTCGAGTAAAATAGAATTCAGGAAACTAACTGTTTTGATGGGGCCTCGGTGGCCGAGTGGTCAAGGTAGTTCGTCTACTATTCATCAAGTGGTCTGTCAACACTGAGATTGCAAGTTCGATTCTCACTGCAAGCAAGGTGTACTCGACTCCAATCTTAATTGACAAGGATTGCCAGTTTTTCTACCGCAGGTCGGGGGTTTTCTCCGGGTATTCCGGCTTCCTCGCCCAATAAAAACTGGACGCCACGATATAGCTGAAAAATTGCTGAAAGTGGCGTTAAACACTATCAAACAAACAAACAACTAATTGTTTTGTGTGTTTGGTCCCATATTACAACATGAAAACTTGCATGTTCTGTAACTGTGGCAATTCAGCAGGAATAGGTTAAGATTATTCTGCCTCGGATGTTGTTGTAATTCTTGTCTTTCATATGCTCTGACTTTTTTGGGGGGATGGGGTGGGCGGTGGGTCCGAATTAAAAATTGTATGGTATTTTTTTGGTCAGATGATCACACACATATATACTTTTAATGGAATATGCATTTTAGCATGAACGTTTAAAGGAATGAAGAATTCATAACATACGCCCTGTGTAAAACTCGAATTCTAACAATCCAACATTGTTCTAGTTTAAGAATGTCTAAACTGCCATACCCAAACCTTCATTGCAATCAATAGGACCTCCTTTTCTAGTTAAATTGCTGGCCTATATGTTAAAAGTTGTTGAAGCTGATGAACGAATGCACATTTATTGCTGGTATGTAAACAAATGATTTTTATCAATTTATTTTTCCACTTATTTATCTGTTGCTTTATCCAAGTGAATAGAATGATCTTAGCTTTATTAACACTTCGCTTAAATTTAAAACTGAAACTAGTTTACATGCATTTTGATTACCGTATAGAGATAAATGTAGCATCATGCATTCGTAGAAAACATTTTGTGCTTGAATGATGTTTGATGTTGAATAATAGCATTTTTTCATCTCTACTGGGAAATCCTGTTTTATTGGAGGAGAATAACAGACCATCGTATGAAAACTTTTCAATTATTGTCAATCCAGATAATGGAAAAAAAATTGTTCCAGCATTTTATACTTTATGTACCAGTATTAAGTTGTTTTTTTTTAAAGTTCTTAGTATTGTATTCACTGTTGATTAATATCTAAAACAGTTATAACAATTAAAATTGAGCACTAACTTAATGGAAGCACACATTAAAGCACATATTACAACAGATGACATATCATGATATAAAATTACATATTAAGGTGGTGACTAGTACAACGAGCGACTGTGATTAGAATAAGCCTTCAATCTTTAATGGTTTTTTGTGTGGACTGTGTGTTCATTAGTAGATGAACTAGGTCTTGCTTGATTTTCTTTTTTAGAAATTTCCCCCCCCCCCAAGGACATTTCAAGGATCGGTGAACTGTGAATCGACATTACAGAAGTAGCAGGCGCATCCTTCGCAAGTTCTGTCAATGTCCTCATCACAGCTGTCTGTTAATGTCTGTCTTTTTATTTACTGTTATTAAGTTTCGGATGACTTTCTTTTTCTTCGGAAAGTGTGCCCTGGCTCTGTCGATGGTATTTGAACTGCTCATTTGCTGACCATATGCGATCTGGTTAAGGAATTCTGTGACCCAAGTTGGTAGGTTGTCGGACTCCGCTTCTATGCAGAAAAGAAGTTTTCTGTTCCTTGTAACATCGTTCTTTTTATATGTTCTCTTAAAATGTTATCTGCTATATTTTGTAATGGACTGGCGATCTCATATCTCAGCATCATCTAGTTCCTCAGTGAACCAGATTTAAAAGTAGTTGTGTTTTTGTTTATTTATATGATAATCTTACTTTATCTGTAATGGACATCTGCTTAAGAAAGCCGGGGATTAAAGATGATATACCTGCCATAATACTAAGGGTCGATCGTGCTTTGCTTGTCTGGTGGTATATGTGCTTTTCTTGTTAGGTTCTAATTATATAATAAACTGTTTACAATAGACTTCATGATTTCTCAATTAATAAGTTACTCATTTATGATCATGTTAAATGTTTGATGGTATTGGTTAAAATTAATCAAACTTAATTGTTGTGTTATTGCCAATAAAATAATACACTACACTTATTGTCTTTGAGTATTCTTAAATATTTATTTTAACAAGACTTGTTCATTTCTTACAATACCGGTAATTATTTCAATAGCGTAACAAATTTTTATTCCAGTATTGTGCACACTACTGGTATTGCGATCTCTAAGTACAGATTATCCCTCCAAACTATCCCTCCTCGACAGTAAATAACCGAGACCTAATTAAGCAATTATTCATGGCTGCCCAAATTTTATTTGTTATTTAAATGTGAGTAAGCATTATATTTATGAATATTTGCCACGAGCGTCATGAACTATTTCGATTCTGATGAAATATAGACATTTGTAATTTCGCGCCTAAATAGGGGACAGACCATTTAACTTGAAGGGGGGGCCTTGGTTTTTTGTTTTGATCAGAAAAAATTTTTCCGCGCTTATTTATTTTTTGAAGGCGTCGCGACAGAATATTTTTTTTCATTATTAGCATTAGTTTATATAGCAGAAATCTTTCTTCAGAATATTTTTTCTTACCCTCTGCTTCCGAAATATTTTTTTCATCAAAAATCATTTTCAGAATATTTTTTTAGGAAAAAAACCAAGACCCCCCCCCCTGCAAGTTAAATGGTCGGTCCCTTGGTAAAGGTCTATCTTGGCTGTTCCAACTTCCGATATTCTGCCTTGTCAGAACATTTTTTCTCGTGTAATATTTGGCACAAAAAGGGAGAAATATAAATTAAAAAGTAACATATCATTAACAATAACAATATAATTTAACAAATAGAACAGAGAACTACAAGTTAATTGTTGCTGTTTTTGAGTGACAAATGAAAACGCATTTGCTCGAGCTTTATTATTCTCCTTTTGTAGATCAAAAAATGCAAATTTAAATCAGAAATTATTTTCTACAATTAATCAGCATTTGGAAATTCGGTTGTGTTTACATTTTGATACAGTAAATTTTTACCTAAATTAGAAGCAGCGTCTTTTCGAAACTTTTCGAGCCAGTTTTGGAAAGTTACGACATCAGACGAACTGTTGTAAACAACGCAAGGTCTCTTAAAAACACAACATGGTAAAGTCAAGGACGATTTGTGACATGTAAACAATGAAGGCATCGTATGAACAAATGGACGTGTAATCGTGAAAACATTTTTTCTGTTAGATTTTCGTAATACAAAGGTAGTGTATGCAATAATTTTTAATAAATGCAACAACAAAAAACGGAGCACACAAAAAAGGGGTGGGGGGGGGGGGGGGTAAATGACTGGAACACCCATATTTTATTGAATATTTCAAATGATGTCTGTTTCCAGAGCGTCTGAAGGACATCATATTAGAATTACTGATAGTATTAATATTTGATAATTTGCTTGCAAGTGTCTGTAATCTTTGTTGCAAGTATTATTATGGTTAATTTTTCGAATCCGGTGGATGTAAAAATATGAGAACAGATTTTCGTTTCTTTAGGACAGACTATTATTTATTTCATATGTCATAATGAAATGTTTGTTTTATTGGGAGCTCTTTATTATGTCTGCCACGTTCAGCAATTTTTCTGCTATATGATGGCGTCCAGTTTTTATTTTGGGAGGAAGCCGGAGTACTCGGAGAAAGACCCTTACCTTCGGTAGGAAAAATGGCAATTCTTGTAAATTAAGATTGGAGTCGAGTACATCATTTCCTCCGTGAGACTCAAACCCGTCATAATGATTTTCCGACGCAGTCGGTATTATATTCACCTTTTACCCTTTGACCTTATGACACTTCACCTCTCGAAAAGCAAGTCACGTGATCGTAATTCTGTTTCTTGATTGGTCAAAAACCAATTGAACGGGGGTTCGGAACAGGGTGGTAAATTGGGCAGGGGTTCTGAACAGGTTTGTAAATTGGCAATTCACCTTTCAAATTTTTTACATTATTATTAGATCTGTTTGTTTATAAAATTATTTCATAGTGCAATTTAGTATTAAGAACAATAGAGATGAGCTGCAGTTTGTAAAATTTTATTTCAAACAACTTATACAAAAATGTTAAATATTTTTTATTTGAAGTACAGCGCAAATTAAAACGCATATTAACATGCTGGATTTTTGCAGGCTTTTATGGAGTGTCAAAAAGACGAAGAGAAGAAATTTTAATTTATTTCTTTAATAAATACAAATTAACAATCATTTTATATACATGTTGATATTAAATCAAATGCATTATTATTGTTCTTGGGCGTCCGTCGTAGTGCACACATAGATAGAGAGTTGTGGCTCTAATTGTAAAGTATACTTTGCTTATTCAGTAAATTTTAAACTATAAACATTTCTAATATTCAATTTGTTTACATTATTGTATAACTCTTTGGTGCTCGCAGAAAAACTTCATTTCTATATCTTAAGCAGTGGGTTTCAATACATAATAGCAATAAACGTTCTGGAATACATGAACAAAGTACATGTAATTGTATGTAAATTATCAAATTTAGGTTAATTGTATGCTTGATAAATCTTAATATCGAAAACACGTAAATAAAATAATATGTTGAAATATAAAAACACATATGGGGGGGGGGGGGGCACACATGTATAAATTAATTTCAAACTCGTTTCACATGGGACTAGTGTTAATTTATAGGTTCATGATTTCTTTCACGTAGTAATAGTTGTCCTTCAGTACTTCCCCAAAAAAATTTCCATCAAACATTTCTGGTCTATTGAAACGGGGAATTTGTATGACAATAATGGCGATTCGTAGTTCAATGCATAACTCAATTTATATTTTTACTGCGTCGGTTATCTTTTTTAAAGATAGTACTTGTTTAAAATATATTTCAGTTGTAATACATACTAAAAGACATGGTATGGTTCCGGTAAGCACCTATCTCAGTAACTACTCAATTGAGATATTCAAATTGCAATAATTTATGCCGAAATAATTTTATTAAATGTACTGTAACGATTCTTCTCGTATCCCACAGTCTATCAGTTTGTATTAACGGTCGAGGTCAACGCTAATACAACTGTTCTATTAACAATTTATGCTGCAAACTGAATACATGATATGAAACAAGAACCAAAATGCGAGTAACCCGAACACAATACAAACCATGGGTGCACTCAGGTGCTCCGGACGAGTCAGCAGTGCCCGCCTCTACATATGCAACCGTCGAGTTACTCTATAGCTACCTGCTTGTGACCTATTATACTATATACATATTTACACAACAGCGCCAATATCAATAGTCATTATATCAGATTCTAAAAACCATTATAATTCACAAGATATAACATCATAACACACCTATGTCCTATATGACCTTCCTGTATCTTCTATGACCGTAATAATCCACATGATATAACATAATCTAGGTTCCTACAACCTATGTCCTGTATGACCTTCCTCTGTCTAAAATATATCACTTGGATACTTGTCTAGTAGCGCGATGCTCCTAGACTACGACAGATAAGCGTTATGCTTATATGCCGCCTATGGTATAGAAACGCAATGACTCTATACCCCATCCTCTATGACACAGAACCAAGCTTGTATTCAACCACGTTATTTGAAGACTTACTGGTCTGAGAGGCTGAGATAAGTCTACAACACCAGACGCTGTAAGCTCCAGCTCCGTCAATTGAACTCTACCTATATGGCTTTAAACTCCCAAGCTTTACTTATAGGTTTCGTTCTATGTCCCTACTTCGACAGCCGTTCTGCACCGGTCATTCTTCGCGTTCAGAATGATAATGATTGAGACTTGACTTGACGTGGGGAGTTTTTTACGTCCTACACCGACAACTTAATGCCCTTGGTCGGACTGGACAATGATTGATTGATTGATTAATGGTGTTTAACGCCCGAGCAGCAATATTTCAGCTATGATTCAGGCGAAATACTGTTAACGTGTTTAGGGCATTTTTACGTCTGTTAACTGTTTTTTAATAATGCAAATGTTTTTCAACCATTAGCTGTTATCTGTTTTTTTTTAAATTGGCATAGTTATTAACTGTTATAATGAAAAATAAAGACCCTGTTTGAGCAATCTGCCCTCATATTTATACTCCTTTATGGATTATTCCATTTTCATAGGACGATTCAAACCTAGCCCGCATCCTAGTAACGGGGGTTAGTGAAAAGAGATAAACTGCGTCACTTTTACTTCCGTTACCTATTATGCATTTTATTCATAACACAGCTACACACAAGAGGCACCAAATATTCGGGCCGTAAATAATCAATCTTTGCTGCATAAAAAGAATTCCTTCCATGATGTAGGTAACAAACAGGCATACACACTGTCATTGAATTAACACTTGTGATAAATAAGGAGCAAAAGCTGTAAATAGCTTTTCTAACTTATAATCCAAATCAAAGATGGGAGGGGAAGATCTTTTCTGTTAACGTGTTTAGGGCATTTTTACGTCTGTTAACTGTTTTTTAAATAATGCAAATGTTTTTGAACCATTAGCTGTTATCTGTTTTTTTTTAAATTGGCATAGTTATTAACTGTTATATTGAAAATAAAGACCCTGTTTGCTATTTTTCAGTACGCTCGAATTCGGCGATTAACATGTCTTGAAAATGCATCAGTTCGAAAGGATAACAGCACATAGGTACCGTTTTTTGTTGAAGAATTGATGCAACAATATTTAAACAGACTCTCGAATTGTATCGAGTTTATTTTTTTATCCACTTTATTAGAAATAGAATATGATTTTGAAATTTAAAAAATTAATGTAAAATTTCAAGTAAATCGTTGTCATGGTTGTACGAACATGGTACATTGTTCTGTCTAATCTAAAAGTAGCATTGAAAAGTAACCGACTTTCACGTCTTTTTTTAACATACAAATAACTAAACGTTGTATTTCTGATTTCAAGTGAAAATCAGAAATACAACCATGACAACGATTTACTTGAAATTTTACATTAATTTTTTAAATTTCCGCAGCAAATCATGTAACGTTTTCAAACTCATATCATATGACGGACCGGCTTAGTGCCGGCCCGTAATAATTAACAAAATCATCACAGTATCTATAGACCACGCAAATACGAAATTACTGCAATAACTTCACTGATGCAATACATTGTATTGAACATTAGTTGCTCGAGATTAAATAACATTACTGTTCATAAAACTGGCTAGAACATAATTCATGCATTTTATGTGTGGATGTTGAAAAATGATATTGAAATTGTAGAAGCTACAAAAGGCAAAATTATATATACCTGAAAAAAAGAACTCCCGACTATTTGTGTTTCGTTTATTGTTAATAAAGTTTATTTTATGATTTTGTTCGGTATTAATTCTTTGTGAGCGTTCAGGTGTGAAATTTAATCAAGCGCGGTTTTCTGTCAACGTGAAGCTTGCTCCGGTCTTCACGTCAGATGTGCACTATTTTTTCGTGCAACATATCGGTATTTAAATTTCTAATTGCCAAATCATTAAGAGTAACCATGGCAAGGAGGCGGATATCGGAAGCACAGAGATGGCAAATCAACGGCATGCATTTCACTGATATGATCGGGCATGTCTTACAAGGCAATAAGACGTCAGCTTGGCTATTATTATACAGTTATTAGTCGTTTGGTCAGAAAACACGCTACCACGCAAGATGTTAAAGACCGTTCTAGATCTAGTCGACCATCTGTGACAACCCTACGTGAAGAAAGGAGCCTTGGTAGATTGGTTAGGCGAATTCCGTTTGCAGCAAGCACCTTTCTCAAACAACAATGGTTACCTGGTCGTAATCTGTCAGCAGGACAGTACAAAATCGTCTCAAAACTGCATGAGTAAGGTCAATTAGACTCATTAAACGCCCAGTGCTTGATGATCGCCATCGAAGGGATAAGTTGGCCTGGTGCAAAGCAAGACAATATTAGCGAACCCGTCTTTGTAAGGCATCAACACACAGCTTACAGGGCAAGAAACAGTGCCCTTTGGTGGTGGCTCTGTTATGGTGTGGGACTGTATCTCAAATGATTGCAAACTGGATCTGGTAACAATCAATGGCCACCTTAATGGCGAACTGAAGTACACCCGGGACGTGCTTACACCTAGAGTTGTGCCTCTTTTTGAAGACCAACCGTTAGTCAGGGCTGGTTTCATGGATGACAACGCTAAACCTCATCGTTCCAGGGCAGTCAGGTCATATCCGGAGAACGAAGCTGTGACCACTCTCCCGTGGCCTGCAAGAAGTTCAGATCTCAACCCAATAGAGCATCGATGGTATCAGTTGGGTAGGCAGTTCTGGAAGCTCCTCAACAGAACTTGCAACATTTAGAAGCTCAACTACACCGGGAATGGCGACAGCTAACGCATCGACAAACTAATGACGCCTTACTGGCAGAATGGGACGCACTTTGATTTTCTCTAGCGCTACAACTGTATAACCCATTGATAAAAATACACATCTTAAAATATTTGTATAGATATAGTCATAAGCTTCACAGATTTTATACATCATGATGTTCTCAACATTTGTCATTAACATGCCATGTTTATCAAGACAAAAATTGCCCACGGTATATATACAACATTACATTACACCTAAATATATAATTCCTGTCTTCAGCACATTTTCACTTACACAAAGCTGTGCTAAAAACCAAACTGTTTCATAGGACACCTATCTTTATAAATTCTAAGCAACTTACATATTTATCAAAGACCATAAAATATTTTGAAAAAACTTACACTATTTGCAATAGCATTTGTCTAGTTTAAAAAAGAAAACGATCTTTGATAAATCTGACCATCTCATTGCTGATTATGAGTAATCAATTTGAATAGAATTGAATTGAATAGAATCCTGGCCCACAAGATTTAGATGAATCTAGCTAACCTTGTATAATCTGTTTATTAAATGAATGTACATGGGACACTGATGCAATGGACTATGTCATACTAAAACCAATTGAACAACTATGCTATTTTATCTAACTTTTCTAGTAGTAAGAGAGAACTTGATTATTTTTCTGAGGGCTATATTTCATGAGACATGTCAAACTTGTTACTTGTTATGGTCTGAAAACCACAAATACCCCTTTTTCACAAACTAAGTACCACAACTCGAACAATAATTAAGTTTGATTTTGTTTTAATGGTGTTTTAATGAAATTTCAGCAATTTTTCAGCTATATCATGGTGTCCAGTTTTGATTGGGGGAGGAATCCAGAGTTCCCTGAGAGAATACCCGACCTGCGGTAGGAAAACTGGCAATCCTTGTCAATTAAGATTGGAGTCGAGTACACTCTGCCTGCAGTAAGAATCGAACCCGGAATACACGTGATCAATAGTAGACGAACTACCTTAACCACTCGGCCACCCAGGCCCCAACAATAATTAAGAAATGCACCAAAAAGTATATAGACCATGAGGCTAACATAATTAACAACTGTAAAGTTTGAAGAAAATCTGTGAAGGTATTCTCAAGACCGAGTACGGACGTTTGTATACCATAGAAGATGAATGGATGAAAACTGTAAATATATAGCTCATTCAGACTAAAAAATAAATATTTCAATAAGTATATGTAGTTCAATTTCTAGTAGGTTTTCCATTTACTTATGCATCTTCTAAACTTATCAAGAAAAAGGGTAGATCTGCACAGATATTTTTATTTTAATTAATATTTGTACAACAGAATAAATTAGTCTACTTATTGCAATCTAAGTTTGGACCTTTTGACCCTGTAACAAAGTTATCTGGAAATGTATTGCTACTATGTGTTACTTTAATGATTTTTGCAGGAGATAGCTGAACAGTTGCCGTGATTTCTTCATCACTTTTGACTGTGGAGCAAAAAGAATAATTTTCTATTGGATATAGCTGTTTCTGTCTGCGTTTTCTAGAACTAATTCGAATAGATTTGTCAATAGGTTTTACAGTTTGTGGCAATTCTTTAAAATCTCTTGCTCTTGATTGCTGTATACTATTTTGTTGCTGTGTTGAACTGTTATTAATAAAGTTCTTTCTTTTGAGTTGAAAACTCTGCCACATTTTTTTCTGCGATTCTGATGTATCCCTCAGACTCAATGTTTGAGGATTTACCACAGATATTAACTTTCCATCATCTCTATTATCATGTAAATGTTCCAAGAAATCATCTACTGAAAACACTTTGGTACAAGTGCAACATCTTATGCATGGTGAATTTTCATTGTTATATAAATCCATGAACACATTACCCGTTTGGATATTGTTTAATTGGCTGTTATTAGAAAAAACATCTCTATGACTAACAGCCAAAACATTTCTCCTGTTTCTTGCTTTTGGCCATTTCTTTCTTTTGATTTTATTAAAAACTGTCCACTTTACTTTTAAGAAACCAGGTTTTTTGGACTTTCTGTCGACTGCAAAAGGTTTTTGACGGTTTTTGCTCAGCCAAGTTAAAGTTTTGTCATGTACATTTTTCGTTGCAAGTTTTCTTGAATCCTTAGTTTGCTTTACATCAGCTATTTTTGAATGTTTTATATTTTGCTTATTGACATCTGACTTGTTTAAAATTAAACTTTCAGAAGGAGGATCTACAATCATAACTGTAGAAGTAATATGAGAACTAACACTCTTCTGCTGCTTGCTCTCTATACAAGAATTTTCAGAGGAATTATTATTGGAATCTCCTTTCAGTAATTCAAGAAAATTAATCTTTTTGTGTCTAGTTCGCCCCAGAGGTTCCTGAAGATGGTGATCTGTAAAAGGAGCTGCTACTTGAGATATAGTGGTCTGTGGCATTTTTCTGAAAAATAATCAAATTCAAGGTACATGTAAGCTACATTCAACACCAACATTGTATTATATCATTGTTATTTTTTATTTATTTTATATTTTATAGTAGAATATAATATAATATACAATGTAATATTATGATATTATATTTAATAAAGACATTTATGTGATGCCAAAGAAATGAACATATTTAAAAAAGAAATGAGGAATTTATCTGCTAATTAGGGCCATCTAAAATAAATTGTCTGGTTCTCAGACAATTGATTTTTTTTTAACAGCAAGGTACATACTGGTCACTTTTGACAGGTTTTGTTTGGTTGTTTGCACAGTTCTTCTTCTATACCATTTTGTATACTTTATCATGTTTATGATCTACGGGTCATAAGTTAGGACAAATAACTATTTAGCAACTTCATTAAAAGCTGAACAAGAAGGAAGATAATACAATATTTACTTGACCTTAATGAAGAAAAATGTTAATGCAACAAACATACATGAACACTGACAATGTCAAGTATTCCTCCATATTCTAAACATAGAAACATTCATCTCCCATGTGCTTCTACTAAGTATATAAAATTGTCACATGAACGCTTGATGCAAAAGCAAAAAAAAAAAAAAACCCAGCAAGTAATAGATATTAATTTACACTCTAATCAATAAAAATGAATGTTCCAGAGAATCTGGATAGTGATCAAACTATTAAAAGGAAGCAAATTTTTTTTTACAATTTTGGTCGGAAAACAGCAAACAAACAATATATTAATTAATTTAGACCTCAACTAAGTCATGCTGTGGTGGCCATTTTGAATTTATGATTGGCAAAAGAAACACAAAATTTAACAAAGAACCTACTTGTTAGATTTTTATAAACTAATATTGCTGATAACTTTTGTTTCAATTGATTTATCAGTTTCTGACAATTTATACATATTATTTCAGTCTGCGAAATTAGCACAAGTCCGTTGGCCCCTGGCCAGTAAAAATCCTTTCGGGCAAGTGAAATTTTGATAAAATTTATATTGAATATATAGGAGAAAATCCAAAAGTTCAGGATTCGGGCAAGTGAGTTGCAAATCCTAATTTCAAGCACTGTTATTTAATAGGAGTCTGTGGTAATTCCCATGGTTGTGGCCATTTTGGATTTCTAATAAGAATAAACATCATAAGATTTCTAAATGACCATCAAATAAACAATCACATATAATATTGCATCAATCCTTTGCAGTTTCAGAGAAGACATTTCAATATTTTCCTATAAATTTGTACATTAAACTAAGTACTTTAAGGGCGGTTGGGGGCATTTTGAATTTCTGATTGGAATAAAATACAAAATATATAACATTATGGACAACAATGCATTATATATTGCAGATTTTCAAACTTATCCAGGATATATTTGATATAAACAATTGATTTTAATATGATGAAATTCTGAAAAGAAATGTACAAACATGTAGCCGTAAGACACACTTTTATATACTAGTAAATTACAACTCTTAGGGGCATAAACTTCAACAAAAAAGATTGATCTATGATTTTTTTCAATTAACTTGTCTAAGATATTGTTGATATAAACATTTAATTTAAATTCATAAAACTTAACAAATGTACTGTAGGTATAAGAGTACTTACAGGACATCTTTCCACAAAAATATACATTTCCATGGGCCATACTTTGAATAAAAAATAATCAATCTAGAGCACATGCTGAGATTGAAAAGTAGGCACAAGAGCACTTACTAGACAGTTTTCCATATCATTAACAATTTGAACTGAGGGGAAATAACTTCCAAGAAAACGATTATTTCGTACTGATTGTACTAAAATGTGTCAAAAAAATTGTAAATATTTAACATTTCATTAAAATGTTATGAAAATTAAATCCAACAAAAAATGTAGGCTTCAGAGTGCTTACAGACCTGAAGTAGTAGATGGACAGAGTGAAACAAATGTGGACTGTGAGCTAATGCTCACTAGTGATACCCCCACTGTCACAAAAATTTTGCATACATGTATGTCAACTATGTGTAAAATTATAAAGTTTGTTTTTGCATACAAAAACAAAATCTCCCCACGTTACCCAGATTTCAACCAGAAGACAAAAATTTCCTTGTAATATGCAAAACTAAATATGGTGTACTTGCTACATACCAAGTTTAATAAAAATTTGTAGTAGTTTTTGAGGAGTTGAGCGGAAACCATGATTTATAAGCAATTTTTGGAAAATTCTAAGTTCAAAGGGTAATAACTCCCACAAATTTTGAGGATAAAAGTTTCCTGGTAATATGCACAACTACATACTAGTATGGTGCAGTTTGCTATGTACCAAGTTTAGTAAAATTTGGTTCAGCAGTTTCAGGAGTTGAGCGGAATAACTTTGTGACGGACAGGACAAAAACAATATGTCTGACCACCAAGTGGGGGAGACATAAATCTAATAATTCGGTTAACAGGAAGTAGATAACCAAGGAGCATAAAATCGCTATACACCATAAGTACTATGGGATAAAGCAATATGCAAAATATCGGGCACATTTCTACAACAATTATAATATGACAATTCTGGCTATTATTTTATTTGTTAGAAAACTAAATTTTGTAATTTCAGCCAAATCAGAATGCATTAGCATTTAGCAGCCCTGGCAACCTTTTCCAATCAGCTAGAAATATTCAAAATCAAAGAACTATCCTGGCCAATTTCTAGAAAAATTCAAAATCATTAAAGAAATATCCTTGCTTAATTCCTAGATAATCAAGTTTTAATGTTTGCAAAGGTTTCAGGGAAAAAGTCATTTGTATGTTTTTGCCATACGGTCCAATGTTAAGCTTGAATATGACTATTTAAGGTAGATTCCTACAATATTACAAAGCAATCTACCAAGTGGCTTGTCAGGAAACAAATTTTGAAATTTCACCCAATCAGAAGGCATTATTGGTACTGGCAGCTATGTTGAATTTCCACAATCGCCTTAAGAACACCTCAAAACTAGAGGCTCCCAGGAGCCTGTATCGCTCACCTGAACCTGAAACCAAACAACCCTTTTTTATCCAGCTTTTCGTTGCTATAAGGAATTGCCCAACACTTCTGCAAAAATCATTAATTTTGACCTTTTAAGGGAAATAACTTCTTTAAGGAGGATCTTTTGATGCTTAGAGGGAGAAGGGAGGTTCACTTCAAATTTGCTGTACCTGTTATACTTTTTTAACTATCAGTCGAAAACTCTCTCGACTCCCACCCCCCCTTTTTTCATTTTATCTATTTTAAGCCAACGTAGCTATGTAGGTAGTCAGGTGTCATGATTTGCAAAATTTTGGTAGAGGACGTCCTAAAGATGATGTGTGCAATGTTTCAAAGCAGTCCTTTCATTGGTTAAAGAGGAGAAGATTTTTTAAAATCAAGTAAAATTGATTAAAAAAATGTTCAAGGAAAATAATTCCTAAACGGTTAATCAGACAATCTTGACCCTAGAGTCATTTTTGTAGCCCTCATAGAGCAGCACAATTAAGCAATGCTAACTTTCACATAGTTTGGTTAAAATGTGTAAAATAGTTGCAGAGAAGAAGCTGTTTGCATTTTTTTTCCCATATGTTCCTATGTTAAGCTATGTTAAAGGGTGGTGGCCATTGTGGATTCTGGACGGCTCAAAAACAAAACTTAGTAGAGGACCATCTAAAGTACATTTCTGTAATATTTCAAATCAATCTGCCAAAAGGTTTAGGATAAGAAGATTTTTAAAATTGCACTAGTCCCACTGGCAGCCATATTGAATTTCCAATCGGCTCAAAAAAATCAAAATAATAAGATAACTATCCAGATCTAGACTTCATTTCTGTGTTCCATTGTAGTAGCCATCTTGAATTTGGGACGGAACAAAAAAAACCCAAACTTTATAGAGCACAATATAAGGAATGATTCTGCAATATTTTAAATCAATCTGACAAGTGGTTTGTGAGAAGATTTTTTAAAAATTTACCCAATCAACACATTTATGGCACTGGCAGCCATGTTAAATACTTGATAGGATTTGTTAAGAACCACCCTATAAACAAATAAACAATACTGCCCAGTTTGGTCCAAAATGGCCAAGCGTTTTTGGAAATGAAGATTGAAATGTGAAAAGTTTAAAACAAACAACCCAAGAGGAAAGATGCTAAGTGACGAGACTGAAAATAGCTCACATGAACCTTTGTGTCTGATAAGCTAAACAATGGCTTCTTTATACCTGAGCTTATTCTGTCATTTTGTTAAACAAGCTAAGCAAAAAATTTTGCAAGAATCTTCCTTAAACTTAACGGGAAACTTTGCGAAAAAATGAAAATTTGATATGTTATTCTTCAACTAAAAAGAAACACATTTGCCTCTTGATGTTTTATTATATTTTCAGTGGTTAAGTTTTTGCATGGAATTTATCATGTAAAAAATGCACTAATGGGGGTTTGCCATCTTGTCACCATCTCGTCACTAGATGGCGATACTAGACATCCAAGTACCTTAAAAGTCGTCGAATGATAATAACGCGAAACGGTCAATAACAGAAGGTTGTACTATAAGACAAGGTTGTGGAAAGATTACGTTTCGTATTCCTGATCTATATATAAGCAAAACAAGTGTGGACACAGAAAAACGTCTCGCCTGTATTCCGCATCAGTAACGAAAATAAATTTCGTCATAAGCATTACGTAAATAGCATTAAATATCAGCAGCGGCCTGTATACAAAATATTGTCACCATACACTGCATAGTTGCAGGGGAACAGCCGTAACCCAAAAACTTTAACGTAGTCAATGGACCGTGAAATTGAGGTCAAGGTCAGGTGACACCTACCAGACAGTCATCAGCAACCTATACACCAAATATTGTCATCCTACCATGCGTAATTACAGAGGAACTGTCGTAACCCAAAAACTTTAACGTAGTCGCTGGACCGTGAAATTGAGGTCAAGGTCAGGTGACACCTACGAGACAGTCATGTACTAGTCATCAGCAACCTATACACCAAATATTGTCATCCTACCATGCGTAGTTACAGAGGAACTGTCGTAACCCAAAAACTTTAACGTAGTCGATGGACCGTGAAATTGAGGTCAAGGTCAGGTGACACCTACCAGACAGTCATGTACAAGTCATCAGCAACCTATACACCAAATATTGTCATCCTACCATGCATAGTTACAGAGGAACTGTCGTAACCCAAAAACTTTAACATAGTCGCTGGACCGTGAAATTGAGGTCAAGGTCAGGTGACACCTACCAGACAGTCATGTACAAGTCATCAGCAACCTATACACCAAATATTGTCATCCTACCATGCGTAGTTACAGAGAAACTGTCGTAACCCAAAAACTTTAACGTAGTCGCTGGACCGTGAAATTGAGGTCAAGGTCAGGTGACACCTACCAGACAGTCATGTACTAGTCATCAGCAACCTATACACCAAATATTGTCATCCTACCATGCGTAGTTACAGAGGAACTGTCGTAACCCAAAAACTTTAACGTAGTCGCTGGACCGTGAAATTGAGGTCAAGGTCAGGTGACACCTACCAGACAGTCATGTACTAGTCATCAGCAACCTATACACCAAATATTGTCATCCTACCATGCGTAGTTACAGAGGAACTGTCGTAACCCAAAAACTTTAACGTAGTCGCTGGACCGTGAAATTGAGGTCAAGGTCAGGTGACAGGTGACTGACTGGCAAGTACTCATCATAAGCTACCTCTGGACCAAATTTGATGCACCTAGGGCTTGAGCTTACAAAGATATGAAGCAAGATGTCAAGTGTTTACGCCGCCGCCGCCGCCGGATTCCCATACATATGTCTCGCCTCCAGCGACTTTCGTCGCAGGCGAGACAAAAACCCACTTGTTTAACAAGTAGTTAACCAATTTAAAGCTTCTACTTAAGATTATTTCCACAGCAGCAACAACGGTAAACGGAAAAAAGTCACAGTTTTGATAGGAAAAAAGTCCATAAATATTAATTAAAATGAAAATTATTCGTATTATTATTTTCAACTTAATCAGATTAAGCAACTTATTGAACGAAACTTTTGCGAAGTTGACTATTTAAGAAATAGCTGTCATTAAATGAAATATTTTTAAATACTCTGGTTTTCGCGCATCAAAATTTCACTTCACGTTTAGTACATTTATAATTATTATTATTGTTATTATTATAATTATTATTACTGGTAACATTTATTGTGCGTATGCGTAACACAGTTTCTAAAATTTTACATGTTGTGTATATTTGAGTTAATGTGTAAGTTTTACGTTTCCTCTGACATTTAAAGGTATTCGATATCTTATATACATCCTGTGTTCTGACACTTCAGTGTATTCAAATCATACCTGTCTTGGCAGGAGGGGGTGTGCCTTTCTAATTTCGAATTACATGATTAACCTTTAATCTGGTTAGCTTTTGAAAAAGTCCGAATATTCATACTTCAAAGTCGGCGTCAAATGATCTAGTAATTGCAATAAACATCCTGTTTGTTTACCTGCTAATTCTGTTAATTACCCTTCATAAACGAGTAATGATTTACCTGTAACATTTTCACGTCCAGGTACAACTGCCGTTTCAAGACGTGCAAAATTATCCACGGAAAAATAATCATATAAATATATCTTTTATTACAATTATTATTTAGGTAAGTTATATCGGAGTTAAATAAAGACAGGTTAAAATTTGTGTCTAAAAATACTTCTATTAAAACAAAGATCATTAAAACATTAAAACGTATTTGGTAATCTTATGTTGTCAGCCGGTCATTAGTCATCGCCACAGTTTATATATTGTTCAAAGAGCTAATGCAGAAAAACATATTTTTAAACTGGATTATTTATCATATTTACTGGATAATTACATTTATCACGTCACAAACGCAGTCACGTGATAAAATACTGTCAATATGGCGGCTCCCATACACAAAATTTTACCACCTTTAATCCACTCTAGAAGCGTAACGGTAAAGAATACAATAAAACATCAAAAGGCAATTATATTTCTTTTTATTTGAAGAGTAGCATATCAAATTTTCATTTTTTCGCGAAGTTTCCCTTTAATATTGCCCTTTTTCTTTGCCATTTTTTTACAGAAGATATATATTCTATTATTTACCTTTTCTCAATAACTGGTGGTTTTGCTTTAATTCTTGATGTCCTTTTCATCTTATTTTTTGTTTGGTAATCTACTGAGCGCGGCAACTTAGACACAGGGTTTACATAATACCCAACCAAAGTTTCTGCATCTTCTTTACTAATGATCAAATTGCTTTTGGAATTGAATGCTTTTCCATATTGAACTAAAAAGTATCGCTGCATTTCAGAACAGTTTTTAACATCCACTCCCAATAACTGACATCTTTTCTTCAGAATACCCGTGTCTTTTGCTGGCAAAATTTGTTTATGAATATCTACCAAACGTAAATATGGCAAGTTATCTAACATTATTGCAGGTAAATCATTCCAGTACATGCTTACAGTCACAATCCAAGGTGCATTGTCACCTCCCTGATCAGGATCAACTGGTAACTGCTCTGAAGTCTCCTGAAATAGTTTTATATTTTGTCCAAAGATATCAACTTGTTCAGATTTCTTTGTGGAATGTTCTGTAGGCCTAGCAGAATTATGTAAAACTTTATTTTTATCAGCTGCAGCTGAAACAAGAAAGGTATAATCATTATACCAGTAGCAATTCAAATATAGTAAGCAAATAAATTTAAATGCAAGGGCAAACACTCACCCACCTATTATCTGTAACCTAAAGCTCCTCATGCAGAGAGGAATTTTGTGCAATCAGCCATGGATTTATGTTTGTTTGTTTGTTTGTTTGATGGTGTTTAATGCCACTTTCAGCAATTTTTCAGCTATATCATGGCGTCCAGTTTTTATTGGGGGAGGAAGCCGGAGTACCCGGAGAAAACCCCGACCTGCGGTAGAAAAACTGGCAATCCTTGTCAATTAAGATTGAAGTCGAGTACACCCTGCCTGCAGTGAGAATCGAACAAGCAACCTCAGTGTTGACAGACCATGTGATCAATAGCAGACGAACTACCATGACCACTCGGCCACAGAGGCCCGAACCATGGATTTAAGCTAGGCTGTTGTTCCCCTGGTTAAGTGGTTTACTGTGACTCAAGGTGCATTTTTGCCTATTAAATTGGTACCATGAATTCTAAAAGACGCAATTCTTTAAACATTTCCATTACAATGTACATGTATGCACAGGAATGCAGTTATTAGGTGACTGCAATTATCTTTATTTTTGACTGGCCTAAAGTAAGTCATAATCAGATTCATGTGTCAAACAGTTGAAGGACTGTTTTTCAACTTGTTTAAAAACAATGATAGGATCAGGTCAAAACCCCTTCTAAAATGCTCCACTTATATCAAAATGGCCCCACTGTAAAATTTACCCCCAACCCACCCTTCCCCTTTTACAAAAATGTTCCCACAGTTAACAATATTGACCCACATATGTCATAATTGCTAAAGTGTAAATATTTTTTTATATTAAATAAATCTAGTATGTAGAGTCAAGCAGGAGCCTGGAGACAAATGACTTTGAGCTGTCTTTAAATTTTTGCAATTTATATAGTTTCAGTCTAGCTGTTAGTGATGAAAACTAAAAATTTCTTCAAAAATCCTGATTAAATGCCATAGCTCCTACTAGTATAAGGTGCCATCAGGCAATTTCTGACAAATTAAAAAATTCATACCAGTAGGTCTTGTCCTTCAGGTTAATTTAATAGAACATGTAGTATATTGAAGTTTTACTATTGGCAGGTTATCTATGACCTTATCAGTAATAACTTGGGCTTGATATGGAAGTCTAAGGCTAATACAGAAAATGCAATACTTTATAATCTATAATTAACAACCCCAGAGGTGTGATATTTAGAGGCCAAGGACAAATATTAGTAAATATCACACCACTGGGGTTGACAACTCCTCCTGTCAAAATAATCAATTGTTAATTAACATGAATAGTTATACCTTCCAAAAACTTAAGCATAGTCACTGAACATGGCACGACAACAACATTAGCCCAATTGCACAGGACTCAGTAGTTACTTGTCCCTTGGGACAAGTAAGAAATAAAAAATGCTCATGAAATGCTTGAATGAACAAAGCTTGCCCAAAAAAGTTGTAAAACTAATTTGACATTGAATCATCAATGTGTAGGTGTATGACCACCAAATACCTGAAACAAGTTCAGAGGTTGTAAGTAAAAGTAGTATTCAACAGATCAGTTCACTGTTCCCTAATATAGAATTTGAACTGTACATGATACCAGAATTACATGTAAATTTGGCAATTTGGAAAGCTGAATACTAAGTACTTCAGGATAATGTTTTCATGGTTTAATTGAACATAAGCACGTTTCAAGTAAACTAAGTACATGCACTATTTCTGAACTGAAATTGAAAGTGGAAGTAGGTTTTTAGAATGTAAGAACTTCTGGTTAAGCACTCTTTCTTACATGTATCAAGAAAGGGATGGGCAGTGCGTTTTTTTCTCCATTAAAACAAAAAAATATGGCTGATCATTCTCACTATAAATTGATAGACTGAAAAACACACAGAAATTGTATTTCAGGGTATTAACTGAAGAAATTTGGCTTGGTAGCCCACAACTAAATTTAAAGTAGTCCATCTATATGGTTCTATACAAAAAAAGTAAACATTATAGTAGCCCACAGCAAATTTTAGGTGCCATTGGCCCGTGGGCGAGTACATTTTTTGTACTGTACAGTTTTGCAACAGTTGATTTTAATTATTGTAAAGATGAATATTTATGGAACTATGATACTCCCAGTAACAATGTATTTAGTAGTATATTACAAAGAGACGAGTGAATACAACCTTTCTTGTTCTATTCTTCCAACTATGACACTGCATCTCTAATAATTTAAAGTTCCAAAAAGAAAGTCACACAGTACATGTACATGTTTTTCCCTGTTGTCTCTCTACTCCTTATTATAATGAGGCCAGGATTAAAATATTGTTAGTTTGATGTTGCCAACTCAGGGCTGAAATAGGTGGGTAGGTAGGGAGGGAATTTATTTTTTTTTTTTTGAAAAAGAAGATAGTTTTTCTCTAAATGTAATATCATGGATTCAAGGCTAAAAATAAGCAAATTACTTCAGGAGGGATGAAGTTTAACCTTTTAAAAAGAAAATAAAAGCTTTCTCTACATTTTAGATTTATAACGGATATAAATCTAAAACTTCCATATCTACCTGGCAGCAGCCTACAAATATTTAAAAATTATTCCCTGTCAAATATGTTCCAGGTTCTAAGAACATTGTCAGATATTAATGCACTGGTTGATCCATGTGAAAGAATAGTTCCATATACAGGAAGTTTAATTTTCTTTTATTAGAACACAAATTTGTGACCTTTGAACAATAGAACAATAACTTTGTAACAGTGTAACACAATAAAACTATGCATCTTTTTCTTTCTTTTTGACAGTCTCAGATTCTGTACCATTATTATTATTGAATGGAGTTATTTTGAATGTTACACACTTTAAATTGTCATTGAAGCTTAGAGCCACACTAATAGATTCATTAATGTGAGGATGGAATATCTCTGTTGAATTAACTTTTGGTGAAAGTTTTATCTCAACAGTGTCAGCTTTTCCTGGCAATTCCATTCCTTTATCTGTTAGCAGATCATCAAGGACATCCCCCAAGTCTCGTCATCGGAATATTGATACAAAGTATTAGTGACACAATTGTCTCTGCCATTCATGACGACATTACAACATAGAGTTACATACTTTCTTTTCATTCCCGTTACGAGGGACGCCATCCTCCTCGTGGGATTTAAATATTCAATGTCCTTTGTAACATCGTTGTTGAAAAGGTTAATATTCGTTCGTTTCAAACGTTTTGCCGATAATGTAATGATTTGTCAATGTCACTTGAAACATCGAAATGAGAGCGAGCAAAACGGAATGGTTTCAAACGTTTTGCCGATACTGAATCGGGAACGACGAATCACCAAAAAAAAAAAAAAAAAAAAAACGAGAAACACCACACCGGCCATGAAAAATGCCGAAAATGACAATAAAAAAAATCTTTTTCCAGCGCATGAAAAAAAATTATTCTAGTCGGATGTAAAAGGGAGAGTCGGCCGGAAACGGCAAACAAATGAAATTTTATTTTTGGCCTGATTATACTAGTATCACCACATCTCCCTTTTACGTGTAGCCTCAGACAGATAAGTTATATCTTCCTATAATTCTACTTTCTGCCTAGGAACTGTGTAATGAGCATAGGTTTTTCATAACATGTAAAAAAGCTTAAGTGCCCATTGAATTTGAAAAGTACCCATTGCTTTGGGCACTACATGTACATGTAATCAAATCAATGGAAAAAGTATCCGGATCTCTGTTATCTGCAATGAAACATGGTGAAATTTTGACAGAATGTTGACCCGGTGCATATTTTTATGGGACAGAAGTGTCAATTTATTTGAAATCAAGGTAAATTGTTTAGGAAAAGTCAAAATCATCAAATTTAATATTTATCCGATATTCGGTATAAAATGACAATGTCTTTTGCAGTCTCCCTTGAATGGACGGTAATTTGGATATCATTATTAAAGAATTATTTGCTTAAATTTGCAAGAGTATTTATTTAAGTACACTTATCACTTCGCTTTGGATTCTTGTTTACATGACTGATGAATGAAGGAAAATATACAAAATTCGAGTGGCAGGCCATGCCATCTAAATCTAAATTTTTGGAGTGACATTTTCATTTTACTAGTAACTTTTGATTGTTACTTATGTCCAAAAGAACAAGTTTTTAAAAAAAGTTATTGTTGAGATCTGTTGGACCATGAAATTGAGGTCAAGGTCAGTTGACACCTACCAGACTGTAGAGGAACTGAAATAATCCAAAAACATAATGAAGTCACTGGACTGCAAAATTAAGGTCAAGGTCAGGTGACAAGTACTCATTATAAGCTACCATTTGATAAATTTTTTTTAACTTATGGCTTAAAATATGAAGCAAAATGTCATGTGTTACTGCCCTCCATGCCACATGTACATGTACTAGTATGTCTTGCCTCCACAGACTTGTTAAATGTGTGAACACAATATCCATTAATTGTCAAACCCTAAGTTTTTGTCTAAGGTATATGTACCCTACTTAAGGTTGAATAAAATACTTTCAGTCTGTTGCAGTGTTTTCTGATACAAAAAAATGTGATGGCCTGGAGTATTTGCAGATCAGCGATGCCATTAAAATTTCAGAGACAATAATAATTATAAGTTTTTCAAGAATGTCAAGTGACACATGTACATGTAGCAGGTGAACTGGAAATAGATATACATGTATGTACCTGCACAATTCACTGCTACAGGATCATCTTTATTGCTGTCTGTCACTGTATGTTGTTGTTCAGTCTGCCTACTACTGTGGTTATCAGATTTAACTTCTATACTTTGAACCTGATCAACTGCACTATAAAGCATTTCCATTTGTTCTGGTGTTAACTGATCAGAAAAATTCCAATTAAAATTAAAATTTCCTGTGTTAAACGTTCCAGTATCAGCAGAATCAACACAAGGTTCATTCTCCATACTTAGAATTGTGTTTATTATTCGACTCTCCATGTCAGATATTGTGCCATTACTTTGATGTCTTGAAGGGGAAACAATAGCTTTTTGGGATGCAACTGGACTTGATAATTGCTGTCCAGTTGACAACAAGTGATGTTTACCAAGTTTAATGGCTTCCAAGTCTTCATTAGTTAAATGAGGCACTACAATGTCACCTGGTTTTGGAATAGGTAAAATAATTTTGTCAGTTGCCAATGGTGCCTGAACATCATTACTAGCTCGTCGTCTGCTTCGAAAATTTGTATTCAAAAAGTAAACAAAATCATCTTTGTAACTTCCTTGAATTTTTAGCTTTGATTCAGAAGTGTTATTTTTTAATATGTCTGATAATTTATCATTCTGGTCTGCATTTGTGTCATCTTCAATAGGACTTGTTTCAACTAATTTCTCTTTATTTATAGATTCTGAGACACTTAAATGTTTTGTTCTTTTTTCATTGGTATCACTTTTCTTGTCTCTTGTCTTATGTTTGCTTGTAGTTTCACTGACAGCTTTCTGGACAGAAATTGGTATATTAGCAGGTTGATGATTCAACGGAAGACAATAATCATGATCATGTTCTATATATTGAATTAAATGCTGACAGCCTGACACATTGGAAGTTTTCCTTTTATTCTTAGTTTGCTCCAAGTTGTTTCTTGACAAAAATGATGGTGAAATCCGTTTCTCTAGGGCAGTTGGACTTTCTTCTGGCAATTCAAGACCCAATGAAGAGTTGCACACTGAAGCAAATTTTCCAATAGAGAACCTTCCACACTTGGGAGATGTCCTAATAGAATTGTTCTGGTTTATAGTGTCTTGTTGTATTTCCTTTGTTTTGACTAAAGCAACAAGGGCATCTCGGTCATCACTCAAATTAAATGAAGGTGCTATTTGACAGTCCGCAGATGGTGAGTTTATATCATTTATTTTTTTTTCCAGTTCAATTGCTGTTTTCATGGATATAGTGGGCCTTTTAATTTGAGATGAATTGCCATCAACAGAAATGCAAGTTTTATTGTTACCTTTCAATGGTTCTTCAATAAATCTTCCTGCATATTCATGATCTTGCATTGGAAATGGCACTGCTAAATTCCTATCACCAAAAATTTGTTCCGAGTTACTATTATCTCTAATGTCTTTTTCCTGAACTGATGTTTCAATTTTCAAGTTTACACTTTGTGATTTCCCAGTGTCACATCTGTTGGTATTATTAGCACCTGTGTCTATTTTACCTGGTGGTGTCTCATTATCACTATATTGATTTTCTACTTTTATATCCAATATTTTATCTTGTACAGCATTTCCACTAGTCAATACTATATCTTCACAGTGTGCAGACTTTGTCTGATTGTCACTTGAATCGGTTGTAAGGTTGGTTTCATCCTTGGGTAGAGTTATATTTTTATTTACATCAATGTCACCTGACACAAATGAACTATAACCTTTATCAACATGTTCCTTACAACCAATTAAGTCAACAGAGGATGGTTTACAAATATCTGAAAGAGGACTAGTTTCATTTGCTGTATTATTTAATGAAATATTTTGACAATCTTCTTCATTAATGTGCAAATTCACATTGAAACTTAAACTCTCAGTTTCTTTTAAAGAATTATGGTTGTCTTGATCCTTAACTGTCTCGTCATTAACGTTAGTCACTGCTGGGGTCTTTTCTCTTTGACCCTTTCTATTTATAACTTTAATAATAACTTTCTTATCTTTATGGCAGGATAAAACATCAGGCATTTGTATATCATCAGTGTTGGTTTTTTTAACACTTCCATAATTATGTTCATGAAGCATTTTTTCCAGCTCTGGATTAATTAAGAATTTATATTGTTTCAAACCATCATCAGCAAGACTGGTTGATTTAATAACACCTATAGTCTTCTTCAATGCCGATTTATTTCTTTCTGATAGTGTTGCATTGTTGTCCAGGTCAATTCCTTTAATAATCTGAATGTCATGTTTAGGTTTCACTACAACTATTTTCTGCTTCGGAATTGTATCTGTTTGCTTCAGGGCTGCAGCTGTTGCTAATATATCTAGTGGATTAAATTCATTTCCTTTATTACGGTGCATACTGGAAAATTAGGAACCACAGAAAATCTGTAAAAGATATGTTTTTTTTTATTATACATGCCTTCTAATACTTTTGATAAAAAAGGTAGATATTATCTCAGAGGCAAATCAAGGACAGATCCCTTACAGAGCAGCGTATATAAAATGTGTAGACCTGGAAGTCCCTGGGCCAAAATTAAAATTTAATTTAATTTCCATTGCACCAACTTGGTCAAATAAATGTTGGCAAGTCAAAATATTTTCTTTACTCCTGTTCCTAACATTTTTTCTGTATTTTCTGGAAAACCTGGGTTTAGTCCAAAATTTGTTTCCAATTTTGATCTTGATTCGACTAACACAGGAAGTCATCAAAACGCTTTAAACAAGTAGGACCATCAAGTACTTGGAACCAGTCCAGATGTTGTACATAAAAGTAGTACTATTCAACAGATCAGTTCACTGTTGCCCAATACATGTTCTGAATTTGAACCCTGCATATGCATGCCACCAGAATCACAAAACTGAATATTTTAGGAAACTTGAGAATACAGTTTTATTGGTTTTAATTGAACATAAAAATATTGAGTCAGTAAAGGACATGCACAATTTTGGACTGAAATTGAAAGTAGATTTTTAGACCATATGAACTTCTGGTTTAGCACTTGTTCTTATTTGCAATTATATTGTGAAATTTTGACAGAATGCATATTGTTATGGGACAGAAGTGTCACTTTATTTGAAATAAAGGTAAATTGTGTAGGAAAAGTCAAAATCTTCTAATTTAATATAGCCAAAGATTCGAAAAACAATACAGGTGGCCTCACACCTGTAACAGAGGTTATAAAATTCACTGGTCCGAGGACCTATCCATCATAGCAGAGACCGAGTCGGACGGACCAGTTAAAAAAGAGATTTTATTTTATTCAATTATCATATGATTATGTTTCATCGTCGCTTTCTGTATTTGTTCGGGATCTGCAATATGCTTGATATAGACAAAGTAAATCAGTTTAGAATCAAGCGCAGTCTTCACGAAATGCGTCGGTCCGACGGACAAAACCGATATAATAACGCTTGGACCGATAAAAAATTGCGTTTCGTCTGTCTGAAAGTCCGACATGGTTATTATTGAAGTTCAAGTTGCCCTGATGGTTCGTTCACAGAAAATACTTAATATATCTGGTAGTACTGATTCACATAGACTTCCAACTTTTGAGTAAATATTTAAAACCAATAAAAATTGCAAAGATCCTGCGTATTTAACTCAGTTTTGAAACGTTTTAGTTTGGCAAATGGATTACGCGCCATTTGTTTATATCCGGGATACGTCTAATTACCAACAGAGAGAAATGAGAAAAAAGTAGACTACAACGGCCTTTAATGAAAAATCGTAACTGTTTGATAAACAAACACTTTAAAATGGGGTTGAAACTCAAAAGTTCGTTTAAAACATATTCTATTTTAAACATTGGCTTTGATAATATATGAAATATATACTAGTATTCTGAAATTAAAGGAATAACAATAAATGGTTATCGATAAACTCATGATAATTTCTATAGATGGGTTTCAGCTTTGTGAATTATTTCTGTGTATAATAAAATGTTATTTTATTTATATTCTTTTGAATTTTGTCCAGATATACACAGCTTGTTTATAACAGTTATTAATAGTATGATGTTAACAATAACTTTTATGTATGATATATGTCTGTATCTACATGCATAAAAGGTAGCTAGTTAAATGTAAACAATGGCAACATCGACAAATTTGGTCCGGCAAAAGTTGCTTCGGTCCAGCATTTCTGGGGAAGTTGGTGGACCGAATGTCCACCATTCTTTGGGAAGATTTCGTGAAGACTGCAAGTGCATTGAAGACCTATTTTATCTATGTTTTTTCTGCATTTGGCAGTGATAAGAATTAATTATTGTTGATGAAAGCGTGTTGGAAACATTAATAAAATCATACTCAGGTATTCGTGACAAATTTAAATTCGAACTCGAATTCGTGTCAAATAATTTGGTCCCAAAAGGTGACAAACCAAGTAAAGTCCGAAATATCTAAAGATAAACAACATGACCAAAAGTGAACGTTTCAAAGAAAACCTGCTGAAAAAGCGAAATTGATGACCTCATTGATGTATGATGGCTCTCAGTAAAAACTAGATATCAGCAGTGAAATGGTACCCATCTCTGTGGGCCCCACCAACCTTTAGGTCAAGGTCAAAGGTGATCAACCACGGTATGTGACACATCGCCTTGATATTATCTACCCACATTCCAAATATGAAAAGCCTACCTCAAAAGATTAAAAAGTTACAGCCCGGACACGATTAGGGCCCCGCCACTTTGTGGCGGACACCCTATAGTGATCAGTCTGTCTGTCCGTCCGTCTGAACTAATCTAGTCCGGGCTGTAACTTTTTTATCTTTTGAGGTAGCCTTTTGATATTTGGAACATGGGTAGATAATATCAAGGCGATGTGTCGCATACCATGGTTAATGACATTTGACCTTGACCTCAAGGTTGGCGTGACACAACCTCAAGTGTTGACAGACCACGTGATCAATAGTAGACGAACTACCTTAACCACTCTGCCACCGAGGCACCCAAAATTTTTCAGTCCTTGTGTAAGGGTACATAGACAAGTATATCACCTTCTATTACTTTCGATAACTAGAGGCTCATTGGAGCCTGTATTGCTCTCCTGAACATGAAACCAATTGAACAACTATGCATTCTTTTTTATTCAGCTTTTCTTTTCTATAAGGACTAAGGAGTTATCTAACACATATGCATCAATAATCATTTTGCAGATCTTGATGAGCTGAATAATTTTGTTTGGAAAATATTTTCTCTAGAGCTCTTATGGTTTTCAGATTACTGAGGAAAAAAGAAAAATAGAAAGTCTTGTAGAGCTTTTAATGCTCAGGAGGCCTGTTCACTTCAAAATTTTTTGAATCTGTTTTACTTTTTTAACTGTCTGCCAAAAACTATTTTGACCCAATTCTATTTTAAGCAAAGATAGCCATGTTCGAGCAATTTTAGTAGAGGACATCATAAAGATGATGTGTGCATTGTTTCAAAGCAGTGCATTGGTTTAAGAGATTTTTAAAATTCAATTAAAATGAATTTTAAACTAGAGGCTCCCAGGAGCCTGTATCGCTCACCTGAACCTGAAACCAAACAACATTTTTTTACCCAGCTTTTCGTTGCTATAAGGAATTGCCCAACTATCAGTCGAAAACTCTCTCGACTCCCCCCCCTTTTTTCATTTTTTCTATTTTAAGCCAATGTAGCTATGTAGGTAGTCAGGTGTCATGATTTGCAAAATTTTGGTAGAGGACGTTCCTAAAGATGATGTGTGCAATGTTTCAAAGCAGTCCTTTCATTGGTTAAAGAGGAGAAGATTTTTTAAAATCAAGTAAAATTGATCAAAAAAATGTTCAAGGAGAATAATTCCTAAACGGTTCATCAGACAATCTTGACCCTAAAGTCATTTTTGTAGCCCTCATAGAGCAGAACAATTAAGCAATGCTAACTTTTTCTCTAGTTCTAATAATTTTTAAGATTTTGAGGCAAAAATGTCAAAAATAATCAATTTGGACAATTAAAGGGCAATAACTCCTATAAGGAGTCATCATACAACTTCAACCCAATGGAGTGTTTCGTAGAGCTTTTGATGCAGATGAAGGCAGGTCTCTTCAGTTTTCCTGTATCTGTTACACTTTTTTAAATATAAGCCAAAAACTGTATTTTACCCCCCCCCCCTTTCCGTCCTATTTTTTAGCCATGGTGGCCATGTTGGTTAATCTGCAGCCATGGTTGGTACAAACCTGGTTGAGGACATTTGACGGATGATGTGTACAAAGTTTCAAAGCAGTGCTTTCAGTTGTTTCAGAGGAGAAGATTTTAAAAAATCTATTAAAACCGATTAAAAAAAACAGTTCAAGGGGAATAACTCTTAAACGGTTCATCAGACAATCTTGACCCTAAAGTAATTTTTGTAGCCCTCATAGAGCAGAACAATTAAGCAATGATAACTTTTTCTCTATATAGTTCTAATAATTTTCAAGATTTTAAGGCAAAAATGGCAAAAATCATCAATTTTGACAATTAAAGGGCAATAACTCCTACAAGGACTCATCATGCAACTTTGACCCAATGGAGTGTTTTGTAGAGCTTTAGATGCTGAAGAAGGAAGGTCTCTTCGGTTTTGCTGTATCTGTTATACTTTTTGAACTATAAGCAAAAAACTGTATTTTGACCCCCCTGTTCTATTTTTAGCCATGGCGGCCATGTTGGTTGGTCTGAGGCCATGATTTGGGCAAACTTGGTAGAGGACATTTTACTGATGATGTGTTCAAAGTTTCAAAGCAATCCCTTCAGTGGTTTTGGAGGAGAAGATTTTTTAAGAAAGTTAACGACGACGGACGACGACGGACGCCAAGTGATTTGTGGTTCGATCCATTACTAATGTTCCGCTCAAAATCCATCTTAATGATTATGTTACAGGTTTCATGTTCGAATCGTGTTTTTATTAAATGTAGGTATTATTTAATTGTAAAGCGTACGAAGCATCGACTTCCGGTCAAGGTGGGGATATATGAGGTGTTCATTTTCGATGTTAAAAAGTAACAAATTATTATCGGAATTATGAGTTTGGTTGCTCCTTTGAACATAAATTAAAATAACAAATAAAATATTTAAAAGATAAGCTATACTTTATCTTTATTAGTGCATATCAATGACACGCTATATCCAATGGATGTTGTGATAATACCGATCGTGGCACAAATGACATTAAATTACACCTTTGTATTTATTGCTTCTCAACACATGAAGTGACAAATGCCCTTCGGCTAGGAATGCTTCTATAGATAACAATTAGAGAATTAAATAGACTCAAAGTAGTTTTTATTGCAATTAATCAGTTAATTAATACATTTCCGTGTTTATAATTAGCTATTGATTTCCGTGTTGTTAATTTTACATTCGTTACCACGCGCGTAAACAACATCATGTTACTGTTTTGTCTTCTTTATATGTTAATGTTTATTATCAACAGTGAAAATGATTCTGATGGAATTATTTATTTTGATCGCCTCCTCACTTTTTGCATTTTTGGAAACCGTAAGTCCACGAATCATGTTTACAAAGTTGCAAAGCAGTCCTTTCAGTGGTTTATGAGGAGAAGATTTTTTTTAAATCAATAAAAACGGATTAAAAAACAGTTCAAGGGGAATAATCATCAATTTTGAAGATTTAAGGGCAATAACTCCTACAATGAGTCGTCATACAACTTTGACCCAATGGAGGGTTTTGTAGAGCTTTTAATGCTGCGGAAGGATAGTCGCTTTGGTTTTCCTGTATCTGTTATACTTTTTTAACTGTAAGGCAAAAACTATATTTTGACCCCCCCCCCCCCCCCCGTTTTATTTCTAGTTGAGTTGGCCATGTTGGTCTGTCTGAGGCCGTGATTTTTTAAATTTTGGTGGAGGACATTTAACTGATGATGTGTGCAAAGTTTCAAAGCAATCCCTTCAGTGGTTTTGGAGAAGATATTTTTTAAAGAAAGCTAACAGAAGCCAAGTGATGTCAATACATGATTCTTCGGTTCAGGTGAACTAAAATGGAATAGAAAGAAGGCACATCACCAAAAAAATCATTTTAATTGCTTATCAGAGCCAAAACCTATTGGGGTATCAAATTTCAGGCTAAAAATGGTATTACATGTATGTAATATTTTATCAAATTTTGAGTTCTATAATGTAGTGGTCAGTGCTAAGTAATGTACGCTTCAATTTAAATAAACACATGTTTTAGGCTTTAGATGTAATGCAGGGATCAAAATATATAAAACTAGAACTGGTAGACATTCTAATGTGCAGAAAAATAGTGTATTTTAAGATGCACTAGTATTCATCAATTTTAAACTTGTGGCTTAAGTCAGTTACTTTGGTAACATGGGTTAATACTAAAAATTTTTATTTTTTAATTAAATGCTTGCTGGGGGTAAATTTGTTAGTAAACCAGTATATAAATGTACTTTTAAATATAATTAGGCCTTAAAATGATAGTGCCCAAAATAAATCTGTGAGCCAATGCTCACTTACACTAGTGATACCCCTGCTTTCAAAAAAAGTATTCGGTAAACAGGAAGTAGATGACCAAGGAGCATAAAATCGCTATACACCATATGGTACTAAAGGATAAAGCAATATGCAAAATATCAGGCTATTGCATCCTACAGTTGCTTTGCAATTTTTGCTATGGAGTGACAACAAATGAACAGACGAATGAACAAACAAGATTAAAACAGTATGCCACCTCTTCTTCAAAGTGGGAGTATAAAAATTCTTAAAAATTGAGCAGTCATGGGAAATTTATCAATTTTGCCAATTTCATACCAAAACAAGATATATTTGTTTGTTATGCCAATTTGTATTATTGTGTAGTTTGTTTTAGTAAGAACTGTTAATTTTACTATTCTGCAAAATAAAATAATGACCTCATTTAATGATATTAACACCTGTTTTAGTTTTAGTTGAGTAAATATTTAACTTTTTGATCAGAATAGTTGGGGTTTCCCATAGCAAAACATGAACTTTATCATTGACATAGAGGATCAAAAACTCCACCTACACCACTCAATGGAATTTGATCAAACTTTCACAGAATCTGGTCACATAGTGCCATTTTGAACACAATATTTAACATTTTTGATCGGAATGACATTTGGGGTTTCACATTAAAACGAAAAAACTGCTGCATTTCAAAACGCTTAAACTAAATTCCAAACCCCCTTGGAAAATTTTTTTTGCTTTCATTTTTTTTATTCTATATTTTACCTTTTTATTACGAAAATTCAGTAGAAAAAATGTTGATACGATAACCTGTCCATGTTCTATAATATGCTTAATTGTTTAGTTGTTACAAATAGTCCTCGACTATTGCTACGGGAATTTTACATAATAATTCAGCCATTTTTGTTTCTAAAGGGACCTTGCGATGTTTACAAATGTTTGTTTGCTTTCGTCAATACAAACTGTGAGACTTTTCCCGCCTTAACTGCAGACAACATCACCCGAAGGATTTCGAGTAGACAACAATCGATTGTTCCTAAAGTACACTTCCTTTCTTATTGAGGTCAAATTTTAGTATGGAAAATCCCCCTTTCAAAATTTAAAAACTGCCATATTTCAAAACTTTCAATATCTCGAGGAAATAATTATTGATTTCAAAAAGTACACTTCTTGATCTACAAAAGGAGCATAAACTGAACCACAAGAGGTAAGCAGTTTTCATTTTTCATGCAAAAAACCCTCTTCAGAATATCTCAACACTTACTATAATATTTTGAGGAAATAATTTTTTATTTTAAAATATAATTTTTGGGATCTATCATCTAAAAGCATAAGCTCATCATACACTGAAAGCAGTTTTTATTTTAAAGGCAAAAAATCCCCACCAAAACAGGTTGACTTTGTGAGCCCCCCCCCCCCCCCCTTTCCCCCTGGGCTGGTCAGATAAAATATAATTGCTGCATACTACCTCCAAATACAATGGGGCTACACAATACTGATAAATTACGAGTAGGGTCTTTAAAGGGAATTATTATATTGACTTGCCACACAAATTTGTTGTAGACTTTATGAATTGCTCACAAGTATTACCTATCCGCTAAAAATAGAACTTTACAAAGCAAATTATCCTCCCGCCCGACGACCAAACATTTGGATATAATTTGTTGTACTACTGTACACAATACTTACGGATGTGATATTAGATATAATTGCCATTTAATTCTGATGTATGCTTATTTTTGCATGTGTGCATGTTTATTGACGTTACTCAAAGAGCTATTTGGCCTACTATAATATAGTCAACTCATTCAAATCAACAAAGAATGTGACTTCTTGACCTTGCAAACAAATTGTGTATCTCTATACAAATTTTCACGAAACGAATATTAAGGCTTCAGAAATGTATTTATTCAGTGTCTATTAAAAATGAGTACACAGTTAAGACACAAAATCTATCCAAACCTTTCAATAAACTTTATTAAAAGGATCATTTTTCTTTAATTTCGCATTTATTATAAGCACCCCCCGTTTGCGGTCTTCCTATTTACCGACAAGAACCGTTAATAACCGACAAGAAGCATTTTTTCACCGACAAAAGAGAAAATGATTTGTTTATTTATTGTAATTAAAATGAGAGGAATTTAAAAAAAAAATGATTTTTGTTATTTATAGTCTGTGTAATTTTGTTATCCTTGTTTTGTTGTACATATAGTGTATTATTTAATTACGAAAAGAAAGTTAAATAATTTAAATTGTATTCATAACTAATTAAGTCATAATAAATTTGTAAATTATTTTAAAATATTGACCTTTTCGAAACTTCATAGTCACGTGGGGTTTTTTTTGGGGGGGGGGGGGGGTTGGGGGGGGCGGTTAAGATCGACAGTTATCGTGTCTTTCCGCCGAGCATCGTAGGAAGATCAAAGAAAAATACCGACACATTACAATTTCGATTGAATTATTTTTTACAGTAGTTCAAATTGTTTCAAAAGATTTGCAATTACACATGTACTCGCGTTCCAAAATTAACATTCATGTGCATAAACATTGTTAAGAACTTTATAATATTTTCAGAAGACATCAACAAACATCAACAAAAAATGTTAGAAGAGTCGTATTTTTGCAAAACAATCGAAATGAAATAGTTAACTTCAGTGGTGATTTTTTTAAATCAAATAAACTGTTGATGACATTTTTTAAATGAGCTGAATTTTTTTTTTGTATTATTATAAAATTTTTCAAAATTTCATTTACCTTTTTAATTTGTGTTAGTTTTCAGGACTTTATATACGATCCAAAGAATGTTTGATTTCGTGCTATGAGTATACATATATAGTAATCGATTTACCTGGTATACTTTTGTGATAAAGATATTTAATTACAGATTGAAGTAATTCCAGCAGATATGAATTAAAAAAGATGCTTGACAAATTACTAAGAGAAAACCTTTTAGACAATTGGTATAATTACAGGTTGAAAAATTTTTGTTGAAAATAAACAATTCGGATCAAAGAAAAGCTCTCTGCAGATTTCGCATATCAGCCCACAGATTACAAATTAAATTATGACGTTTCTCTGATACACCTAGGTATTATATAACTTGTACAAACTGTTCTCCTGAGGAAGTTGAAGATGAAACAAATTTTGTATGTGTGTGTGTTCAAAATTCAAAACAAAAAGAAATATTTTATTTAATCTTTTTGTCGAATGAATCCAAATTGATATTTTTACTTAGTAATGAGGACACTAGCATTCTAGCATTCTAGCAGCTACTGCCAGATTTATACGAGATAAAGATATAAATTGTAAGCTACAAATGTATACTGGTGTTTCGATTTTCAATATTATATTAATATGAACATTAATAATTCAGAGAATTGTCTCATCATGTTGTCTCATGTATAATTATGTATATCTGTCAATTATGTTCTTTTCTCTTTTTTGTACAACTTTCGTTCCTCCCATTGGGCTCCTGATTTGGAAATAAAAGATATGTAATGTTATGTTATGTTATATAACTGGCATTTTTTAAATAGTTTTACATCAACATTTTTAAATCTTAAAATAAATAAAAATCTATATCTGTTATGACTTTATTTTATTATAAAGAAATTTATTTTCCTTCTATTTGCTACATGTATTGCATTTTACCACCGATTTTAACGATTTAGACCCCTTTTGTAGATTTCGAAACAGAGTAGGCTCATTGTAGCCGCTACAACAGGCTAAATTCTCCTACCCTACCCAGAACTTCATACTTTTCGAGTGGCAGTCAAAATCGCGTTCCCTGTGTCCAATCCCACCCCTTTTTCCATTGATTTATTGTTTGTTAACTTGTTCCCGTCCTGAATATAGCTGAAATACTGCTCGCTGGACGTAAAGCAAACATCCAATCAATCAATAAATAAATCGCGGCTTATTATGTCGGTCTGTTATTGGTCTTTCATTTTTACCTTTCTTCAAAGTTAAGTGTCAGGTTATAAATAAGCAATTAACGAATGAACAAAATCAATCTAATTAAAATTTATATATTCACTTGGCTCCCCCTTTTTGCTATTGTCACAACGACAATAGCAAAAATGGGGTAGCCAAATGAAGATATAATAATTTTAATTAGATTGAAACAAATATAATAATTTCAAACAATAATAGACACTAGCTAATTATTGATAATTGGGATGATTATTTGAATGCACGTATCGGTAATATCATGTATGATCCTGTAACCTTTGACTGTTTTAGAAGTAGCCATCACTGACACACGCCTTGCGGTAACTAATTTTTATTTTGAAAAATCATAACAATCGTAAAACACAAACTTTAACAGAAGCCAGTTGAAAAAGAAAATACAAACTTAAAGATGTATTATGTTGTTGAGAGCAGAAAGGTCTAAGATTGTGTTTTGATTACATTTTAAAATCATAATTTTAGTATGTCCCAGTAGTTATACGACAAGCCAGTGAAGCCATATATATACAGATCTTTATTAGCCAATCAATGAGTCCAATGTTGGACAAAACAATCAATTACCAATTATTGAAATAATAACAAATGATGTATTAACAAAACATAACATTATTATTTGACATAATTAGTATGTTTTAGATAAAATAATAAACACAAAAAAAGAAATAATATCATAAAACCATTAAATATATAATGATATCATCATTTTTTACAAGTTAATATAAAAGACATTGTACTGTGACCCAGATCAGGAATCAAAATTAGACAAATTGTGTATTTAGCTGCTGAAGATATCGAATAACATTTATATCCTCCGAGGACATATGCCAGATGCCATGATTTTGAATTGACAACTGTTGAAAATTTTTAAACTCTTTATTTATACTTTAAAAAAATATTTTTCTGTCTTCAATACTCTGCATGTCAGTTTGCTTCAAAATATTCGACACCATCATCATTCATTATTCTTGCTGAGTTTTGCGAGAATTAACTTGGCAAAAGAAATTTATAGATATCAGTACTGTCTATAACGGGCATACTATTGTCGCCGGATTTATCCCTACTATAAAATAGAGTGTGTTTAATTTGTATAGCAAACAAAAATATGCATTGTTAGACACAATGACATATTTTAACTCAAAATATGGATGGTCTTTGCTCTTTCACATAGTCTTTAAAAAGTATTGTCACCGAAAGCTCCAAACTGTTATATAATTGTCCAATCACACTTGAAAACGTCTATCATATTAACACCAAATTGATAAATAGCTGTTGAAGGGTCAATATCGGGTAAGCACGTCTCGGGTTTTCTTTTTGCCAATAAGGTTGCCATTGATTGTTAACAGATCCAGTATGTGAGATACAGCACCACACCATAACTGACCCCCCACCAAAAGGCATTGTTGGAACAATGTTTCTTGGTGAGTAAGCTGTGTTTTGAAGCCTCCAACAGGGTTAAGCCCATCAGTTACTTGGAGTAAAAATCAGATCTCATCTGACTTGTGTATTCGTCGCCAGGTTCTTAGGTCCCAATTTTGTCTTGCTCTGCATCAGGCCATGTCCTTGCAATGGCAATCATCAAGCATTGGGCGTTTAATGACTCTCCTTGACCTCAATCTTGCAGCTTTAAGACGAATGCGTAAGTCTGGCTGACAGATTACGACCATGTTACCATTGTTGCTTGAGACAGGTGCTTGTTGCAAACTAATTTCGCCAAACCAATCTAACAAGGCTTCTATTTTCACGTTGCATTATCACAGATGGTCGACCAAGTCGGGAACTGTCTTTAACATCTGGCGTGGCAGCGTGTTTTCTGTCCAAACGACTATATGACTGTATAATGATAGCCAAGCTTCTGATATGGTATGTCAGAAACTTTAGACGAAGAAAAAGGGTCAGACTGAAAGACCTATGTTGCACCTCTTGTCCATTCTTCCAATGCTATACCAGGCATGAGAGTACTGGTTATACCCCTCACTTTCTCATGTTTGGATGGCATCCTAGATTGGCCATCGACGCGTGTCTTGGGATTTCCTCTGGTTGACAAGTGAAAAACCCTACATAATTAATCTAAAAAAGAGATTGAGTTTTTCGTATAAAACCGCATCCAAAATAACTGACAAGGCAAGCTGATGACACGATGTGAGATATGACTTGAAGGTGAGACATTCTATTCTGAAAAAAGATCGATTTTTGTGGAACAAAGTTGGTTAAAAGGTAAGCATTAACAGGCGGGAAAGAGACCCTTATATAGTAGAATTCCAAATCGACACAGAGATACCAGTATATGTTCAAAAAGGGTAAAACTTCACAGAACCATATAGTACGCCAAGAACGCGTCTCCGGAAGGCAAAATAGAGGTAAGTTGTCTGATGAGACAATTGATACTAATCAGAATGAAAATTTGATAAATAGAAAGTGATCGCATAGATGAGGAAAATAGTGACGTGATATCGATTTACTTATAATTCCTGGGTATAAAAGTATGTCTGAATCATCTCAGTCGTCGCTTAATCCTTTAGCGCCGGAATTTGTTCACAGACAGTCGGGTGTCAGTAAAGATTTAGATTTAGATTGTGTTTGCTTGAAGGAAAGTTTTTTTACCTCGCTTTCAGCGAATAGTTGTGATTAGGCGCTATCGTTAGTGATTTGTCAGTTCATTCAGTTGGGGAGGGGTTAGTCAGAATACGGTTGAAGAGCCTGAGGTTGCCGAGTCGTCCTAACCTGTTTTACGTAGGACGACAAGACAACGTAAGGTTCCCGAACGTCATTAGGATTTTATTTTATGTATCAATAGTTCCTGTTATTGTTATATTTATTTCTTTTTCGGTGTCACTTTTATTAAGTGAATGTGGTTTTTTTTTTGGTGATTTATCATTGTTAGGTATGGCATGCCATCACTACTCGTATGTGTTTACGTCAAGTAGAGAGAAAAGTTTCGTTGGACGATTATCGTGAATTTGAATAGAACTTGTAGTAAAACCTGGTGGTAAATTGGACGAATTATGTCGTTTGGCAGTATAAACTTTAGGGTGAAATGTTTAATAAAGTCCTGTATTTTGTTTTCGGATTTCCTGATATTTGCACGTTGTCTTGGTGTAAGAATCGAAATTCTGTTTATGAAGAGTCATGGTTAAATTTGGATATAGATTATTCTTCCGGGTGACCAAGATCAATCGCAGACTGTGAACATAAAATAAAAAATTGTGGAGGGAAAGTTATGTTTGCCGCTATTACTACGTCTAGTTTTTATAATTAACACTTTATTGCATAATAAACCCCAAGAGGTTAAGCATACATAAACATACAAAAACAATGAACATTTTATTTTACATATACAACCTAAGATAATATAGTATTTACACATATGTATGAATTTGACCAATGTGGATCTCATTGTCGCAACTCAAATGATCGCTTTACAAAATCAACAACCATGGGCAAAACATCCATATTTGGGTTAAGAACAATAATTAATTTATATGTGGAATGAACATAGACCCAACATTGGCAAGACAGATTACTTGTTATATCTTGCAGATTATCCCGAAATGCAAAACAAATTGCATGAGAGGTTATTACTAAAGTGAACAATAATGGTATACTAACACCTTGTCTACACAAATTTGCTCGCAGTATATATATTACATTTGTGAGTGAATTTCCAAATTCGTTCATTGTAGAGTTGCACTTGTAGAATAGAATGTATGATATTCATGTAATTTATACATGTATGCCATTCTGTGCATAAATTTTGACGTTTAATTTATTTGTTTGTCTTTATTTGGTAATAGATATAAGAAAAATTCAGAGACAAATATTCGCCAAGCCACTTACGGCCGGGTATATAAGTATTCAGACTGGATTACCCCAGTATTCGCTACATTTCTCCATTTCTAAATTTGGCGCACTGATGAGGGAACCAGTAATTTTTTCCCTGTACTTTCAGGTACAGTTGATTCTTTTATTATTTACTATAAATTCATTTTTTTTCATATTATAATTTTTGCTTAGAATATTTTTTATAAGAAATGTATTCCTAATTTCCTTTATATGCTTTCAGTATGAAATAAACAAGTTGGTATTCGTGATTTTGATCGCACTGTGAAACTATTTACACAACTGGCTATCTCCTTGGGCAAGAGAAAAACATAAAAAAATCTATTTGGGGGAAGAGATTAAAAATCAAAGCTTGTTTTTCCTCGGTGAATAACCTTAAGCTAGAAAAAAAGAAATGTACCCTTGTGAAGATAACAGTTACAAAAAAAGTCAGTTCCAAATAATGCCAGGCTATACCCAATATTGTACTAACAAAGCCATCGCTGAATTTTTAGGGAATTTTCCTATTGATATACACCTGGAAAAAAGTTAAGCAGCCCCGAATATTTTTTGTTTTTCGTTCATTATCAGTAAAGTTTAATTTTGATGATTTTGGTCAGTATTCTTTAATGTATAATGAAAAGGATGTGAGTTTTCAGGTGTGATTTTTTAATCAAGCGCGGTTTTCTGTCCACGTGAAGCTTGCTCCCTTCATCACATCCGAATTGCACTATTTATTCGCGCAGCATATCGGTATTTAAATGTTAATCCCGAATTTTTAATTGCCAAATCATTTAAAGTACGCATGGCAAGGAGGCGGATATCAGAAGCACAGAGATGGCACATCATCGGCATGCATTTTCATCTGGTATGTTCTACAAGGCAATAGGACGTCAACTTGGCTATCATTCTACAGTCATTAGTCGTTTTGACAGAAAACACGATGCCACGCAAGATGTTAAAGACCGTTCTCGATCTGGTCGACCATCTGTGACAACCCAACGTGAAGATAGGAGCCTTGGTAGATTGGTTAGGAGAAATCCTGATCGGTTATCACTAAAATGTTCTCATACCCAATTCTGCTGACGTCTTGCACTTAGATTTTCGAAACAAGATGCTAGATTGGTTTCTACATCATTATCTACAACTGGCCAGAAAAATCTCGACTTTAACAAATATAATGTTGTATGTACCTGGAGAAATGTTGAGCACCCCGAATATTTTTGTTTTTCTTTTATTGTAAACCAAGTCTAATTTTGATGATTTTGGTCAGTATTAAATCTTTAATGTATAATTAAAATGATGTGAGCGTTAAGGTGTGAAATTTTAATTGTTTTCTCACATGTGAAGCTTGCTCCCTTCATCACGTCTAAAATGCACTATTTCTTCGTGCAACATATCGGTATTAAATCTCGAATTTCTAATTGCCAAAACATTTAAAGTAATCATGGCAAGCAGGCGGATATCAGAAGCTTGGCTATCATTATACAGTCATATACAGTAGTTGTTTGGACAGAAAGCACGCTGCCACGCCAAATGTTAAAGACAGTTCCCGTCTTGGTCGACCATCAGACCGAATTATACTGCCGTTATAATCCGAAGTTAGTTTTGGGATTTGTCGGATTAACGGCAGAATTCAGTCCTGTTGCTCGTAATGTAGCACATAAAAAATTCTAACTGCGGCAGTATATTTATACAAAATTCAAACATAATATTAATCTTCTTTACGTTATTAGAGCTTAAATACGATGCGAAACTAACGGGAAACGATCTTTAGTGAAGAAATATTTTTTTTAGTCTTTGATGCACGAGGAAATGCTATGTTGGTCATTTTTCCGTATTTTGATAATGTGACCTATTTTATTATAAACGTGCTAATTTGAATACTATAACAACCATTCCCGTAGTAAGAATCCAGTAATTTACGTATGTATTACCCAAGATGCAACACGCCATTCAGTTGCGGGTTTCTCAATGTTTTTCATGTTGTAAACGTAATCAAAAAGAGACGAATGTAAATTAATTTACAATTAATGTACAGCGGGGTATTAAAAACGGCAATAACTATCATCACATATCAATAATGATCGGGTACATCGAAAGTGTAAAAACAACCCGAAAAGTGTAAAAACAACGTGGAATAGTGTAAAAACAACCATATATGTGGTGAAAACAACTCAGAAATGATAGATATTACAATATATTATGATAATAATCCAATATTTGTGAAAAAATAATTACGCTTTATTCCACAGAATCGATTTTTGTAACCGCCCGATACGTCCTATATTAGGTCAAATAGCTAGGGGAGAGCACTCCAATTCATTGCAATAAAAGTACTAAAAGTGCTGTCAGTAGGAATTATATTGAAAATAGTAATAGAGACAAATGATTTAATGTGTGAAATAAAAATAATGTCTATAGTTTTATAATGATATTTTTTAAATATATATATATCTTTAAATATATATTTTTTCATTCAAAGCTTTGCATTCTTGGTATTACATGTAATTATATGTCTCTGTTGTTATTAAAATATTTTAAATATGTCATCCTTGTTAGTAGCTCATATTAGACAAAATTAGTTACAATTACAATGAATTGTTAATTGACCTTTAAGTCAACACAATTGAAATTATAATTGTAAATAATTAAGAGCCCCCACACCATGTCAAGGCTATGAGCATGTGGGGGAGGGTCATGGGTGTTTATATATTTATTCATTTAAGTCTGTTTGTTTTCTAACTATATGAGTTATAATTTATTTATAGAAAAGTACAAATTATTATTATTATTATTATTATTATTATTATTATTATTATTATTATTATTATTATTATTATTATTATTATTATTATTATTATTATTATTATTATTATTATTAGCTTGGTATTGCTTATAATATTGCAAAGAAGTAGATCAAGGTATTAGTTTTTTGGTTTTTTTTAAGTTAAACTACTAAGAAATCCTGCACAAGGCTCGGGACATCCGTCTTAGTCCGCGTAACAATAAGTTAAGTTTTGTTGTTCAAATTTAAACTACTAAGACATCCTGCACAAGGCTCGGGACATCCGTCCTAGTCCGCGTAACAATTAGTTAAATTTTAATGTTCAAATTTAAAACTACTAAGACATCCTGCACAAGGCTCGGGACATCCGTCATAGTCCGCGTAACAATAAGTTAAGTTTTAATGTTCAAATTTAAAACTACTAAGACATCCTGCACAAGGCTCGGGACATCCGTCGTAGTTTTTAAATTTTATGAAATCGATATATTAAACAACTTCTCTGATAACACTTTAAAAAAAATTATTAATAACATATAGTTCAACTTTCAATTGTTGTCTTCTGGAGTTTGTCAAGGGGTAAATCTATCCCCACTTCTTAAATGCTTAAATGACCTGGACGATTTTGTAAAGAATGAGGGGGTGGACAGGGGGTACCTTTCTCCTTTCTCCCTCCCTACAGCTCCTTTCTCCCTCCCCTAGCTCCTTTCTCATAACATTTCTCTGTTCATAACTACAATTAATCGTTGTTTTTATGGTCTCTTGTTAACTGTCTCGGTGTAGTTTGAATAAGAAACACAATAGAAATTCTTTAACAATAGGACAATCTTGTATGTTTAAACTTTTAGAAAACTGTGTTCACTATCATGTAAGATTAACATTATTCTACACTTTATTTTACAGGCGGCATTTAATAGTTTTACATTTAGAGTAAAATTTTGATTAGGTTAAAATTAATTCATGATTTTTTATTTAAAAGGAGAAAACTGATATTTCATAAATTGTCATTCAATTTAGACCAACATAGTGATATGCATTATCTTACTGATCATTTTTGCAATTTACTATATCAATCTGCTGTTTTATTTTTCAAGTTATATCATTATACCTCAATTTCATTTACAATGTTAATCTTCCATAGGCCACCGTGACATATAAGTACTGTCAACAAAAATTTACTGTCGGGAAAAATACTGTCACCCGCTAAAAATATATGGATATATCTGTGGTCCTTTGTTTTTTAATTGAAATTGTAGTTGTCTTCGACTTACGTTTCCTCTGACATTGTTTTTTACCTTTGGTTTATCATAGATCAACACAATTGTCTAGTTCTTTCTCGTCTTTTATTATTTGACAGAACAAGACTGTGGAGATATATGTTATAAGACTTTGAAAAAATCGAGCTTATATTACTTTCTTTAACGGTAATTAAAACAATCTTGATTTCAGAAAATTGTATGGTTTCTTGTTGTAACTTTCTTCAAAAGAAGCCGTTTTTACTGACAATAACGCTCTAACCATTTATTGTTCTGCAAAAACTATTTTTTTTCTGTCGGTCGTGGGTTAATACAAACTATTGTCTGGTAATTATAAAACATAAATTACTCAGTGTTCAACAATTAATTAATTGTAATCAAAACCTTTATTACAACTTATTACAGCTCAATCATTGTGTTAATTCAAGAATTAACTGCTGCATTAATCGTAATTGTTTATGTTGATAACACTTGTTATGGGCCTTGCGGGGTGTCAATTAACAACTGGTAGCCAAACTTCTGGCACGTGCCGACAAATTAATCGATAGCGTCTTTATTTTTCATTTTTAGAATATAATATTATATACGCTAGTAAATATTAATATCTCCTTCATTTATGTATGTCCTCATACGACCATTTATGTCATTGTCACATAAAATAAATGTATTTAAATAGATTATCTCCGTTCTCTTCGTATAGAACAGGGACAGTCTATACTAATAGACTGTCCCTGTATAGAGCGACTTTCTTCGATTTAATTTCTTAATTTGAACGTATATCTCTTTACTTTTTATGACAAACAGTGAGAATCATGAATAATAACAAATTGAAGTGATTAAACACTTAAATATCATATGAATAACAATTTTTGAAGTGGATTCCGGTAAATCAAAGTGGATTCCGGTGGATTCCGGTAATTCGTGTCACCGCTTGATGTCTTATTCACCACTAAAGTAAAAGTTTCATTATCATGATTAAAGAAAAAAATATTACACCAAAATGTTTAGAGAATTTGTAATAACCGAAAAGTAAAATTTTGAATTATTCTTTACACTGCCGGCCAATCTTATGAATGCAGTGCTTTGAAATTATCCCATGTAAAACCTGAAATAAAAAAAGAAAAATTAATACATAATTTGTGGGAAATACACTCTTTAAATAACCGAAAAGTAAAATGTTGAATTATTCTTTACACTGCCGGCTAATTATTGCGTCCTTATGAATGCGTTGCTCTGATATAAGCAAATGTACAACATGAAACCAAAAAAAAGTCAATAAATAATTTGTGTGAAATAAACTCTTTAAATAACCGAAAAGTAAAAGAATTATTCTTTACACTGCCGGCAAATTGACGTCCTTATGAATGCGTTGCTATGAAATTAGCTCTTAATTGGTTTTTTAATTTTATTAATAAACCAACTAAGTGCCTTTCTCAAGGCAACGAAAAAAGCAAGATATCCAGTTTCATTAAAATGGACACCATCTGCCGCTTCATGGTCCGGCCTGTATACATTAATAGGTTTGAAAAAGTAAACAAAATTATACTGAGAGCTTTTTCTCTTATACATTTCATTTACTTCGTCTCGCCGTTTACTGTATACATCGGCCGTACAATGACGCGGCTTCGAACGTTTGAGAACTGACATGAATATCAGTGCAACATTCCATTTGTGGCATATTGCAATGAAGCGATCCAGTTCATTCTCAAACGTTTTACTGTCAAATAATTTGCTTGCAGTCGTTGCCGCCTATCTGACATATTACCACATCAGGCAAATAATGCAGAAAAAGGCCCGCTTCCACTGCAGTAGTCAACTTACTGACAGCACCACCAGGGTAGCCATTAAAGTGAACCGAGACCTTTCCACGACAGTTGTTGGGATCCTGCCATTTGTGGGGTTTCCCATTGCTGTCGCACAACATTCTCACGTTCTCTACTGCTGAAATAATACAGGCGAAGGATGCCAAGAGGGCGAAAGCATTAGGCAAGATGATTCGGCCAAGTCAGTCTTGGGAAGACGTAAAGCCAACAATTATGGCAGAAATCTTAAAGATAAAATATGTCCAGTGTCAACAGTTTAGAGACACACTCTACTGTGTCTTGTGTTTTTGTTCTAGTATGTATTATCTCCAGATTTTTCAATTGTTCCTTATTTAGATGTAACATCCCAGAACATTTTTATTTCATAACACAGTATACATAGAGATCCCAACAAAGACAACAGGTCATTAAATTTTATTGCTCTTTGTTTGCATATATTCATAAACAAAAAATTGCAACTCTTTCAATGTACATAGACTGAACATTTATTACAGTTGTTTGATAATAAGAAATATGTCTCTGCAGTCTTCTATTTTGTCTTTTTGTGATAATAACCAGTTTTTCTTTTTATAAATTGATGAAACTTTGTTGAAATGTCCATTCTGAAATTAAAAATTAAATAAAAACAAAAATAAATCATTTGTCTGTATTACCATTTTCAATATAATTCCTACTGACAGCACTTTTAGTACTTTTATTGCAATGAATTGGAGTGCTCTCCCCTAGCTATTTGACCTAATATAGGACGTATCGGGCGGTTACAAAAATCGATTCTGTGGGATAAAGCGTAATTATTTTTTCACAAATATTGGATTATTATCATAATATATGGTAATATCTATCATTTCTGAGTTGTTTTCACCACAGATATGGTTGTTTTTACACTATTCCACGTTGTTTTTACACTTTTCGGGTTGTTTTTACACTTTCGATGTACCGATAATGATCGATTTTAAACACGAAACCGATAAAACAAACTGATGACACTGTCGAAAAATATTAAGATCGACCACGTCCGATTGTATATGCAACTTCTTTTGGACATCAAAGTGCCGGGAGTAATTCACTCACATTGAATTAAATCGTAAAATTAGTTATCAGTTATACAATGGATGAGACATAATACGAATGGACATGTATAGTAAAGTTGTTCAAGATAAATGTGATGCACCGATTCATGAAATTGATAGATTCCTCCAATGTGACCTATCATTTTATGAGCGTAAGGTTATTATTACACGCCGGTCCGCAGTAGTTTCTATGTATTTGAGAGTTAGCAAAGGGAAAGTTTGCTACGCAACCTTCCCAAAAACTACTGTTTGTGCACGCATGCCCGACATAAGAAAAGAACCAAAAATGTTAAACATCAAGTAAGAGACCAAGAACTGAGTTAATGTTTATATATGTTATAGTTCTTTGGCTTAAATATCGTAGGTATACTTCATCTTTTTATGTAAATATGTATATACTTCAATAATTCTATTCCCATGCTGTAATATATTTATATTGAGTACTTTGATTGGATAAAAACGCCTAAATCACGTCATCTCAGATAATTTATAGATCGATATTTCCTCTGAGCGGACTAATTTCTGTATCTAATGTAAACAAGATGCATGGCGTTCCCCTAGCGTATCGATAAGGGCGAGGAACAATGTTTTGTCTGCCGCAATTATTTCTAATTAAATCGATTAAGATTTCAAATAAAATATAATAAGAATAAAATTTAAGATTTAGTATTATTGTTTTTTTATCAATATCTACAGAACCTAGATTTCGTTGGTACTATGTTTTGCCTTTTTCTACGCTTCCGGCCTTGGTGCGTTTTGAGGGCTAGATAGGCAACTGTTTTTGCTGCTTTAAAAATCGCAACGATTATTTCAGAGAATTATAAAGATTTAAACACTGTGTTTTAGAAAATTATCAATGTGTAAACTCACGCGGCTCCCTCACAAACTTAGCATAAAGTCCTTCGGACTTTATTTAGTTTGCGAGTGAGTCGCCGGAGTTTACATGTATAATGATAGTTTCTAAAGCCCAGTGTTTAATCCTATAATATATGTATTCCTTTTGAAGGAATTTATTAAGATAAAATAAAATTTATTTGGACACATTTATTTGGACCTCTATGTAGAACCAAGTCCGCCGTTTACAGGTTTATAGATCTTTTTTTATTAAACTAAATATTTTTGTTTGCCTGGCTTTACGTAAAACGATAATAACTATCATAATTATAATAATCATCGTTTTATTATTTTTCATTATTATGTCTCGGTAATAATAATAATAATAATAATAATAATAATAATAATAATAATAATAATAATAATAATAATAATAATAATAATAATAATACTAATAATAATAATAATAATAATAATAATAATAATAATAATAATAATAATAATAATAACAAATTTTCATTATTAGGCTTTTGTCCGTATAGAAAATAACACGGGGGGGGGGGGTAACGGTAATTTTTAGGGTGGGGATGTGCCATTTTTGATTTGAATTCAATACCCATATTTATATAAAATTTCCAATTTTCATGACCCATATTTATATAAAATGAGCAATTTTCACAACCCATATTTATATAAAATTTCAATTTTCACAACCCATATTTATATAAAATGAACAATTTTCATAACCCATATTTATATTCAGTAAACTTAAAAGAAGGCCATATTTATATACACAAAATGATAACATAGTGAAGAAGAAAACACAATGTCATTATTAAAATTACACTTTATTATATTATATGGGGCATATTTATATTAAAATGGACAAACATGACCCATATTTATATGAGACCAGATTTTTTTTTTAATTAAGATTAAAAGGCATACCCATTTTTATATAAGATTGTTTTAAAAACTATACCCATTTTTATATAAATTTTCAAAAAACCTACCCATATTTTTGGCACATATACGTATACCTTTATATAGGAATTCCCCCCCCCCCCCCCGTGGAAAATAACAAAATACACATGTTACCCGGGCCCATTAACATCTCAGCATACCCGAAATACCGTTCTACGGGACAAAGAAATGCAATATTTCTATCAATATAAGGTTTATTAAGTTTAACTGAAACGTAACAATTCAATATCAAAAGCTGGTTGAATTTTTTAAATACTGTTTTAAAATTTTGTCAAACAACTAAGTAAATCTCATGTTCGGGTTCCGTCTACCCGAAATGCCGACCACCTGTAATATTTGTTTCGTTTCATATTGTATTTTTATATCTATATTGACGTGTTAAAGAAAAATCCAAACATATTTCTTTTGGGTTACGCCTACACCAAGTCCATTTTAAATTAAAAAAAATATATCTTATATATTTTATTTGAATTATAATTTTATAAATTGATTAATTTTATTAATTTTTTACTGTAGTCATGTGACACACACATGACAGGACAAAATGGTAGACGGAAACGGGCCAAGAAGTTAAATGGTTTTTGCAAGTCGAACGGCTGTTACATGTAGGTGTGACCTATGAAGCGATATACCATCAATATTGATCCAATTTATATGCAGTACTCAGAAACATGTCCTGTGTCACAAACCACTCTCCGAATAGCGAATGGTCACAAACATGCAGATTGTTAATCATAACCTATCCGATCGAAACGTCGTACTGGTCACGGAGTAATTCTCGCCACTCGATCTTTTGACAATTTTTGACTTAAATGTATAATGGTAAAAAAGAAAAGTTTTAATTCGCCGATTGCGAATTAAGTGGTGTTACCTCCCTTAAAGGGGCGGGTAACCGCGATTTACATGTATGACTCGCACATGCAGTATATGCTTACTAAAAACTTTCAATGAGAAAATACTTATTTCCAATGCATTAAAAACCATAAAAAACAATGTTTTGCAACATATTTTGACCTTATTATTGTGACGTTCCAGTTTTATTTTTGGGTTCACACAATTGTTCATTTGACAGATAATATTATTGTCTGGAAATTCAACAATCGGACATGCACAATGCGAGTATTCAGTGTCAATTGTCATTCCTTTGAACGCCTGGGCCCAGCGCCATAAAACCTACTTGAGTAAAAAATTTTTGCTCAGCATGAGAATTTACTCAACTACCATGACAACAAGGGAAAAGGATAGATTTGATTGGATGAAATTGAGAATAAAAAAGTTCTCAGCAAAGAAAATGTTTATGGCGCTGGGCCCTGATGTGATTGACTTAATTGACAGGTGGGTGGCCCCGTGAATCAAACGCAACACACCTATTACAATCCAATCAATAGGTGTGGCGGGAAAAACTTAACGATGGGAGGAGCATTCCTTCATAGACTTGAAATCACGTGTTAATACATCTTCTACATAACTGCAATAAAACTATGCACTTTTCTGGGTTGCAATAATTTTCTTAAACAAAATAAAAAAGAAATAATCTTAGGCTATTTTATTTTCGATCCTACGACTGAAATTTGGAAAATGCTTATCATAAAACATGTGGGTAAAATATTCCCGTGAAGGTCGTATCCAAAACAAACAACACATTTTCCCATGGTAATTATTACAAATTACATGTGTACCTTTTCCAATTAACACCAGTCACCTGAACAGGAAGCTTCTCAGTGGGACTTTTTTTTATTATAGGTATATATAATCACTCAATTATCCGTAACTGATAACGGTCACCTATTGAAATCAGTGCTCACACACATCAGGGAATATAATTACATGTACAAGTCATTTACATTGCACGTATATTCGTTGACACCACATTAAAAATCACTTTTATCTAACCGGCATCCAGGTGTAGTATCTTACATCCGGTGAACAGGTAATTAATTTCCTTGGAGCAAAAAGTAGGAAAGAAATTTATACTAACCATTTTATTAGCAGCTTATTAACCACAGTTCATTAGTTAACACTTTGTGTATATTATTAAATTAGGATTTTTAAATACACACTTTTATTCGAAAAAAGTTTGCAAAGTCTGTATATCTGATACATGTTTTTAATATCCCTTTTTATTTAATGGAGGTTTCACCTACGTAGGTGCCAATTAATTGTTTATTGAAGGAATAGTGTGACAGATTTATGTTATGGCTTGTATACCAACTACAGTCTTACATGTAAACTAGAGTTACCGAACATGTAACTGGTAGGTGGCGTGCATATGGAAAGACGTGAATTAAATAAATGCTTGATAAGGGTCCCACTATTTACCGAAAAGAAGGTAGAACTACCGACAAGAAGTATTTTTTTACAGACAAGAAGCAGTTTTTCACCAACAAGATTAGATTAGATTAGATTAGATTTTTATTTAGACATAATATCATACATAACAATATACAGCACACTCACAAATTATACATAAACAAGACAGATGACAAGGTAAGACGTTACTAAGAAAGAAAGAAAACAAGATTTTTTGTTGTAATTATTATGAAAACAAATTAAAATTTTTTTTGGGTGATATCTTGTGTGATTTTTTGTTGTTGTTTGCATATTTATATTTTTTAAAAAGATATATGTGTTTCAAATGGATTACATACACTTTGTTTATTTCTTGGATACAACAAATTACTGGAAGTGAACAATTTGCAAAAATAAAGTACACCTGCCAGTAATGAAAATTGTATCCGTTTGGTTTCAGACTTTTAAGTTCTTTTAAGGTATATTGTATTTTAATCATTTTCTTTGGTAAATATATAACATGTACAAGCTGCAATTGAAAAAATAATGATATATGTAAAAAAGAATGTTTATGTCTACATCATTACAAATATTTTTAATAATTTATTTTTTATTGGTTATCTCACCTGACCCAATGGCTTCCGTCGTCATGGTTGTCCGTACACTTTTCACACTTCAATCTTCTTCTCCAAAAGCCACTTGCAAATTGGCCAATTGAACCCAAACTTGGCAGGAATGTTTATTGGGTGGTTGTTAACAAAGTTTGAGTTTTTGGTGCTGATCAAATATTAGACATGGCTGCCAGGGCCATTCATGCATTCTAATTGGCTGAATTTTAAAACTCTTTTCATAAATGGCTTGGCAGATTGATTTAAAATAATGCAGAAATGATGTACATTAGATGGTCCTCTACATAGTTTTGAGTTTTTTGTACCAATCCAAAATCCAAGATGGCCACCATTGCAGGACTTTAACATAGGACCCTATGGGTAAAACATACAAACAACTTCTTCTCTGAAACTGTTCGACACAATGAAGCCAAATTATGAAAAAATGAAGGTTGGATAGTTATTTTATTATTTGTAGTTTTTCGAGCCAATTGCAAATTCAACCTGTCTTCCAGGGCCACTAATGCGTTCTGTTTGGCCAAAATTTAAAAAACTTTCCTCTTACAAACCTCATGGCAGATTTATTTGAAATATTGCAGAAATGTACCTTAGATGGTCCTCTACAAAGTTTGAGTTTTTGTGCTGATCCAAAATCCAAGATGGCCACCATCGCAGGACATAGTTTAACATAGGACCTTATGGGAAAAACATACAAACAACTTCTTTTCTAAAACTGTTTCAGACAATGAAGCCAAATTATGAAGAAATTAATGTTAAATAGTTATCTTATTATTTTTAGCCAATTGCAAATTCAACATGGTTTCCAGGGTCACTAATGCATTCTGATTGGCTGAAATTTAAAAAACTTTCTTCTTACAAACTGCATCAGAGTGATTTGAAATATTGCATAAATGTACCTTATATGGTCCTTTGCAAAGTTTTAGTTTTTTTTGTGACAATCCAAAATCCAAAATGGCCACCACATTGGAACACAGCTTAACATAGGATAATGAATTACAAAAATCAAGCTTTGAAATATAATCCACATTTTACAAAAACTGTAAGAGCTCATTTTGTAGGTGAAAAATAAGTTTGAAGTATTCAAATCACATTTTATTTTTATGGGACTTGTATATACGTAGCTAATATATCCTTGAAAACAATAAAAACAGATCTAGACTCAAAATTACCTTGTTGAAAAGGTATTTTTCATTCAAATTCACTGGATACTGTTCTATTTTTCATCTGTTTAAAATTTTTCAAAGGCTCATATAGTTTTCTCATAAACACACAAAATGTTGAAAGGTGTGAAAATTAATTAGACAAATATAACTGAAGCATACACATGTTATTCAATAAAGTATATAAATTTTATGACTTCACTAACATTAAAATGCCTTGTTCCCAACAGTGAAGAACAAAAAATGTTATAATACATTCTGTTTAGCTACAATTGTATACTTAGTGATGAAAAATATAGAGAACATTGGTGGAAAATAAAATAATTCTACACTTTACAAAAAACAGCAAGAACTAAGAAATAAGTTTTTCATCCATGAACTTAAAATCCAAAAAAAAACAAAAGTTTTGAAGTATAAAAATTACACTTTGCATTTGTAAAGCATTATGAATAGCAGTAGCAAAATTTAAAAAAATTGAAATACAGTTCTTAAAATTAGCATCATACTGATGGATCACAAGTGATAATATCCTGGTTATCCCGTAACTTTCTAAAAGTTTTACAAATTGTCTTGTAAATTTTCTTATTGAATTATGATTTTCAAGCATATTAACAAAAAAAAACAAAAACAAAAAACAACTGATTAATAATTGTTAAATTTATAGGCATGCGTTTCTTAAAACAAAAACAAAAAAATGTGTATCAAAAAGTCAACCAGTTACTACTAAAATTTTTTTAGTTATAATTGTTAATCAACAAAATCACCAGTCATAGGATAGAATATGCAAATTTTTCCTGTTGTTGACTACATCAAGACATCAAAATTTACAATATAACTTGAAAACTATAAAGCTAGATTGAAATTGTAAATTAGTAGGAGTTATTGCCCTTTAATGATGATTTTTATGAATTTTTTCATTTTTGTCTTGTAACCTTATAACTATAACAGCTTGAGTGACACTGTAAATTGCAAAATGATCAACAATACAAGTTCTACAAGTTACTTAAATGGATACAAAAACCCAAATACATGTAGGTCAATATGAAATTCACCAGTCCAATATGCCTTATTGACATGACTTACAGGAATAAATGCACAGTTGTCTAAAGTTCACAATCTCTTTGACTCTTGTTGACATTTAACATGGACAAACTAACAAAGTTAGAGGTTAAATACCTTTCTTTTGAATTTCCACATAAACATGATAAATGAAGTGGTAATTTTTTTTTATGAATAATATGTGCAAAGATCAAAAGGTTAGAGGCCAAGGTCAACTGTGTCTGTTTTAATGATATGTAAGTTTTTATTCCAAATGTGTTATTTTTTAACTGACAAATTCTCTGATATTGTTTAGAGGTCCATTTAAATCATGTAGGATCTTTTTGATTGCATCAGATGGTAGGCCTATTATTGGCATGTCAGAAGGAATGAACTTTTATTTGATAGATTTCTTCATTTCTGAGGCCACATTTAAGAATTTCTATCCTATCCATAGGTCTCTCTGTTTAGCTTATCTGATCTAGATGTGAGCTATTCTAATCACTTGGCATTGGTCATGGTCAGATGTAAACTTTTCACATTTCTATCTTGTTCTCCAATACCTCTTGGTCAATTTGATATAAACTGTCAGGAATTTGTATGGTGTAGTTCTTAAAATTTTAAGTTTTTGGTGCTAATCAGTTATTCAATATGGCAGATAGCTATAGGACCTTTAACATGTTTAATATGTTCTGATTGGTTGCAATGAGCAATTGTTTATCTTGTTTTTGTAAGTTTGTTTGTTTGATGGTGTTAAATGCCACTTTCAGCAATTTTTCAGCTGTATCATGGTGTCCAGTTTTTATTGGGGAGTGAAGCCAGAGTACGCGGAGAAAACCCCCGACCTGCATTAGGAAAACTGGCAATTGTTTGTTTGTGTACGGAAATGACTTTTACATAGATTGTCACAAAGCGTGTTGTAGATAGTTGATGTTTCTCTCCACTCTTTTTGTTCTCAAAATTGTTTGGGTGTTTTTTGTTTGAATGGTGTTAACACCACTTTCATCAATTTTTCAGCTATATTATGGCATCCAGTTTTTATTGATGGAGGAAGCTAGAGTACGCTTAGGAACCCCCGACTTTCAGTAGGAAAACTGACAATCCTTGTCAATTAAATTAAGATTGGAGTTGAGTACACCCTGACTGCTGTGAAAATCAAACCTGCAATCTCAGTGTTGATAAACCACGTGATCAATAGTAGAGGAACTACCTTAACCAATCGGCCACCAAGGCCCCCAGAATTGTTTTTGCAAATTGCATTGTATGTGGTCATTGGAGACAAGAATCAAAATGTACAGGAATATATAACCAAATAATTTTATTTCTAAAAAAATTAATGTCATGCAATAAATCATTTATATTGTATTCCATGTATGTATACAACTTATTTAAGCCAAATTAAGTATACTTTGTGCCATGCCCATGATGCTTTTGACAAATTATTGCGATGTTTTTTACAAATAATGCAATGCTTTTACAAGTATCGCGATGCTTTTAACAATTAACGAGATGCTTTTAAAAAGTATTGCCATGGTTTTATCAAGTAAAGCGATGATTTTTATTTTACACTGTTTAATGCATGATATTTTTTTTTAAGAAAAAAAAACAAGCCAATAGAAACATCACAATTGTGACACAATCTGTTGAAAAAAGCAAGCCGATAACTTTTGTCACTATGCATAATGTTTTTTTCATCGGGTTTCATTTAAAAAGTACCATGATGCTTTTAACAAACCACTGGCAGCAGTGAAGCTCCAACCAGTAACCTCATCGATCATAGGCACACATGATTAATAGTATGACTACACTAACCACTATGGCCTTCGGTAAATCATTCTCTAACTGAAATACAATATGAAAACTAATATTGACCTGTATTATTGGGAAACACCTGTTTTATTTCAAGGTTGTGTATTTCGAATGATCGAGATCCCAAAACATATCTGGAGAAAAAGGACCATTTAGAGCTATGATAATTTAGAAAATAATAACCATTATTAGAGGATTAAGGTGAACATATTTATTGATTTTAGATTTTAATACACATACTTAATTTTTATTGATTTTAGATTTTTAATACACTTACTTAATAATGAAGAAGACAGTACTGACACCAAAGGACATTCTTCGTCATTTGTGTGAAAGTGAAGAAAAACTTTGGACACAAAGATACACATCTGAAGGCCTAAGCAATACAGAACTTGGTTCAACCATTTTGGGGTATCTAGAGATTTATTTACATACGAAACACAATGTTGGGACTGATGATAGATATACGGCTACCATTTTGGAAAAAGGGCCTAATTATAAGCAGTTGCATATACATGTGTATATGTGTATATTCATTTATATACAATTTTGATATCATTTAGCAGTCCCCATTTGTTGTTGTTTTTGTGTTAAAGATAGCCCATTATTGATGCGCAATAATAATTATTGCCGTTATTAATTAACCACGGTGTCATGTCTTAATTGAAATTCGTTATGTTTTCTAGCAGAAAACAGTGAAAACCTTGAATGGTTTGTTATATTTTGGGAATGTGTCCTACATTGCCGGTAGTATGTAAATTACATTCCATATTTTCTCATTATTAGGGGTTATTCTTTTCTTGATAGAGGGTATCTCTTGACAAAAAAGCTACTTAACCAGCGGATCACATAGGAAAGATTGAAGACATCACTTAGAAAATTTGATGGTCGCTATGATGAAATATCTGTCACAATTTTTGGTTTTTGTGTTCTTTGATTGTTTGATTTGTAGTTGTCCTGCTTTAATAATGATTCTGTCTGTTCTTGGCTTATATTTTAATGAATACCATTTTGGAAAAAGGGCCTAATTATAAGCAGTTGCATATACATGTGTATATGTGTATATTCATTTATATACAATTTTGATATCAAGAAATATCAATTTTGATATTAAGAAATATCTGTCACAAGACCGATGACAGCAGTTTTTGTTGTAATATTGTTACTTCATTACCACACTCATGTTTGTATGTTATTGTCAATTTATATATTTTTGTTTATTAATTTGTAATTTTTTTTAATGAGGGCCTCAGGGAAGATTAGTTGTATTGCTAACTGTGTAACCCTCTTTAAATAAAGTCATTATTATTATTATTATTATTATTATTATAATACTCCTCTGTATCTTTGCTTCCTTTTTTACCGCCTATGTCTCCATTTATATTTCGGTTCATTTTGTATTGACTGTAGATGCTTGTGTACATGTATTTAAACAAATTAAGATTTATTCCAAATATGTGTGAGACTTTTTTACTATAAAAAAATCTTGACTGAAACTTTTCTGAAATTGGTACCATACTTATCTTGAAATGATTCTAGTATATGGTAATTTAACATCAAACCATGGCGAATTTAGCTAACAATAATATCAAAAAAACATTATTATAATCATATTGCCTTTGAACGAGGGTATTATGGTAGATTATCACATGAAGAAAAAATTATCACTGAGACAAAGTCGAGCGTGATAATTTTTTCTTAAGGTGATAATCTTACCTGACACCTGATTTCAAAGGCAGTATGATTTTTATTATACTGAATGCCTTTTATCTAAAGAAAAAGCTGGAACTGCCATAAACAAACTGTACTGAATTATATTTTTAATGGAAAACGCTTGTTTGTCTACTAGTTGTTTTTCCAAATAGTTATTGCATATTTTGATGTATTTGTTGTGTCGTTGACATGTTTGTGCGGAAAGACAAGCCAGGTGTATGTAAATTTCAGCTGATGCGGCTGATCATTTTCCAGGTTGGCAATTTTCGTTCTGAGCAGGTGATAATTTTTATGTCAGTGGTAAACTTTGGCTGGATCAGGTGATAATTTTCCAGGATCGGCAATCTCCGGTCTGAGCCGGTTTTAATTTTTTTTTATCACCCATTGTGAGGAAAGCATGAGGAATGAATACCAATTGCTATAATAGGCTGGGCTAAAATTGGAATCGTTAGAAATTAACACATGGTTACTATCCAATAAAAAGACGGCATTTTTGCCTGAAGTATAATAAAGTTCTTTATTCTTTCTAATGAGTGAGGGAAAATTTAAACAGTTATGTCATGAAGAGAATAAGTTTAAAATGTATTATGCCTTTTCCTCAAGAACCTTTTTGCCAGTGTAGACGATTGTAGGTTTTGTTTTTTACAAAAAAAGTGGGGTCTGAAACTGATGTCTACAACCACTACCAGTTGGAAAAAACTAGTCCATTGAAAAGTTGTGGGCTCCTAGAAGCCTTAGGTAATCATAAGTGATCACAAGGTCATTAGTTCAGTTTTATTTAAATATCTTTTCAGTGAATGTAAATGTCTTAAAAAGATCTACGATCACTTCAGTGGATTAGAGTAAGTTATATGCATTTTATTAATACATAAGTGTAGGCTCTTTTAACTGTAGATCACTATACAAACTTATAAAATTACTGTTATTTAAAATTATTAAAAGGCATGTATATATACATATATATATATAGGTGTCTTTTACAAAGTTTTGTACAGATTGATTGATTGATTAAATGATTGCTGAACGTCCAGCAGTATTTAGCTATATTCAGGACAGTATAAAGTTAATAATAAATGAGTTCAAAAAAGGATGGCCTGTAAAACCATATGGGAAACACACAAATAACTTATAAGAAACCATTTGACACTTATCATTAATAATATGCTGTAATACTTATATTGTATATCAATTTAATAAAACTGTTTATAATATGTATGTCCATAAATGTTCCCCTTTTGATTCAAATGTGGAATAGTTCTAGTTCAGTGTAAGAACCTCAAATATAGCCCTTGTCTTTTAACATTTTGTAGATAAAATAATGTTTATTTTGCTTTATCATTAATAACTTCCTAATTGTTAGCTCACCTGACCAAAGGGTTATGTGAGCTATTATCCCTTTGGGTCCATAGTCTGCATCGTCTATAAATTTTTTACATTTTAATCTTCTTCTCTGAAACCACTTCGCCAAATGAAATTTAACTTAGGCAGAATGTTCATTGAATGGACCTTTACAAAGTGTGTGTTTTTATTCTGATTGGAAAATTAATATGGCTGCCACCATATGACTTAGTTTAACATTGGACCCTATGGGAAAAAACTTTAATAATGCCTCTTCTCTGAAACAGGTTAACCAATTGAAACAAAACTTACTACCAATATTGTTTTGATGGTCCTCTATTAAGGTTATGTTAGTAATGAAAATTGGAAATTCAAAATGGCTGCCACCCCCAGGACTTAGTTTAACACTGGACCTTATGGGAAAAAAAATTAAAAAGGCTTCTTCTCTGAAACTGGTCAACCAATCGAAACAAAACTTACTACCAATATTGTTTGGATGGTTCTCATAAAGTTTATGATTTGTATGCCAATCAGAAATTTAGAAGTTTTTTTTTAAAGCTTCTCCTCTGAACCAGTTAACCAACCTTCATTGTCTATAAAGTCAGGTGAGCGATACAGGTTTTTATAGCCTCTGGTATTACATTGTACAGATGTGAAGGACAAGGGTTAGTTTACAGGTTAGCAGTATTTACCTAAGGTTAGCATGAACAATCCGAGTCGGGTAGGATTAGACAGAATGAAGCCAGAGTAAAGGTGAAAGGAAGGGGAAGTCAGAAATGTAGAGAAAAGGGTGGTGCAAGAGGATAGTGTAAATTTGGCACTCTCTGACTATCCATTTCTCTCTCTCTTTGTCCTCACCTCTGTTATGTGGGGCAACTAAACAAAAAAGAAACAATTTCTTTTCCAGGAAGAGGAAATGTTGTTTGAGCTTAACAGTGTGTAGAACTACATTTAGTAATTTTAGAGTGGTAAGTTATATAAGGCCAGAGAGAAATATTTGACTTTTGTGTGTATCTATATATCCACTGTAATGTAATGACTACAAGATTGCTGTCTTATCATTGTAGAATGATTTGAATTGAAACATTTATTATGTCCCCGTAATGAAAAGTCAGGGGCATATTAATTTACCCTTGTCCATCCATGGGTGCATCTGTCTGTCAGTTCTTCTGTTACAATATTTGCATTTTGCAGAAGGTTTGTATACATAATTATGAAGGTATGCAAGGTCAGAGGATTTTTATTTTTATTTAACTTTCTTAAAATTAGAGATAGTTGGATTTTTTGGTTTATAGGTTGCATGCCATGTACTGTTACATGTTTTGTCCGGCTATCTTCTCATACAGCTGTAAAGTAGTTTCACATAGAACCCTATGAGAAAAACACAACAGCTTATTCACAGCGATAGTTCCACACATTTACACCAAATAAAATGAAGCCGTAGTAATTTGAGTATTTTGTTTGTTGCAAAAAATTTGTTTTTGGACAAACCGGTTTGGCAGAAATAATTGTGATACTGTAGAAATGTACATTAGATGGTCTTCTTTTGTGTTGTTTCTAAATCAAAGATACAGACGACTTTGTTTCAGAAACAGTTCCACTCACATACACACAGACTAAATTATGCAGAAATAAAGCCAGGGTAGTTATGTTATTATTTGAAGTTTTTGGAGCTATTTAGAAATTCAGCAGTGCTAACTGGATATTATGAATTCTGAAAATTTCATAATTTGTTTTCGGCCAAACTACTTGACAGTAGGAATTGTAATATTGTAGAAATGTTCTTTGGATGGTAATTTTAAATCCAAGATGGCTGATACCACAGAAAATATCATAACAGAGGAACTTAGAAAGAAAAACATAAACACAGCCTGGCTTATAGTTTTACACATTTAGACTTAATATTGCAGAAATGAATCAAGGGTTTCTCTCTTAAAGTGGACTGAATGAAACCCTTGTGTTGGTCAGGTTATTTAAATTTTGGAAGATGAACTGACACATTTTTATGCCCCCGCGACGACATGTCGGGGGGGCATTAAGTTTTACTCATGTCCGTCCGTCCGTCCGTCCGTCCATCCGTCCATCCGTCCGTCCGTCTCTACGTCCGTACGAATTTCCGTCAAGCTTTTCTCAGAAACCGTACATCAGAACAATTTGAGATTTGGCAGGGTGGTTCAGTATCACAAGTTGTACGTCCTAAGCGACTTTCAGACCTGTCGGACAACTACTTCCTGTTTGGGACTGGGCTGATATGAAAATGTGTTAACATGAGTATGAAAATTTCCGTCAAGCTTTTCTCAGAAACCGTACATCAGAACAATTTGAAATTTGGCAGGGTGGTTCAGTATCACAAGTTGTATGTCCTAAGCGACTTTCAGACCTGTCGGACAACTACTTCCTGTTTGTGACTGGGCCGATATGAAAATGTGTTAACATGAGTATGAAAATTTCCGTTAAGCTTTTCTCAGAAACCGTACATGAGAACAATTTGAAATTTGGCAGGGTGGTTCAGTATCACAAGTTGTACGTCCTAAGCAACGTTCAGACCTGTCGGACAACTACTTCCTGTTTGCGATTGGGCCGATATGAAAATGTGTTAACATGAGTATGAAAATTTCTGTCAAGCTTTTCTCAGAAACCGTACATGAGAACAATTTGAAATTTGGCATTGTGGTTCAGTATCACAAGTTGTACGTCCTAAGCGACTTTCAGACCTGTCGGACAACTACTTCCTGTTGCGACTGGGCCGATATGAAAATGTGTTAACACGAGTATGAAAATTTCCGTCAAGCTTTTCTCAGAAACCGTACACAAGAACAATTTGAAATTTGGCAGGGTGGTTCAGTATCACTTGTTGTACGTCCTAAGCGACTTTCAGACCTGTCGGACAACTACTTCCTGTTTGCGACTGGGCCGATATGTAAATGTGTTAACATGAGTATGAAAATTTCCGTCAAGCTTTTCTCAGAAACCGTACATTAGAACAATTTGAAATTTGGCAGGGTGGTTCAGTATCACAAGTTGTATGTCCTAAGCGACTTTCAGACCTGTCGGACAACTACTTCCTGTTTTGGACTGGGTCGATTTGAAAATGTGTCAACACGAGTATGAAAATTTCCATCAAGCTTTACTCAGAAACCGTACATTAGAACAATTTGAAATTTGGCAGGGTGGTTCAGTATCACAAGTTGTATGTCCTAAGCGACTTTCAGACCTGTCGGACAACTACTTCCTGTTTGTGACTGGGCCGATATGAAAATGTGTTAACATGAGTATGAAAATTTCCGTTAAGCTTTTCTCAGAAACCGTACATGAGAACAATTTGAAATTTGGCAGGGTGGTTCAGTATCACAAGTTGTACGTCCTAAGCAACGTTCAGACCTGTCGGACAACTACTTCCTGTTTGCGATTGGGCCGATATGAAAATGTGTTAACATGAGTATGAAAATTTCTGTCAAGCTTTTCTCAGAAACCGTACATGAGACCAATTTGAAATTTGGCATTGTGGTTCAGTATCACAAGTTGTACGTCCTAAGCGACTTTCAGACCTGTCGGACAACTACTTCCTGTTACGACTGGGCCGATATGAAAATGTGTTAACACGAGTATGAAAATTTCCATCAAGCTTTTCTCAGAAACCGTACACAAGAACAATTTGAAATTTGGCAGGGTGGTTCAGTATCACTTGTTGTACGTCCTAAGCGACTTTCAGACCTGTCGGACAACTACTTCCTGTTTGCGACTGGGCCGATATGTAAATGTGTTAACATGAGTATGAAAATTTCCGTCAAGCTTTTCTCAGAAACCGTACACAAGAACAATTTGAAATTTGGCAGGGTAGTTCAGTATCACAAGTTGTATGTCCTAAGCGACTTTCAGACCTGTCGGACAACTACTTCCTGTTTTGGACTGGGTCGATTTGAAAATGTGTCAACACGAGTATGAAAATTTCCATCAAGCTTTACTCAGAAAACGTACATTAGAACAATTTGAAATTTGGCAGGGTGGTTAAGTATCATAAGTTATACGTCCTAAGCGACTTTCAGACCTGTTGGACAACTACTTCCTGTTTGGGACTTCCTTTAGCGGGGGCATCCGTGTCCCATGGACACATTCTTCAATTTTTTGAATACAATAGCTATTATTCTTTGTAGAGTTTATTCGATGGGTACTTTTCATTGATTAATTTTGATGTGGAATAAATAAACACTATGATGAAAATATGCCTATCTGACATGCATATTGAAAGAAAGTAGTTCTTGTAACAATCTAATATCAATGAATTTTGAAGAAACAGATGTTATTTGAACAGTATGTGCATACATTAATTTGCATATTCAGTTTTCACTAATGCTATATCTTGATTTCATTTATATGCCCCATTTATAATGAATTTTACTAGATACTATGACAGTTTCCATTGAGTTTTACCTCTGACTACCTTTTGCATCCCCATGTTGAATGGGATACAGGCAGCCCTCTTTATGGTGGTGTTCAGATAAAATACAAGTAAGCCTAACCACAGACGATCGTGGGTAGCCAGTGTTGTAGGTTTTTCTTTAATTTAGTTGCATGCTAAATACACCTTTTGTAGATTTTTATTCAGCTGCAGTCAAATTGTTCATTTTACTAGTTTATTCCATTTTCCCTCAATATTTTTTGTTTGGTAATGTGTTGCTATCTTGAATGTAGCTAAACTATTGTTTGCTACTTTTAATATTAAGCAACTGTTCAGTCAGTTTATCAAAACATTTTTACATTTCATACTTTAAAGGTTGTCCTATATTTACTCATATGCATACATGTACATATACAAATATGTCAATTATTGTCAAATTTTCTGTTCTAGTTCTCTTAAGTAGGTTACCAAAATCACAGAAGTAATATTTCTTCTTTCTAGCAATAATATATGTTATTCGGGATCTTCAAAGGGGATACAGGTTCATATTATCTCTGTGTTTTATATTCCCTGAGCCGGAGGTGAAGGGAATATAGAATACAGAGAGGGAATATGAACCTGTATCCTCTGTGAAGCCCAAATAACAATTATTTTCTGTTGAAGTCTTCATGTTATAATATTCTAGAGTATTTTAGAGTAGACCTTTCTCATGTTTAAAGAAAAAAATTTGTTTGGACCACCACTATCATAGAACTTACATTCAAAACATGTAAGCTTACGAAAACTTTACCTTTCCTTTTTCATAAATGTTTTTTGACTGGTCAATACACACTTTTACAAATACTTTCATGTGTATTGTATATATTATAAAAATGAAAAATGTTGGTGTTATAGTTAAATTAGTTGAATTCATAAATTTCATAGTTTATTTCCAACGAAACTTTTTAAGGCATTTTAAGTTTTATAACCTTGTTATTTTTTATGAATTTTATTCCCAGCAAACCTTTTTATGGTAAATTTCACTTTCGAAGTGCGATGCAAATACTTTTGTTTGCCATTTTAGCAGACTACAAGTTATCGGTTATCTCCCTTGTTAATTTCAAGACAAATCACAGGTGGAGATGATAGATTCCGTAAACTGCATGTATTTGAAATCAATATTTCATATCTTTATATTATGTTTATATAACTATTTAATTATGCAAAACAAATAAATTAGTAAATGAATAGACACCATTTGAAACTAGTTTCAATATCCCCAGCGTTTCACAGGGAATACGGTATGATATTCCCCTCTTGATTAACCAATTATATTGTAGGGATTCACCAGATACATTACTTTAACAGAATATTATATAATATCCAATCCCAATACCAACTTACAGACAAGATTCAAAACTTTCTTAACAACTGTCATGTTTTATTTTAGAAATATATATTAAAGGGTAAGTCTATTTCGGTTTTGGTACTTGAAAAGAAAAAACTATTGAAGTTGAAGTATGGTTTTTGGTAGAGATCAAATGTGTTATACTAACCAAATTGACATGCTCATGATGTCCACACATATTTTATAAACATCGTCATTAAGTAAATGTATTTATACATGTAGGTCAAACCATATTTTAAAGTACAAGTTTCAATAAATATTTCTATAAAAATGTAGTGGAATTTGATTACAGAAGGTCTACTTTTTATAGATATTTGAAAGCATTTAAGGATTAACTACAAAAAATATTTTCTTCATTAAGGGATAACAAAATTTCCGTTTTGCACATTGTATAATCGGCGTAACAGAAATTTTGTTATCCCCTGATGGAGAAAATATTTTTTGTAGTTAATACTTATAAATAAATTCAAACAATAGAATAAACTCAACATTTTATTTTTGTAACTCGTCATTTTTGAAAAAAGAGATCAACACAAAAACTGTTAGTTTCCCCTGGAGTAATATATGACGTCAAATGGCATGTGTCTCCATGACGTTCAAATTCGTTTTCCATCCTCTGATAGAAAATATTTTCCAGCCAATGAAAAGTCAGTATTCTCGCAAAATTTATTCATTGCAAAATAAATTGCACCATTTTAAAAGAGTTCTGCTATAAACAATTTTGACATCAAAAGGTGAATATTGCATATAATATTCAATTAGTTCATCATTGAATAAAATCAGTGTAGGTCCATGTATTTTCACTAGAAGGAGTTTTTTGGCAAAGGAAAATAAATCAGTCAATGTTAGGCCGAATTTTACTGCTGCTGTAATTCAATGTTAGTTTTGTGATTTTTCTGATTAACCTCGGTTATTATTTGTTCTAAATGAATGGTTGATTTCTTCTAGAAAAATTTTAAGCTCCTATTGAATAAAATGCAGAGAGAACAATAGCTATTGTATTCAAACAGTGAGACATTTCACCTTTCAAACAAACTCATACACAGGAAAGGTTTCATTTGGTTCACTATAATATTTTTCAATTCGACTAGAATTCAACATGGCTGCCTGTCTGTTAATGTGGTTTTTTGGGGGGAAAAATTTTGGATTTCCTTTTCTGACAAATTGCTTGTGATTTTTTTTTCTAGTTTTTGTGCTGATACTAAAGCCAAGATGGCAGACACTATTGAACATAGGTTAACATTAGGCAATATGGGAAAAACATAGAAATGGCTTCTTCTCAGAAACAGTTCTACACAGTTAGGCAAAATAACAGATATTGGGCCAGGATAATTCTGTTATTATTTTTGTTTGCTGGGTTGCATGAAGTGCAAACCTGGATTGTAGAATGGTGAAGTTGGGCAGTCGTGGAAAAGTTCACCATTCTACAATACAGGTTTGCACTTCATGCATAGTAGTAACTCATTAACTTTTGATAGTAGAGGAGTGGAGACGTCATCAAAAACCTTTGTGACATTTTATCTTGAAAATGGACATAAAGGTCATGTGTCAAGGTCATGATGTATTTTTATAATTGCTTGTTGTTGATACTACGGCTGAAATTGTTGGGCTTGCAAAGGAGCAACATTGCACCATTTCAGTGCAAATGATTATCTTATAGGAGTTATCTCCCATTAGGTTTAGGGTTTAAAGGTTTTATTGGTGCGTAGTTTATTAACTTTCAGTAAGAAAAGCACACAATTTTCACAAAAGTCCTTTATGACCCTTGAAAATAGACATAAGGTCACGGTCCCAACCTATATTTTTGCTTTTCTTATTTATTCAGATATTAAAATGATTTTTCTTCTTTAATGTTTTATTAATAAAAATTAAATTTAGTCATATTGCAAAACATTTTAGACAATTTTTGTTTGGATTTACCTATCTTATATTAACTGCATAAAAGTCCTTAACAACCATAAATTGGCTTACTCCTCACCTTTTGCTTTACTTAGATAACTCATTCTCATGGTTAAAAGTGTAATTTAAATTTTTTTGTGTTTTCCATTTGGTGGGGTATTCAACACGGTTGCACGGGCTAGTTGACTAAAATTTCTAAATTTGCTTTCTGACACACTACTTGGCAGAAAAAATGTTACAGTGTTAAAATGTACCAAATAAGGTTTTTGTGCCAAAACTAAATTCAAGATGGCTGACACAGTTAAGCATACATGTACATCAAACTAGGAGCATTTGGAAAATAAGTTACAGTTTGACAGCCTCTGGTTTATTTTCTTGCATACTTTAGTACTAAGTGGGTAGATAATTGTGGTTGTAAATTGTAATTAAACTTTACTTACAGGTCAGAAGTGATGGAAGAGACATTGGAATTGAAGAAGGTTAGTAAATAAGCTTTATATTTAAAAAAGTATGCATTATTTTATTAGCGCTGTACCAATAATTTTTTTTAATGTAAAGCTTATTGAAAGAACAGATTTTTGTTAAATAAACAGGTTAACTTGTAAACTTACATCTACAACCCATTTCAAATGTATACTCATTTTTTTACTACTCATCTATATAGCTCTCTATTTTAGCCAACCATTATAGCACCTGACTTAACGTTGATGATTCTTTTTCTATTTTTTCATTATAAAATTGACTATTCGATTTTTTTTTGTTTCAACCAAGCATAAAATTTCTTTTCTACATGCACTAATTAACTCGAGAAATTTAGGATTATTCATTTTGCTTTTAAAACCCAAAAATGTACATATAACAGTAATTTCGCTACAAATGACATTAGTAGATAGTTTTAAATCATGGGACTAGTAAGCACTTCTCATTAACAACTTGTCTGTGATGTCAGAGCTGTAGCCAACACCATTTTCGCCATAAATTTCTGTTCCCCCAACGTAACATACGCCATACGCAATAGCTTTCTGGCGGGAGTTACAGTTTTGCAATTGGAACATCCCTTAAAGACACACCCTCCTTGTTGCTCATACGGTAAGCATTTTTTTAGCTCACCTGACCAAAGGGTCATGTGAGCTATTGTTATCACTTTGCGTCTGTCGTCGTCGTCGGCGGTGGCGGCGGGTCTGTAAACTTTTTACATTTTAATCTTCTTCTCTGAAACCACTTGGCCATAATGTTCATTGGATGGACCTTTACAAAGTTTGTGTTTTTTATTTTGATTGGTAAACCAATATGGCTGCCACCTCAAGACTTAGTTTAACATAGGACCCTATGGGAAAAAAGTTAAAAAGGGCTTCTTCTCTGAAACCGTTTAACCAATCAAAACAAAACTTACTAGCAATATTGTTTGGATGGTCCTCTATAAAGTTTGTGTTTTTTATTTTGTTTTTAAAGGCTTTTTTTCTGAAACCGGTTAATCAATGGAAACAAAAACTTACTAGCAATATTGTTTGGATGGTCCTCTATAAAGTTTATGTTTTTTATGGCAATTGAAAATTCAAAATGGCAGCTAACGCAGGACTTAGTTTAACATAGGACCCTATGGAAAAAAGCTTTTAAAGGCTTTTTCTCTGTAACCGGTTAATCAATGGAAACAAAAACTTACTAGCAATATTGTTTGGATGGTCCTCTATAAAGTTTATGTTTTTTATGGCAATCAGAAATTCAAAATGGCCGCTACCGCAGGACTTGGTTTAACATGGGACCCTATGGGAAAAAGTTTTTAAAGGCTTTTTCTCTGAAACCGGTTAATCAATGGAAACAAATACTTACTAGCAATATTGTTTGGATGGTCCTCTATAAAGTTTATGTTTTTTATGGCAATTGGAAATTCAAAATGGCCGCTACCGCAGGACTTAGTTTAACATAGGACCCTATGGAAAAAAGCTTTTAAAGGCTTTTTGTCTTAAACCGGTTAATCAATGAAAACAAAAACTTACTAGCAATATTGTTTGGATGGTCCTCTATAAAGTTTATGTTTTTTATGGCAATTGGAAATTCAAAATGGCCGCTACCGCAGGACTTAGTTTAACATAGGACCCTATGGGAAAAAGCTTTTAAAGGCTTCTTCTCTGAATCCGGTTAATCAATGGAAACAAAAACTTACTATATTGTTTGGATGGTCCTTTATAAAGTTTATGTTTTTTATGGCAATTGGAAATTCAAAATGGCCGCCACCGCCGCAGGACTTAGTTTAACATAGGACCCAATGGCAAATAAAAAAATCTTCTCTATACAATGGGTTAACCAATGAAACAAAGCTTTCTAGTAATATTGTTTTGATGGTCCTATTTAAAGTTTATTGAAAATTACAGGACTTACTTTAACATCAGGGAAATGCCATCTTCATTGCCTATAAAATCAGGTGAGCGATACAGGCTCTTAAGAGCCTCTGGTTTACCACAGTTGTGGTCTTAAAACGTTTAAAGCACTAATATTAGAATTACTCGTTATTTATATTGTCTATCTGACCCTTTTCAAATGACTGTTTTCTGTCATATTTGATATCAACATATTTTGCATTATCTTTATTGATTTGGGTTTGGTAACGCTTGGTAAATTTATTTAGAATTCATAGTAATGAAATTATATTGAAATAAGACTAAGCAAGTCCATAATTGACAACGGCTCTGTAAATGACCTTTGACTGAGGGAGAGGAAATTAGTTCTTATTTTGATATTTGGCTGCGCTGAGCTGTAGCATGAACAGTGGATTTATTATTCAATGGAATTTAGATATTAGAGCTGCAATTAAAAAGCAATTTCATACAGCATTGATAAATAAATTTATTTATATAGTTTTTTATAGTCAAAATACAATGACCAGTCAGGTACTTTCTACCTTTTGCTCAATCAATTCCAAAAATAGATAACAGCTGTTTAGAAAACTGCTTCTATCTGTTTTCTTTAAAGCTCTTACTAAGAAAGAGCTGGACATTTAAATTGCAGCTATTCATGCACGACTCAGGTAACTTCAAACTTCTAAGCTGGCCATAGAGTACAATGTAGATGGAACACCTTCACACCGATCAACCGACTTATATCATTTTGGTGAGAAGATGTATGACACGATGAAAAAAGATATAAACAAGTTAAGACCTATACGTATACAGATGACTTTTTCCAAATCGTTACGTTTAAAACTCAATGTATCAAATATAGTGTAGCAAAAAATTATTTGGCATATATGTGTCCATTAACATATTCAATCGTTTTAACTAATGTTTTAACTATTTGTTATCTGAAAATAGGTTCCAAAGGTACTGGCATCACAAATTTGAACAAATAAATGCAAAATTTACGCTTCTGCACAATATATTTCTGTATCCAGTGTTTTTGTTCAAAAGGACATATATCCAACGTTTTTTCTGACCCCAAAATTATTCATTCAATTGCATTTTATTAGGAGTTTGAATCATTTTTAGCTCACCTGACCCAAAGGATCATGTGAGCTATTGCCATCACTTGCCGTCCGTCGTCGGTGTCGTCGTTAACTTTTCTTAAAAAATCTTCTCCTCCAAAATCACTGAAGGGATTGCTTTGAAACTTTGCACACATCATCAGTAAAATGTCCTCTACCAAGTTTGCCCAAATCATGGCCTCAGACCAACCAACATGGCCGCCATGGCTAAAAATAGAACAGGGGGGTCAAAATACAGTTTTTAGCTCACCTGACCCAAAGGGTCATGTGAGCTATTGTTATCACTTTGCGTCCGTCGTCGTCGTCGTCGTCGTCGTCGTCGGCGTCTGTAAACTTTTTACATTTTAATCTTCTTCTCTGAAACCACTTGGCCAATTGAAACCAAACTTGGCCATAATGTTCATTGGATGGACCTTTACAAAGTTTGTGTTTTTTATTTTGATTGGTAAACCAATATGGCCGCCACCTCAAGACTTAGTTTAACATAGGACCCTATGGGAAAAAAGTTTAAAAGGGCTTCTTCTCTGTAACCGTTTAACCAATCAAAACAAAACTTACTAGCAATATTGTTTGGATGGTCCTCTATAAAGTTTGTGTTTTTGATGGGAATTGGAAATTCAAAATGGCCGCCACCGCAGGACTTAGTTTAACATAGAACCCTATGGGAAAAAGTTTTAAAAGGCTTCTTCTCTGAAACCGGTTAATCAATGGAAACAAAAACTTACTAGCAATATTGTTTAGATGGTCCTCTATAAAGTTTATGTTTTTTATGGCAATTGGAAATTCAAAATGGCTGCCACCGCAGGACTTAATTTAACATAGGACCCTATGGGAAAAAGTTTGAAAGGCTTCTTTTCTGAAACCGGTCAACCAATGGAAACAAAACTTACTAGCAATATTGTTTGGATGGTCCTCTATAAAGTTAATGTTTTTTTATCCCAATCGGAAATTCAAAATGGCCGTCACCGCAGGACTTGGTTTAACATTCAACCCTATGAGAAAAAAGTTTAAAAGGGCTTCTTCTCTGAAACCGTTTAACCAATCAAAACAAAACTTACTAGCAATATTGTTTGGATGGTCCTCTATAAAGTTTATGTTTTTTATGGCAATTGGAAATTCAAAATGGCCGCTACCGCAGGACTTAGTTTAACATAGGACCCTATGGGAAAAAGTTTTTAAAGGCTTCTTCTCTGAAACCGGTTAATCAATGGAAACAAAAACTTACTAGCAATATTGTTTGGATGGTCCTCTATAAAGTTTATGTTTTTTATGGCAATTGGAAATTCAAAATGGCCGCTACCGCAGGACTTAGTTTAACATAGGACCCTATGGGAAAAAGTTTTTAAAGGCTTCTTCTCTGAAACCGGTTAATCAATTGAAACAAAAACTTACTAGCAATATTGTTTGGATGGTCCTTTATAAAGTTTATGTTTTTTATGGCAATTGGAAATTCAAAATGGCCACCACCGCCGCAGGACTTAGTTTAACATTGGACCCTATGGGCAAATAAAAAAAATCTTCTCTATACAACCGGTTAACCAATGAAACAAAGCTTTCTAGTAATATTGTTTGGATGGTCCTAATTAAAGTTTATTGAAAATTACAGGACTAACTTTAACATCAGGGAAATGCCATCTTCATTTCCTATAAAATCAGGTGAGCGATACAGGCTCTTAAGAGCCTCTGGTTTGCTTATAGTTCAATAAGTATAACAGATACAGGAAAACCGAACAGACCTTCCTTCTTCAGTATCTAAAGCTCTACAAAACACTCCATTGGGTCAAAGTTGTATGATGACTCCTTGTAGGAGTTATTGCCCTTTAATTGTCAAAATTGATGATTTTTGCCATTTTTGCCTCAAAATCTTGAAAACTACTAGAACTAGAGAAAAAGTTAGCATTGCTTAATTGTTCTGCTCTATGAGGGCTACAAAAATGACTTAAGGGTCAAGATTGTCTGATTAACCGTTTAAGAGTTATGCCCCTTGAACTGTTTTTTTTAATCAGTTTTAATTTATTTTTTAAAATCATCTCCTCTGAAACAACTGAAAGTACTGCTTTGAAACTTTGTACACATCATCCGTCAAATGTCCTCAACAAGTTTGCACCAACCATGGCTGCAGATTAACCAACATGGCCACCATGGCTAAAAATAGGACGGGGGGGGGGGAAATTCAGTTTTTGGCTTATATTTAAAAAAGTGTAACAGATACAGGAAAACCGAAGAGACATGCCTTCATCTGCATCAAAAGCTCTACGAAACACTCCATTGGGTTGAAGTTGTATGATGACTCCTTATAGGAGTTATTGCCCTTTAATTGTCGAAATTGATTATTTTTGACATTTTTGCCTCAAAATCTTACAAATTATTAGAACTAGAGAAAAAGTTAGCATTGCTTAATTGTTCTGCTCTATGAGGGCTACAAAAATGACTTAGGGTCAAGATTGTCTGATGAACCGTTTAGGAATTATTCTCCTTGAGCGTTTTTTTAATCAATTTTACTTGATTTAAAAAATCTTCTCCCTTTTAACCAATGAAAGGACTGCTTTGAAACATTGCACACATCATCTTTAGACGTCCTCTACCAAAATTTTTCAAATCATGACACCTGACTACCTACATAGCTATGTTGGCTTAAAATAGAAAAAATGAAAAGGGGGGGGGGGGTTGTTGGTGGGAGTCGAGAGAGTTTTCGACTGATAGTTAAAAAAGTATTATAGGTACAGCAAATTTGTAGTGAACCTCCCTTATCCCTCTAAGCATCAAAAGCTCCTCCTTATCTGAGTTATTTCCCTTCAAAGGTCAAAATTAATGATTTTTTTATAGCAACGAAAAGCTGGATAAAAAAGGGTTGTTTGGTTTCAGGTTCAGGTGAGCGATACAGGCTCCTGGGAGCCTCTAGTTCTTTACGCATTTACTGAAAAAATGATACGGAAAAAATCAGCTCATCTTTTTATAATGACATGATGAATAAAAGTTCCTTGACACGATTGAAAACAGCCACGTATTTCTTAAGTGATTAGTTTTATACTTCCACATGGGGCATTTCAATAACATTTTACAACTAATGTCTGTATATCATTGAATATTATACAAAAAGTCTACAATAGGACTATTATGTATACATTCTTGACACAAATCACTAGACATGGAAAAAGGTAACAAGCAGCGGAGCAGCTTTTTAATTCATCTTAAAACCATAGTCAGTGAGGAATTAAACATAGAGTAAATGCTCTCATTTAGACAATCCCAGAGCAGGGCTTAAGCGGAAATCAGTGTTATATGTCGATAACGCTCTACATATGAGTTCTCACCTATCAACAAATAACACATAACGAACAAGATTTTGTACAAATATTTCCTACTTGTACAAATATTTCCTACTATGTCGACATTAAATAGTATATAACGGATCCATCTACTTGGTAGGTCAATATATTGATGTCAAACTTTTTTTTACAAATTATAAGGTATGAATTTAGGCAAACATTATCAAATGTGCTGCCTACAATCAGGAACCTATATACTAGTCCAGCTTCAATTTATAATAAAGACGAAGAGCGAGAAATTTAAGGTTAATTAGCGTACAAATGAGAGTTAAATCTCAAGAATTAATACATCATATATAACTGTAACACGAATACTGCCTATGTCTAATAATTTTTTACATTATCGGTAGCAAATATTTTGAGAATTCCACAGTAATCATTTACATAAAAACAGAAAAAGAAAACGTGTAAGACATGTAGTTACTAAGGACAATATTATACATGTATCATTCAAACAGACCGCGAGATTTACCTTCATTGACTGAATTATGCACAATTTTCATCGCGTATTACCCCTGTAGACACCTAAAGATACACAGAAAAGAATCTACCAAACTGGTTAGAGAATACTTACACAAATGTACACTGTTTTATTACAATTATTTATATTTATGGTTTAATTACCTGTTTTCTTTCATTGTTAATTCTAATAAATAAAAAATAAAATAATGATAAAAAATCAAACAAACAAATCAAAACACCCTGCCTTTAACGATGTCATATAATATTGTCTTTATTTTTATGTCAACGCCCCAAATGCGAAGGCCACCTTCGCCTTTAGACGGTGACATAAAAATTCAGTTTTGCAGAAAGTACGAACGTCAACATTTATTTTGTCCCTCTTTTGGGTTTTCTTCAATCAAAATAGTTTGCTGATTTATATGGTGATTTGTGCAAACGAATAGTACGTTATAGGCTGTTATCCGACAGAACCCTACTTCTTGTTGGCCGATGTGCATTACAATGATTTTAGTTTAACATTTATACCCTTCTGGAAATTGGAACGGTTGGATATTTGGCGATTAGTACTAATAGGCAGTAAGTTCTGCACAAATCTCACTGTCGACCCTCTACTTTCTGCTTGCAGCTTATACGTATTGAACAATTTCGTCAAACGTTTCTCGTGTTTCGTTTATCGTACTGGTTGGATATTTAATATTATTGTTTATACTAATGGATTGTAAAGGATTTAAAACCCTGGTACTTTTTTGTCAATCAAAACAAAATGCGAATCGACTTGTCAAAGTTCAAAGTCTAAGGTCTACAACGATGATAGGAGACCCATTGTCTAGTAATTATCTACCCACATGGCATATATGAAAAGCTTAGCCTATATCAAGGAAGGTCGGGGTCTTCTCTGGGTACTCAGGCTTCCACTCCCATTAAAGACATCATACAGCTGATAAATTGCTGAAAGGCATTAAAAACCGTTCATACAAACAAACAGTCAAACAATTATTTTAAAAGTTATACTGGGCGCGAAGCAATGACTAAAAAGTTTTATGTAACACTAGATAAAGCTATCTTACATATCCTAAACGTGTATTAGTATGCGATTTGCAGTGTCATAAATTTGGCTGAAAATATCAGTCTTAAAGGAGAAGAAAAGAAAAAAGAAGATGATGTAAATTACCAGACAAAAACAATATGTCTCCCATTTATCTTCGTTTGGTATACATAATAAAAAAAGTGTTGTATACAAATACAAAGATAGTTTGAAAGCTTTTCTGCAAATTTTATTGTGTGTCGCAATTCGTTCATTTCATATTTTATGCACAGTAATCAAAATTAATTTTCCCCATCCTCCTCTTCATGCTTGATATTGACAAGAAAATAAAAAATTACATATATTATTACGTTACGAACTCTTAAAGTGCATACTTATTCAATCGGTTTGCAGAATTTAATAGCTTATACAAAGTCATATTTCTTGTTTTAATCATATCATTGAACTGATTTACATCGTATCGTAATTTCTCTGACAGTGCAATTAAAATCCAATTAATATTGTTAATGCATTATTTTAAAGATACATTTTTTGCATCAAGCGAAATCCAAAGGAATATTCTTTATATTTAAACGGCCGATTTGAAATAAAATTATATCATAAAAGGTCATTTTAGCATTTTAATAACTATACCTGCATTTTTTCGTTTATTTTATTGGACAAAAATAAAAGCAAGAGCTTAAAGAACTGAATATATCTATTGCCAAATCTATGCTAAATCGTGTTTTAATATATTTTATTCGCTACAGTCAATTTAAAACATACAAAAATTTGAAAAACTTAACTACGTTTTCATCGCTTCTAACTTGTTTATATCTTTTTTCATCGTGTCATACATCTTCTCACCAAAATGATATAAGTCGGTTGATCGATGTGACCTTAGAAGTGTAAAAGTTACCTGAGTCACGCATGAGTAGCTGCAATTTAAATGTCCAAGCTATCACTGATGAAGAGCTTTAAAGAAAACAGAATGAAGCAGTTTTTGTCTCGCCTGCGACGAAAGTCGCTGGAGGCGAGACATATGTATGGGAATCCGGTGGCGGCAGCGTAAACACTTGACATCTTGCTTCATATCTTTGTAAGCCCAAGCCCTAGGTCCATCAAATTTGGTCCAGAGGTAGCTTATGATGAGTACTTGCCAGTCAGTCACCTGTCACCTGACCTTGACCTCAATTTCACGGTCCAGCGACTACGTTAAAGTTTTTGGGTTACGACTGTTCCTCTGTAACTACGCATGGTAGGATGACAATATTTGGTGTATAGGTTGCTGATGACTAGTACATGACTGTCTGGTAGGTGTCACCTGACCTTGACCTCAATTTCACGGTCCAGCGATTACATTAAAGTTTTGGGGTTACGACAGTTCCTCTGTAACTACGCATGGTAGGATGACAATATTTGGTGTATAGGTTGCTGATGACTAGTACATGACTGTCTGGTAGGTGTCACCCGACCTTGACCTCAATTTCACGGTCCAGCGACTACGTTAAAGTTTTTGGGTTACGACTGTTCCTCTGTAACTATGCATGGTAGGATGACAATATTTGGTGTATAGGTTGCTGATGACTAGTACATGACTGTCTGGTAGGTGTCACCTGACCTTGACCTCAATTTCACGGTCCAGCGACTACATTAAAGTTTTTGGGTTACGACAGTTTCTCTGTAACTACACATGGTAGGATGACAATATTTGGTGTATAGGTTGCTGATGACTAGTACATAACTGCCTGGTAGGTGTCACCTGACCTTGACCTCAGTTTCATGGTCCAGCGACTACGTTAAAGTTTTTGGGTTACGATAGTTCCTCTGTAACTACGCATGGTAGGATGACAATATTTGGTATATAGGTTGCTGATGAATAGTACATGACTGTCTGGTAGATTCCACCTGACCTTGACCTCAATTTCACGGTCCAGCGACTACGTTAAAGTTTTTGGGTTACGACTGTTCCCCTGTAACTATGCAGGGTATGGTGACAATATTTTGTATACAGGCCGCTGCTGATATTTAATGCTATTTACGTAATGCTTATGACGAAATTTATTTTCGTTACTGATATGGAATTCAGGCGAGACGTTTTTCTGTGTCCACACTTGTCTAAACAGCTGTTATCTGTATTAAGAATTGGTTGACCAAATAGGTAGAAAATACCTGACAGGTCATTGTATTTTGACTATAAATGTATTGGATATTTTTCAGCTGATTGTGCGAAGCCCATTTCTGGACTATTTTATGGGTGTTTGTGAGTTTCCTTGAATACCCTTCGGTTTTTGTCTCGCCTGCGACGAAAGTCGCTGGAGGCGAGACATATGTATGGGAATCCGGCGGCGGCGGCGGCGGTGGTGTAACACTTGACATCTTGCTTCTTATCTTTGTAAGTCCAAGCCCTAGGTCCATCAAATTTGGTCCAGAGGTAGCTTATAATGAGTACTTGCCAGTCAGTCACCTGTCACCTGACCTTGACCTCAATTTCACGGTCCAGCGACTACGTTAAAGTTTTTGGGTTACGACAGTTCCTCTGTAACTACGCATGGTAGGATGACAATATTTGGTGTATAGGTTGCTGATGATTAGTACATGACTGTCTGGTATATGTCACCTGACCTTGACCTCAATTTCACAGTCCAGCGACTACGTTAAAGTTTTTGGGTTACGACAGTTCCTCTGTAACCACGCATGGTAGGATGACAATATTTGGTATATAGGTTGCTGATGACTAGTACATGACTGTCTGGTAGGTGTCACCTGACCTTGACCTCAATTTCACGGTCCAGCGACTATGTTAAAGTTTTTGGGTTACGACAGTTCCTCTGTAACTACGCATGGTAGGATGACAATATTTGGTGTATAGGTTGCTGATGACTAGTACATGACTGTCTGGTAGGTGTCACCTGATCTTGACCTCAATTTCACGGTCCAGCGATTACATTAAAGTTTTGGGGTTACGACAGTTCCTCTGTAACTACGCATGGTAGGAAGACAATATTTGGTGTATAGGTTGCTGATGACTAGTACATGACTGTCTGGTAGGTGTCACCCGACCTTGACCTCAATTTCACGGTCCAGCGACTACGTTAAAGTTTTTGGGTTACGACCGTTCCTCTGTAACTACGCATGGTAGGATGACAATATTTGGTGTATAGGTTGCTGATGACTAGTACATGACTGTCTGGTAGGTGTCACCTGACCTTGACCTCAATTTCACGGTCCAGCGACTATGTTAAAGTTTTGGGGTTACGACAGTTCCTATGTAATTACGCATGGTAAGATGACAATATTTGGTGTATAAGTTGCTGATGACTAGTACATGACTGTCTGGTAGGTGTCACCTGACCTTGACCTCAATTTCACGGTCCAGCGACTACATTAAAGTTTTTGGGTTACGACAGTTTCTCTGTAACTACACATGGTAGGATGACAATATTTGGTGTATAGGTTGCTGATGACTAGTACATAACTGCCTGGTAGGTGTCACCTGACCTTGACCTCAATTTCATGGTCCAGCGACTACGTTAAAGTTTTTGGGTTACGATAGTTCCTCTGTAACTACGCATGGTAGGATGACAATATTTGGTATATAGGTTGCTGATGAATAGTACATGACTGTCTGGTAGATTCCACCTGACCTTGACCTCAATTTCACGGTCCAGCGATTACGTTAAAGTTTTTGGGTTACGACTGTTCCCCTGTAACTATCCAGGGTATGGTGACAATATTTTGTATACAGGCCGCTGCTGATATTTAATGCTATTTACGTAATGCTTATGACGAAATTTATTTTTGTTACTGACGCGGAATTCAGGCAAGACGTTTTTCTGTGTCCACACTTGTCTAAACAGCTGTTATCTGTATTAAGAATTGGTTGACCAAATAGGTAGAAAATACCTGACAGGTCATTGTATTTTGACTATAAATGTATTGGATATTTTTCAGCTGATTGTGCGAAGCCCATTTCTGGACTATTTTATGGGTGTTTGTGAGTTTCCTTGAATACCCTTCGGTTTTTGTCTCGCCTGCGACGAAAGTCGCTGGAGGCGAGACATATGTATGGGAATCCGGCGGCGGCGGCAGTGGTGTAAACACTTGACATCTTGCTTCATATCTTTGTAAGTCCAAGCCCTAGGTCCATCAAATTTGGTCCAGAGGTAGCTTATAATGAGTACTTGCCAGTCAGTCACCTGTCACCTGACCTTGACCTCAATTTCACGGTCCAGCGACTACGTTAAAGTTTTTGGGTTACGACAGTTCCTCTGTAACTACGCATGGTAGGATGACAATATTTGGTGTATAGGTTGCTGATGATTAGTACATGACTGTCTGGTATATGTCACCTGACCTTGACCTCAATTTCACGGTCCAGCGACTACGTTAAAGTTTTTGGGTTACGACAGTTCCTCTGTAACCACGCATGGTAGGATGACAATATTTGGTATATAGGTTGCTGATGACTAGTACATGACTGTCTGGTAGGTGTCACCTGACCTTGACCTCAATTTCACGGTCCAGCGACTATGTTAAAGTTTTTGGGTTACGACAGTTCCTCTGTAACTACGCATGGTAGGATGACAATATTTGGTGTATAGGTTGCTGATGACTAGTACATGACTGTCTGGTAGGTGTTACCTGACCTTGACCTCAATTTCGTGGTCCAGCGACTACGTTAAAGTTTTTGGGTTACGACAGTTCCTCTGTAACTACGCATGGTAGGATGACAATATTTGGTGTATAGGTTGCTGATGACTAGTACATGACTGTCTGGTAGGTGTCACCTGACCTTGACCTCAATTTCACGGTCCAGCGACTACGTTAAAGTTTTTAGGTTATGACAGTTCCTCTGTAACTACACATGGTAGGATGACAATATTTGGTATATAGGTTGCTGATGAATAGTGCATGACTGTCTGGTAGGTGCCATTTGACCTTGACCTCAATTTCACGGTCAAATGACTACCTTAAAGTTTTTAGGTTACTGCTGTTCCCCTGTAACCAAGCATGGTAGGATGACAATATTTGGTATATAGGTTGCTGATGAATAGTAAATGATTGTCTGGTAGATGTCACCTGACCTTGACCTCAATTTAATGGTTCAGCGACTACGTTAAAGTTTTTGTATTAGGACAGTTCCTCTGTAACTATGCATAGTATGGTGACAATAATTGGTATACAGGCCGCTGCTCATAATTAATGCTATTTAGGTAATGCTTATGACGAAATTTATTTTCGTTACTGATGCGGAATTCAGGCGAGACGTTTTTCTGTGTCCACACTTGTTCTAAATTTGAGAAAAATTTGATCTGACATGACACCCCGAAAATTTAATGTAATATTAGTGAAATGATTTCGCTCGTTTTGAGGGGTCTCCCATTACTCAACAAAACTTGGTGCCCGAGTCAGAGCAAAAAAGGTCAATAGTTTCCCCAATACGCAAATAATTAAGAGGCCGTTGTCAATTGTCTTTATTTGGGAACACAATGTTTCCGGACAACTTAATATAAACACATGCAGGTACTTAAACATGTGCTTTATTGATGTGTTTTACAATAACAACAGATCAATAATGTAACAAAACTAATAATATCCAACAGCAATTAAGTAGTATTACAAACATTAAAATTCATAGGTACTGTGTTGTATATTGTAACCGACGCCATTCTCCTTATGTGTGTATAATCCATCACTAGATTGGTGCACCTATAAATTGTCACTGGGTTTCTGGATAGGAGTTACATAAATTAAAAAGTAATAAAAACAAAAAACGATAAAACGGGCCATTAGTTTATTGACAAACCTGAGTTCATTATGAAAAGCCTTCCGTTGTGTAGTGAGTAGCACATTTTACTTGTACATGTCTCTATATTGGATAAGGTAGCATTATTACATTTAAATATATTTGTTTCCAACAATATATCTCGTTCGATTATAACTTTTGCCAGTAATAGCGTGTCATTGGCTAGAGTCTTCCAAGCTATATTGTCATTTTTGTCTCGCCTGCGACGAAAGTCGCTGGAGGCGAGACATGTATGGGAATCCGGCGGCGGCGGCGGCGGCGGCGGCGGCGGCGTAAACACTTGACATCTTGCTTCATATCTTTGTAAGCCCAAGCCCTAGGTCCATCAAATTTGGTCCAGAGGTAGCTTATGATGAGTACTTGCCAGTCAGTCACCTGTCACCTGACCTTGACCTCAATTTCACGGTCCAGCGACTACGTTAAAGTTTTAGGGTTACGACAGTTCCTCTGTAACTACGCATGGTAGGATGACAATATTTGGTGTATAGGTTGCTGATGACTAGTACATGACTGTCTGGTAGGTGTCACCTGACCTTGACCTCAATTTCACGGTCCAGCGACTACGTTAAAGTTTTTGGGTTACGACAGTTCCTCTGTAACTACGCATGGTAGGATGACAATATTTGTTGTATAGGTTGCTGATGACTAGTACATGACTGTCTGGTAGGTGTCACCTGACCTTGACCTCAATTTCACGGTCCAGCGACTACGTTAAAGTTTTAGGGTTACGACAGTTCCTCTGTAACTACGCATGGTAGGATGACAATATTTGGTGTATAGGTTGCTGATGACTAGTACATGACTGTCTGGTAGGTGTCACCTGACCTTGACCTCAATTTCACGGTCCAGCGACTAAGTTAAAGTTTTTGGGTTACGACAGTTCCTCTGTAACTACGCATGGTAGGATGACAATATTTGGTATATAGGTTGCTGATGACTAGTACATGACTGTCTGGTAGGTGTCACCTGACCTTGACCTCAATTTCACGGTCCAGCGACTACGTTAAAGTTTTTGGGTTACGACAGTTCCTCTGTAACTACACATGGTAGGATGACAATATTTGGTGTATAGGTTGCTGATGACTAGTACATGACTGTCTGGTAGGTGTCACCTGACCTTGACCTCAATTTCACGGTCCAGCGACTACGTTAAAGTTTTTGGGTTACGATAGTTCCTCTGTAACTACGCATGGTAGGATGACAATATTTGGTATATAGGTTGCTGATGAATAGTACATGACTGTCTGGTAGGTTCCACCTGACCTTGACCTCAATTTCACGGTCCAGCAACTACGTTAAAGTTTTTGGGTTACGGCTGTTCCCCTGTAACTATGCAGGGTATGGTGACAATATTTTGTATACAGGCCGCTGCTGATATTAAATGCTATTTACGTAATGCTTATGACGAAATTTATTTTCATTACTGATGCGGAATACAGGCGAGACGTTTTTCTGTGTCCACACTTGTTACAAATAATATTTCTTTTCTTTTCAACAATATATCTGGTTCGATAATAACTTTTGTCAGTAATAGCGAGTCATTGGCTAGAGCCTTAAATGGCTATACTGTCATTTTTATAAATAATAGTTTTTAGTTCTTTTAAGTAGTCTCTATGATATATATGGAGTGCATTACAAATAATGACAAAGTGACAAGTATCTTCTGCTTCAATCTGACATAGTGGCAAATAGGAATGACTTAAATTTGCTAACATTACATTGGATTACATAGTTCCCGGTAAATAAGCGTACTTTAATCCCTCCTCTATGTACATCTTTAATGTTGTCACTTACTGAATTCCAAATTTTGTGTATTTTTGCAATTGATAGATCTGCAGTGTCACAGAATTCTATAGCAATGACCTTTGACTACAGTCATTGACAAGTTTATCATTCCAGGGTTTATCAACTGCAATTTTCACTTCCTTCTTCCATGTTAACTTGCTTGGTATAGTTTGCAATAAGGTTTTTATAGTAGGTAGACCGTATAGCTCTAATATATTTATGGTATTTGTAAACCAGCTATTTGAATCAGAAGGTTTTACACTGATCTGTCTTATCAAGATATTCCTAATAGTCGGATTGTCATTTCTAATAATATCATTAACAAGATTTAATTGTCTTATATGTAATTCAGCAGTAATTGGTGGAACACCAAGAAGTAAATAGGTGATTCCTCTCACAGAAAAAAAGCTGCGATGGAATTTTTCCAAGATATCAAAATGAGTTTGCTTTAATGTAAAGGTTTCTAAGCCATAAAGCAGGCTTGGGAGTACCTATGTATTGAACAGTCTGACACAAGTGGTAGGTGGTAAGCCATTAGTTCCATGTAAATCAGTTCCTATTAGGCCGTAGAGTGTTTTCCTTGCACATGAAATCCTATCTTCTACGTTGCATCTAATTTCACATTTGGTATTTCGTAATATGCCCAGATGTTTTGAGGTTTGTGATATGGAGACTTCCTTGTCCCAAATTTTTCAGTCTGAAGAAATACTAGATGAAGACTTGTTTGGTACTCTCATCATTACAACACTTTTCTATAGATGTATAATATAACGTTCTCTGTTAGCAAAAGAGTTTGTGACATCCAACATTAGTTGGAGGTCAGAGGTTGAGTTGGCTAGAAGAGCTAAGACAGATGGACATCCTACATAGGTTGTTCCAATATGTGCTCCAATATGACTTCGTTCGAGAGCGAGTAAAAGATCTTTAATATAGAATTGTAGATTTTGGTGGACAGAATACCTCCCTGGCGAATGCCTTGTTGAACAGGAAATGATTCACTAAGATGACTGCACCATTTGACTTTTGATGTCAGGTTACATTACCACGCATCCAATATTTTCCAGAGGTTCCCATTGATTCCATTAAAATAGAGCTTGCATTTCAAAGACTGATGATCTACAACATCGAACGCTTTTTGTGAATCCAAAAAGGCTATGTAGAGTGGTAATTTCATCTCTTTTGCTTCAATTATAGATTCATTGATAATCATAACCACCAGTAAAATGGACGTTCCTTTGGTGAACCCAAATTGTAAATAAGATTGTTGATATGGAAGTAAATGTTCGATTCTTTTCAATATGACATGTCCTAATATTTTTCCAAGTGTACTGGAGACTATGATGCCTCGATAGTTACTTAAGTCTGTTGGAACTCATCCTTTTTATGTACTGGTGTTATTATTCCTGATAGGAATTGAGGTGGTATATGGCTGTGTCTTAGTATTTCATTGAAAAGAGTTTTAATTGCCGGGATAATGGTCATATCTGCTAATTTAAAATGTTCAGCACTTATGCAGTACATGTACCTTTCTGCTGTTTTATTGTTATTCAATTTAGATATTGTTTTGGTGACTTCATCTTCTGATATAGGTACATAATCACTTTCCTCATGGTTTATAATGTTATGAATCATATCTAGATTTTTCAGATTGTTTTGTTGATATGTTATGTCAAATTGTTCTGATTGTTTAGGAACTGCCAAGTCTTCATAAAATTTAGAAAAGCCTTTGCATTGTTCTTCTAAGTTAAGAATTATTTGTCCTTCATTTCGAAATCCTTGAGGATTGTTGACCGTGTTGGATAACCCTCTACCAAAAAGTTTGAAAAAATTGGTCGAGCTTTCGGCTTCTTATATATTACTATAGAATTACTATAGAATTGTTTACGTTCTTGTCACTGTTGTGACCTCAGTCGTCTTTTAATTGAAAGTCTCTCATTTACTATTTCATGATTAGATGTAGGTTTACCAAGGTCTAGCCACTGTTTATGTATGTCTTTCCCCTGCTGGAGAAGTTCACGCACTGCAGGACTAGCTTTCCATTTAGATCCTTTGAGTCTTATTTGTTTTGACGGTATCGCAATTTTTGCTGCAGTATGTATATTACTATGTAGTTGATCAATAAAGGTTTTAATTTGATTTGGGCATTCTATTATTGGATACTTTTGCATGTTGTAAAGTTCTTCTATTATAAGATATCAGTATTGGTATCGTTCCAGAGTAATCTCTTGTGATGATTTTTTGGCGATCCTAACGTCTGGAAGGGGCATATATAGATGAATATATTCTATAATGTATCATGTGAATTCCTACAGTATGATTGGATGGTTAATCAAGACAGGGATATGAGACCTGTGAATAGTTAAATACATATGTAAAGATATGAAAATCTATTTTTAATACATGTATGTTACAGAATCTAACAGTTGTCTTGAAATTATTTAGGAAGATTACCAGTAATTTATAGTCTGCTAAAATGTAACAAAATGATTTGCATGCGTTTCCAAAGAAATTTAACATAAAAATTTTTGTTGGTAATAAAAAGTCGTTCAAAATAACAAGATTATATAATTTAAAATGCAATAGAAAGTTTTGTTGGAATTACAATATGAAAATATTGTATATAATACATTGAAAGTATCCATGAAACAGGTGAAGTGCAGTATTTATCAGCTTAAATGTGTTGGATGGTCAGTTCTTCAATATTGGTGGCCAAAATTAGTTTTTTTTCTTCAATCTTGAGCAATGTAACAATCTGTAAATGATATTTTGATGAATATTAGTACAAGAAGACTTGAACAGAATATAATTGTTATTCGAGCTTCACGTGGGATAAGACCTTTGGCTCAGGGAATATAAAACAGTGACAGGGAAAATGAACCGTATCCTCTGAAGACCCCGAATAACATATAGTATTTGCTGCATTTCTTTATTGTTTTTTCGGCTGTATTGTCCATGCTTGACACAAGTTTAAGGATCATGGACCGCTGCATTTTGGCTCTCGCCAGTATTTTACTATTTTCCAACTTCCAGTTGTTAATTACTTAGTTCAAAGTTCACCTATCAAAAGTCAGTCTTTGTAAACACGAAAAGCCGACATTCAATATACAGATAAAATCGTAGTGATACTGTTGTGAACGTTTCTATTTTTGGAGTTTCTCGGCATGAATGAATGAAGAAAATGATAAAAATCATCATTTGCACTATCATATACACATTGGCTGTTTCATTATGTTCCGAATATAGTCTAAGTAAACTCCTGGTTAAAAATTTTCATGAACATTTTCTGTAAATGAGCAATTTTCAATTTTTTCCGCAGATCAACAAATCATGATACACAAGAGCAAACTACTCTTGTTTTCAAAACAACCACAGGGTACATGATTCTGTGTGGAGAAAAGGTGTTCTGTATAAACTTATTAAATATAAAAAAACCCTTAAAACATATTTTAAATATATGTAACATAACTTCAGCCTGAGATCACAAAACTTCTTATTTGATTATTGGTATAGACAAATAATCAAATAAGAAGTTTTGCGATAATGATTGTTATTTCATATTTATATGAATCATCATGTACAAGCAGTAAAAGCAATGTCGCGCAAGTCCCACTGATTGCCAGTTAAAGTAATGTCGATGATACGTTTTTTTCATTTCATGAGAAATATTGCAGTGTCTGCACTCTTCCAAACACGTTACCCACGGTGGTCCGCGGTCAGGCTTTCCTGTTATGACCTGTCAACCCCAACGAGAGGGCATGCCTTTTCCGCTGAATGAGGACGCACTGGGCAATTCTGCGGGTATTGCAATGTGAACCCTCACAGTATGATCTGCAGTATGGGCCCAGACCTTAAGTCAATCAAATATAACAAATCAACAAGAACTGCATCTTAACATACAAAACTGGATTTCATGTGTATTTCAAATTAGAGTAGTTAATTAATAGTGTCATTGTATCAAATTTGTAACATTGTATTGCAAAAAATTACATTTCAAAACAAAATACTTTTGTATTATAAAAGGAGTTTAATGATGTATTTTTCAGGGGCAATGATAAAAACTCCATCTGATACAATACTTTTTGTGCCTGAGTTAAATGAAAAGGTTTGTAGGATTTACTCAAATATTCGAAGGTTGGTAAAAAAGAAATTATAGTTGTGGTGGTTTGGTTGTGCCTTATTACACCGCGAAATAACGCAATGAGTACAGGTGGGTCCGCGAGAATTCATCTGTACTCAGTCCTCTCAATCTGAAAATTGACCATTTACGGATTATAATAATTTCTATAAACACTAAGGGACCTGTTTCTACTAGAGCCTCTCTACTGATTAATACTCGGCTTTCAACCAGAACGCATGAAACACAGACAGTGTAATTGTATACCGCAACCAGTAGAGATGAGTGGAAGAGAATTCTTCTCAACTGCCTCTGCAGCACTAAGTTTAACATAGGACCCTAAAGAATTTTGTAAAAGGGCTTCTTCTCTAAAACTGCTTAACCAATTCAAACAAAATTTATCACCAGTATTCTCTGGATGGTCCTCAATATGGGTTATGTTTTATTTAGGCCAAAAGGAAATTTAAAATGACCACCACCTCATTACCTACCCTACAAATAGAAAAGTACAATTGGTTGTCCCAATCTTAATCATTCTTAATGTCGGTCAATATATGGGAATTTTTTAAATTTTATTTGGCTTCTTTTCTGAAAACGGTTAACCAATGGCAAAAATTATTAGGAATATTTGTCGGATGGTCCTCTACAATTTTTTAATGCAAAAAAAAAGACTGTAAAAATGGCCACCATCTTTTCTAAAACTGCAAATCTGATTCCAACCATATTATTGTATGTGAATGTTTCTTGGATGGCTCTCTTAGAAATTAATTCTTTTTTATTTAATCAAAAATCCATTTCTGCTGCAATTATAGGAATTAATTTAATGTAGAAACCAATAAGAAAATTTTCCAATTAATAATTGCTACCTATCTGAAATTATTAAAGGAATTTAAACTAAAAAGCAAGATTCATAGGATGGTCTCAACAAAGATATTGCTATTTATGCCATTAGAAAATTGAAATTTACAGGATTTAGATTAACATCGGCGAAATGCCATATTCATTCAGGTGATCGATACAGGCTCTTCAGGGCCTTAGATTTTCTTACCTTTTAGCTTCCTGTAAATTTTTTTTGATAATTTGTAGTCTATGATGGTGTTTTAATAGTTTGTTGTTCTTTGTTGTTCAACTTGTAATTAATTTAATAACACAATTACAAAAAAAAAACGAAATCGAAAAACCCATTACCTTAAGGTATGACAGAAGGCTCAATTTGTATTTTTCTCCTGTATTTTTGTTATTGTTTTAAGGAACACTGTACAAAAGAAAAAATAGTAGACTTGCCACGAGTCCCTTCTATTTTTTTGCTATTAGAGAAATACATCTTTATTATCAACGTTTCCGTACTATATATCCAATTGTGTACAGAAGTGTAAACAAGTGAATAGTATATTTGTTGTTTTGTTTGAAGGGTGTTTAACAACATTTTTAGCAATTTTTCTGCTATATCATTGCCTTCAGTTTTTATTAAGGTAGGAAGCCGGAGTACCCAGAAAACCCCGGACCATTGGTAGAAAACTGACAATCTTTGTCAAATAACATTAGAGTCGACCGCAGACTGCCCACTGTGAGACTCAAACTGGCAACCTCACTGTTAACAGACCATGTGATCAATAGTAGACAAACTACCTTGACTACTCGTCCACCAAGTCCCCTTGTGGATTGTATAAGAAATCTTCATAATGAATTATAACCGCATAGGCCATCGATTTTCTGCAAATTGGATGTTCGCGAGTGGCGTAGCTAAGGTCTGAATGATGTTGAAGCCTTTTTCTCTGCAAGGGGTCTGTGGCTGCTATTGACGCAAGTGTGCATAGAGGAAAGAATACCCCCGGAAGCTTGATTGATTGATTAGATGTCTGTTTTTTGTCCATCGATCAGTATTTCAGCTATATTTAGAACCAGAAGAAGTTAACGAACAATTAATCAACGGAAAATGGATGTCTGATGGGACAAATGGAACACAATTTAGACTGCCACTAGAAAAGAGTTTTGGGTAGGGGCGGAGAATTAAGCCTTTTGTAGCAACTACAGTGAGCCTACTTTTTATCAAAATCTACAAAAGGGGTCTTGATTGTGCAAGAAGTGCGGCAATCTCCAACCACTTTACCCACTACAGTCCGCGGCCAGGCTTTCTGTACGATGACCTGCCAACCCTGCAAAAAAGGGGGTCTCCTTTATCCGCCACCCGTGACGGGCTGCGCTGCTCTGTGGGTCATGCACTGGGAACCCTCCCAGTATAGTTCCAGCCGAATGCTTGATAACACTAGCATTTTTGATATGTTATAACTTGAGAGACCATCATCACTGAGTTTTGCTTAATCAGTATAAGCCAGAATTTCGAGATATTAGAATAGGATGAACTTGTTCGGGGACTTTGTAATGTTGAAGGTTCCGCAACATGTGAATTCACGACTGATGTTCAAAATGAATGAACTATCAGTTTGAAAGGCATGCTTATCATTTTGTAATGATGACGCTGGTGATTTACAGAAGAATTTATGAATTGCTGAAACAGATTCTTTGACTTTTAATGTTGCGACATGATTGAGATACAATGTGTTTTACGTCCACCAAAAAAAAAAAATCGGATGAGAATATGCAACCGAAAGATGTTGTTAGTACTTCTAAAACGTTGACTTTTCTTGTGTATTTTTTAGATTTTGCTTTATTGATTTGACGATGTGTAAGCCTTGCCTTTAGAGCTTCTGCCTGTCTACGCTACTGGTCACGATATTTAAAAGTAAACCTAAGAAGTAAAATGAACACTTAAGTTTCTTGTCTTCTAAACCAAATAGTACGTTAACATGGTGAATAAGAAAATAGGAAGAATGCAGTGTTTCTAATTTTATGTGTTAGATAAATAATATGTACTATTTTACAGGAGTTTAGAGTTTTTCGGTATGCTTATATGTGTGCTACATTTCCAGTGTTGGGTGCTCCTGACCCACCATCCCCACATTCACCACCTCTAGCAACAAAAGGAAGTTCAAGGTAATCAAAACTGAACATACTTAAACTTTATATGCTTCGTTGCACAGAAGAGTGATAGATTCATTCTTGGAAGTTGGTGATGATTTGATTATATTTTCGGAAATATTGTTCAGGGATTTCAAACTCACTTTACAATATTTTATTTTACCAACATTGTGCCGATTTTGACCCTGATGTTCTCTTTAAAAGTTCTTGATCCTCAAATACTCCTATTTAAAGATAAATGTCATTGCATGTATTTTTTCCATTTAGGAGAACTACAACAATCATAAATCAAACAAGTCATTTTCTAACATGATTCTGTAAAAGTCTGGATGAACAACTTATTTATCATATCTTTATTATTATTATTATTTTCATTCTAATTACTAAAAAGACTCTTCCTAATTCCTATATTTTTTGTGTCCACCACTTTTAAAACCTCAGACGTGAAATTCATGTCATATTATTTTTAGCTCATCTCAAGGATCATGTGAGCTATTGTTATCACTTTGCATCCATCCTCGTTGTCAGCAAAGTGGTTGTCTGCATCTTTAAACTTTTTACATTTTAAACTTCTTCTCTGAAACAACTTCACTAATTGAAACCAAACTTGTTCAGAATGTTCATCATATCAACCTTTGCAATGTTTGTTGGGGGCCTCGGTGGCCCAGTTATTAAGCTGCTTCGTCTACTATTGATCACGGGGTCCTTCAACACTGAGGTTGCCGGTTTGAGTCTCACTGCAGGCAGGCTGTACTCCACTCGAATCTTAAGTGACAAGGATTGCTAGTTTTCCGACTGAAGGTCGGGGGTTCTTTGCGGGTACTTCGGCTTCCTCCCCCAATAAAAAAACTTGACCCCATTAAATAGCTGAAAAATTGCTAAAAGTGGCGTTAAACATCATTCAAACAAGCAAACAACGTTTGTTTCTTTTTATGTTTGGAAAATTAATATGACCGCCACGGCAGGACTTAGTTTAACATTGGAACATCGGACCGACCGAAACACAATTTAGTAGCAATATTGCTGGATGATCCTATATAATTTTAATTTTTTATGCAAATCGAAAATCCAAATTGGCCATCACCACAGGACTTAGTTTAACGTAGGATTCTAAGGGAAAACATTTTAAAAGGCTTATTCTCTGAAAACGCTGAACCAATACATAATCCACCTTGGAGCAAGTACTATTTTAGGACAGAGATTCTTAAGTCTTTGTTTGAACTGTAAATTTTTTTTCAGATTACAAATTAAAGATGGCAATTCAATTTCTAAAACAAAACAGTTTAAAAAGCAGAATAGTATGGAAGATAAAACGTCAGTTGTACCAGCCGAAACACTTCTGGAGTTATTGAGGATGATATTCAAACTAAGCCACAATACTTTTTACCAATACGAAGTATTCATTCGTAACACATATTACAACAAATATGCTGAACCTAATAAGGTAAGTAAAGATGCAATAATTTTTATTTCTTCTTGAAATACTTTAATGAGATTATATATACGTTATGTGTAATTTGATACAAATGTACAAATATTCAAATTATTATATTAAATTGGTTGCACGGCACTTCCAGCTTTTTTCTCCTACTTTGTGTGCCCAGTTTCGTTACCTTTTTATTGCCAGTTTTGTTACCTATTTTGTGTGCCCAGTTTTTGTTACCTTTTTTGTGTGCCCAGTTTTGTTACATTTTTTCTGTGCCCAGTTTCGTTACCTCTTTAGCTCTCCTGACCCGAAGGGTCAGGTGAGCTGTTGCCATCACTTGGCATCCATCGTCGTCGTCGTCGTCACCCGTTGTTGCCCTCATGGTCATTAACTTTTCTTTAAAAATCTTCTTCTCCAAAACCACTGAAGGGATTGCTTTGAAACTTTGAAAACATCATCAGTAAAATGTCCTCTGCCAAGATTGCACAAATCATGGCCTCAGACCAACCAACATGGCCACCATGGCTAAAAATAGAACAGGGGGGGGTCAAAATACAGTTTTTGGCTTATAGTTCAAAAAGTATAACAGATACAGGAAAACCGAAGAGACCTTCCTTCTTCAGCATCAAAAGCTCTACAAAACTTTAACTCATAAAGTTGTATGACGACTCCTTGTAGGAGTTATTTCCCTTTAATTGTCGAAATTGATGATTTATGCCATTTTTGCCTCAAAATCTTCAAAATTATTAGAACTAGAGAAAAAGTAAGCATTGCTTAATTGTTCTACACTATGAGGGCTACAAAATTGGCTTTAGAGACAAGATTGTCTGAATAACCGTTTAAGAGTTGTTCCCCTTGAACTGTTTTTTTAATTGGTTATAATTGATTTTTTTAAAATCTTCTCCTCTGAAACCACTGAAAGTACTGCTTTGAAACTTTGTACACATCACCAGTCAAATGTCCTCAACCAAGTTTGCACCAACCATGGCTGCAGATTAATCAACGTGGCCGCCATGGCTAAAACAAGAACGGGGGTGGGGGGGTGGGGGGTCAAAATACAATTTTTGGCTTATTGTTCAAAAAGTATAACAGATACAGGAAAACCGAAGAGACATGCCTTCATGGGCATCAAAAGCTCTACGAAACACTCCATTGGGTCAAAGTTGTATAATGACCCCTTATAGGAGTTATTGCCCTTTAATTGTCGAAATTGATTATTTTTGACATTTTTGTCTCAAAATCTTAAAAATTATTAGTAATTGAGAAAAAGTTAGCATTGCTTAATTGTTCTGCTCTATGAGGGCTACAAAAATGACTTTATGGTTAAGATTGTCTGGTGAACAGTTTAAGAGTTATTCCATTTAAGATTATCTGGTGAACAGCAATCGGATCACCTCGGTTATTTCCGCCTATGGTCGGAAAGTAATCTCGGAGGTAAGTGTATGGATATGGACCAAAAATCGGTCCAAATGTGATGCGGTTAGCCTGTTTACACAACAACATTATTTTTAGTGCGATGAAATAGATTATCCTTTTATTATTCAACTATACAGATCTTTATCGAAGCAGAACTAAAAATCTAATACAAGATTGTATTTTTTAAACTTTAATTCGCTAACACTGCCAAAAAATTCCTTCTTTGACAACGTTTAAATGGATAAGTATTTGTTTACAATCTGACGTCATCAGTAACAATCAACTAAACGTCAATGACAAGCCGATCAAATGAATGAACTGAAACGTCACAAACTAACATGTGACGTCACAAATTCTTTGAAATCACTGAAAATAGTTGAAAATGGAGATCACTTACCTCCGAGGTCACTTTCTCGACCCTTGAGAGAAATGGCCGAGAGATGTTCCGATTGTGGTGAACAGTTTAAGAGTTATTCCCCTTGAACTGTTTTTTGATCGGTTTTAATTGATTTTTTAAAAATCTCCTCCTCTGAAACCACTGAAAGTACTGCTTTGAAACTTTGTACACATCATCCCTCAAATGTCCTCAACCAAGTTTGCACCAACCATGGCTGCAGATTAACCAACATGGCCGCCATGGCTGAAAAAAGAATGGAAAAGGGGGAGGGGGGGGGGTAAAATACAGTTTTTGGCTTACATTTAAAAAAGTGTAACAGATACAGGAAAACCGAAGAGACATGCCTTCATCTGCATCAAAAGCCCTACGAAACACTCCATTGGGTTGAAGTTGTATGAGGACTCCTTATAGGAGTTTTTGCCCTTTAATTGTCAAAATTGATTATTTTTGACATTTTTGCCTCAAAATCTTGAAAATTATTAGTACTAGAGAAAAAGTTAGCATTGCTTAATTGTTCTGCTCTATGAGGGCTACAAAAATGACTTAGGGTCAAGATTGTCTGATGAACTGTTTAAGAATCATTCTCCTTGAACATTTTTTTAATTAATTACTTATAAGAAATATAAGTTATGTTTATACAAACAGCCATAAATTGAACTAATCTACATTATTAGTATTTAAACAGATCACACACATTGAAATTGATTTAATTGCCATAGATCTGAGGTTAATGAGTTCTGCACTTGACACTTAACAGCTACAGCTGGACGGCACTCCAGGGAGCATTATCTTTTCCTTATATTTGTACAGGTTAACACATCAATTATCTCAGAATAATTAATTAATTCTCTTGAACAGTTTGTCTCCTCCCATTTCTGGGTGTTTCCATTGAATAACTGTTGTGTGCATTTAAGCCTTTAGCCTGTCCTTGTGTATTCAGTGTTCTGGTTATTAGTAGTCAAAGAAATTCTCTACTCATTAAGTGTTGTGATCACAATTTTAAATTTTAAATCTGGACCAACTGCCTCAATTCTGATTACAATTGAAGATATATATATATATTTATCATAAAATTTTGTGCAAAGAAAAAGCTATTGCTGAAAAATATGAACAGAGTGGAAACTTGTTATTTTATGGACTGCAACAAAACTTCAAGAGGAATTCAACAAGAAGTCATGGAGTAAATAGCTACAGGACAAAGTGTTGAACTGAAATGTCATTTGTTTTAAGATTAGTGAATCTATTTCCAAATCGTAACTGTCTTAAGATTTGATTTAGACAATATTTTAGTTTGCTTTTTCAAATTATGAAAGGAGTAAAAATAGAACACCAGAACTGTATGACCAATGTATGGAGTAGCTTGTTAGTACCTGGCAATTAATGTTCAAACCAACAGACAGCAAAAAAAAATTCTATGTGTTTGAAGTCCATTAATTAGGATGGTTGTTTTTGTGACTATACTGTTCTGCAAATACATTTTGTGTGTGGAATAAATTTTAACAAGAAAACTCCATTTGATAACAGACACCATACATGTCAATATTATTATGGAGACATCGTCAGCCAAAGACACATGATGGGACAGACTTATCCACCCACCCATATATGTTCTGTCATCCTAAAGATAAGTATTAGTTTTCAAAAAATTTACATTTATTATTCAACTCATCAGTACATTTATGCCACACAATAAATTTACTATGCTATACCGGCTATTTCAATAGGTGTTTAATTAATTACAGTCTACAAAGATGTGCAAAACATATCTTTCATAGTCAATATGTCTGTACTGATCTGAATTCTATTTAGTCTTCTCCTTGCCCCAAATTAAAGTAACAGTGATAATTAACTCCTAAACATGTGCTTACATAAAATTATTTACTGACTAACCCAAATAAATAAAATCATTGACATTCAAGAGATAACATTTATTATAAAATAAATATGCAGGTAATAGGGATAAGTATCGTTCAAATCATTAAAGTTTTCTCCTGACTGCTAACACCATACATACAGTGGACATAACTGTCCAACAAAGAACATTTAGTTGGTCTAGTAACAAATCATGTCCACAAGTCAAGCAAACACAAGCAGAGACAGATTATTATACGCTATATGCAGGGCATGCCATGTATGAGTGTGCTTATCATGCAGGGAATTGTTTTCTCTTTCTACTCTTGAGACTAATCCCTCAATATAAGTACCATATTTTCAAGATGCAAAAAATACAAGGGGCAGTTATACAAATATGTTTCACTCAAATTTTGTGTCTACAGCTCTTAATGAATCAATTCCATATACATGTATCTGATATATTTTAATTTTTTCGGTTGATCAAGTGTAGCATTTATAGAAAAAATAAAAACATGTGAACATAACTGCAAATAAGCAAGGACTAAAAAGTGTGGGAAGTTGACATTATTTCCAAAGACATAAAATATTCTGGTATTTTGAAGTCTTCAATCTGTTATCACTTAGGGTCAAACTTCCTCCAGCTGTAACATAGTTTCTGAGTTCATTCGTCACATTGTCTCAATGTCAAAACAGAAGATTTTAAAGTAGTAAACTTCAGGATATTGTAAAACAATTACAGAGTTCAGATAGGGTTATCATCTTTATACATTATAGATCCATTCATGACAACACACCATGTTCATTAATTAAAATTATTTGATGAAATGGTGTCAAAAGTAAGTTAAACATTCATAAGTAGAAGATTTTTACCTGTAGGAAACAAAGGCTGGTTCTCAGATTTTGTGACTAACATGTGTCAATAATGAATTCAACCTGACCCAATGTGAGAAAGTTCTGACCTCAAGTTTATGCTTACTAATCATGTTTAAATTCAGTTATTTTCCATAATATATTTATAAATTTGTATATTAAAATATCACAGGTCAATACACAACAACAATGTTACATACTCATATACTCTGCAACCCGACTGCCACTAATGTCTGTACTTTCAGGCGCCATTATTTTGTAACAAAACAAATGAGGCTACAGGATCTTATTTTTTAAATACATGTAATTCATTTTCCTGGCTACAGACAAACATTCCAGATTAATACTGCAATGAAGATTATAATACTTGACATATATTTTTAACTTTAAAGGTTGCAACTTTATTCATCCAATGATAATACTCTTGTTTAATACCTGGTATCAGAGTTAGTTTTTATATTAGTTTTTAGCATATTCTGCCACAGATTGTATAAGACAGTTAACCTAGGAATTATAGATCTTAAGTTGTTACTGCTACTTTGTGGCTATGGCCATAACACATATTATGGTCTTCTTTACTCTGCCTTGCCTTCCAAGCTCAAATTTACTTAGCTACCCATGCAAACACCTTTAACTTGGTTCCAGAAAAAGCAGCTTTCATTAAAATCTGGATGTATATATAAATTAATTGTAGTTTACAGTGAAATATGATTTCTTTACAAGCCCTATGCATTTTTATATAATTAAATATTTGGCATTGCTTATATTAATGATTTTGTTTTCTCTCTCTATTGATATATATATATATTTTCATTATTATCTGCATTTACAAGTTCAATTACAAAGCATACATTTTTGTATGTTTGTGGGTTTACACATACATGGGGACGCTAAATTTAAAGAATTACTGTGAAAGTACTTCGTGGGTATCAATTGTCGAGGTTTGGTCAAATTTTACATGTTCCTGGGTTCTTAAATTCGTGGACTGACGGTGCAAAATGAAAAAAGTGAGGAGGCGATCAAAATAAATGATTACAGCAGAATCATTTTTCACTGTTGATATTAAACATCAACATATAAAGAAGACAAAACAGTTTCATTACACGATGTTGTTTACACGCGTGGTAACGAATGTAAAATTAACAACACGGAAAATAGCTAATTATAAACACGGTAATGTATTAATTGATTGATTAATTGCAATAAAAACTACTTTGAGTCTATTTAATTCTCTAATTTTTATCTATAGAACCATTCCTAGCCGAAGGGCATTTGTCACTTCATGTGTTGAGTAGCAATAAATACAAAGTCATTTGTGCCAGGAGCGGTATTATCACAACATCCATTTGATATAGCCTGTCATTTATATGCACTAATAAAGATAAAGTATAGCTTATCTTTTAAATATTTTATTTGTTATTTTAATTTATGTTCAAAGGAGCAATCAGACTCCTAATTCCGATAATAATTTGTTACTTTTTAACATCGAAAATGAACACCTCATATATCCCCACCTTGACATCTCAGACATTTTCAGATCGTTATTTCTAAGTTCCCATTCGTGGTCCGAGGCCTCCACGAAAACCACAAAAAATTGATACCCCACGAATAAAAAGTATTTCACAGTACTTAAAATATAAACTTGACTTGCCTACAATATATTCATTTTGCTATAGCAATTATTTTTCTGAATACTTTTACAATTCTTACAAGTCACAACAAATGTATCAAATTTAGGAATTGATGCTTTATTCAAACCTTATGTAGACAATCTTCATGCCGTATTAGTACAATGACCATATTTAAGAGTCAGTCAACTATAAAGCTAGCCTCCTGATCATTTAAACAATAATGCTTCTATCAAAGTAATGACCTGTATCTTACTCCCTTATGTTTAACTATTGCTGCATACTCCCAGTGCAGAGGAAGCCTTTGTCTTATCTACACACATTCCAACTGAAGTCCACACATGACTTAATATTTAAACCTTTCCATTATGTCCAGAAATGTACTAGTATATATATATATATATATATATATATATATATATATATATATATATATATATATATATATATATATATATATATATATATATATATATATATATATATATATATATATATATATATACGTCTACAAATTAAGCCCAACACTGTTTGAATTAGATTTTTAACACTGTCAAATTTTTGCTTTCCCTCAGCGGGATTCGAACTCACACCGTTGTGACACTGTGGCACCAATTCGCCTGCACTATGTCCAGCGGTCTAGACCCCTCGGCCAAATCCGCTATGATGCTTTATTTATATAGCGGATTTGGCCGAGGGGTCTAGACCGCTGGACATAGTGCAGGCGAATTGGTGCCACAGTGTCACAACGGTGTGAGTTCGAATCCCGCTGAGGGAAAGCAAAAATTTGACAGTGTTAAAAATCTAATTCAAACAGTGTTGGGCTTAATTTGTAGACGTATATATAGATATTTGATATTAACCCTGTATTTCTGATGTTTCAGAAATCCGCTGGATAGATATATTATATGGTTGTCACAATACTTAGACGTTTGTATATATATATATATATATATATATATATATATATATGTATTCCTTTGTTATTTATAGATCCCATGTAGGAAAGCTGTTTTACTGCAATAAGTGACATATGTCTGCACTTACAGAAGAACTGTCTACTTTTGAAAACAAACTGGATAATATGTCTTTCAAACTTGAATACCGCTTGATTTTACAACAGTTCATAGAATGTTACAGATGTTATTTTTGAATGTTGGAGTTGAACATTTGTTTACAACAAGGAAACCAGATATTCTAAATAGACATAAACAATTCCATGTGGAAAAAAAAGGATTTAATGGTGTTTTCATGGTACTTTATCGCTTTCCCTTTTATCCCTAAACAATAGGGTTTTGGGGTTTTAGTGCGGATTTACCAGTGAAAACTGATATGATGTTCATGTTACAAACAGCTCAGATGGGGAAGACCAAGCAACTGCTGACAGTATATATTGCTTAGGGATTCCACAAAAGCTTTTGTTACTTACAGAAGAACATTTTTGCTGTTTGGGAAAGCAGGAAAGTCGTCTTCCAAACAGAAATAATGTCAGATTTTGCAAACAGTTCACAGCATTTCACTGAGGTTTTGAATTTAGGAAATGCTATATGTTATTTAGACACAGTGTATTTAGAGAAAGGAATGCACAAAACAGTTTAGGAAAATTTAAATTGTTTATATGCAATCATGCTGTGTATATATAGATATATATATATGTCCTTTTTTTTCTTTAAAGTAGTTTCTTTAATTTGTTATATTCTGTTATTATCATTTTTTTTTTCCTCATGACTTTATTGAAGGTGCCCATGTTGAAATCCTTGGGGGCACTCAGCTGTTACCATCTGAGTTTTTGGACCTGTATGAAATTTGATTCACTGAACATTTCTTAAAATTTCATTCATCCCCCAAGTATTTCTGGGATATAATTACAAAATTTTCATTCCTACGCCAGTGTCCCCATTGCAGACCTTGCACTACCTGGCTGCAGATGAGACCCTCGTCTCATCCCCTGGAGAACCCTTGCAGACCTTGCACACTCCGGCTGCAGATGAGACCCTCGTCTCATCCCCTAATGGAGATCCCTCGCTCCATATTCCCTTATACTGGCGGATTGTCGGGCAGGCAGTTTCAATCCAAGGACTGCAGGCTACTTGCTCTGACAGGAATTTAAATTTATTTTCTTAGCTGAGTGTTTCCCTAAGGCCAAAATTATGTATATATTTTTTATAGTGATAATAAAGTTATATATATAGATCTTTGTCTGTTTAAACCAGAACATATCACAAGGCTAATAATATGGCATGGCTTTACACTCAGGTTCCTTCACCCAAATTTGCTATGGATTTACCACATTGGATATATAGGGCCAAATGCTCAACTTAACTTAAGGTGCGTTTATCAAACCTAATTGCCTGGGAATAACTTGCAAACTTTGAACTCTCCATGTGTTACTTTGAGGGTTTGTGTCATAGATACAGAATAGGGAGTTTCATTACAATTTGGAAATTCACATGGCTAGTGCAATGAATCTAAATTATCAGATATGCTTTGAACATGTCACAATACAGAACAATCATTTCAACACTACACTGTGGAACAAGTTTACCAATACACATTTAATAAAAAATCTTCTCCTCTTTAACCCATTAAAGGACTGCTTTGAAACATTGCACACATCATCTTTAGGACGTCCTCTATCAAAATTGTGCAAATCATGACACCTGACTACCTACATAGCTACGTTTGCTTAAAATAGAAAATGGGGGGTGGGGGGGGGGGGGGGGGGGGGGAGTCAAGAGAGTTTTCGATTGATAGTTAAAAAAGTATAACAGGTACATCAAATTTGAAGTGAACCTCCCTTCTCCCTCTAAGCATCAAAAGCTCCTCCTTATAAGAATTATTTCCCTTAAAAGGTCAAAATTAATGACTTTTGCAGAAGTGTTGGGCAATTCCTTATAGGAAAGAAAAGCTGCATAAAAATGGGTTGTTTGGTTTCAGGTTCAGGTGAGCGATACAGGCTCCTGGGAGCCTCTAGTTTGTGTGCCCAGTTTCGTTACCTTTTTATGTGCCCAGTTTCGTTACGTTTTGTGTGCCCAATTTCTTTTTAGCTCACCTGACCCGAAGGGTCATGTGAGCTATTGCCATCACTTGGCGTCCGTCGTCATCCGTCGTCATCGTCGTCGTTGTCGTCGTCGTCGTTAACTTTTCTTCAAAAATCTTCTCCTCCAAAACCACTGAAGGGATTGCTTTGAAACTTTGCATCCATCATCAGTAAAATCTGGCCTCAGACCAACCAACATGGCCGCCATGGCTAAAATTAGAACAGAGGGGTCAAAATACAGTTTTTTGCTTATAGTTCAAAAAGTATAACAGATACAGGAAAACCGAAGAGACCTTCCTTCTTCAGCATCTAAAGCTCTACAAAACACTCCATTGGGTCAAAGTTGTATGATGACTCCTTGTAGGAGTTATTGCCCTTTAATTGTCAAAATTGATGATTTTTGCCATTTTTGCCTCAAAATCTTGAAAAGTATTAGAACTAGAGAAAAAGTTAGCATTGCTTAATTGTTCTGCTCTATGAGGGCTACAAAAATGACTTAAGGGTCAAGATTGTCTGATTAACCGTTTAAGAGTTATTCCCCTTGAACTGTTTTTTTTAATCGGTTTTAATTGATTTTTTAAAATCTTCTCCTCTGAAACAACTGAAAGTACTGCTTTGAAACTTTGTACAATTCATCTGTCAAATGTCCTCAACCAAGTTTGCACCTACCATGGCTGCAGATTAACCAACATGGCCACCATGGCTAAAAATAGGATGGGGGGGGGGGGGGGCGGTAAAATACAGTTTTTGGCTTATATTTAAAAAAGTGTAACAGATACAGGAAAACCGAAGAGACATGCCTTCATCTGCATCAAAAGCTCTACGAAACACTCCATTGGGTTAAAGTTGTATGATGACTCCTTATAGGAGTTATTGCCCTTTAATTGTCGAAATTGATTATTTTTGACATCTTTGCCTCAAAATCTTGAAAATTATTAGAACTAGAGAAAAAGTTAGCATTGCTTAATTGTTCTGCTCTATGAGGGCTACAAAAATGACTTAGGGTCAAGATTGTCTGATTAACCGTTTAAGAGTTATTCCCCTTGAACTGTTTTTTTTAATCGGTTTTAATTGATTTTTTAAAATCTTCTCCTCTGAAACAACTGAAAGTACTGCTTTAAAACTTTGTACACATCATCTGTCAAATGTCCTCAACCAAGTTTGCACCTACCATGGTTGCAGATTAACCAACATGGCCACCATTGCTAAAAATAGGAGGGGGGGGGGGGCAGTAAAATACAGTTTTTGGCTTATATTTAAAAAAGTGTAACAGATACAGGAAAACCGAAGAGACATGCCTTCATCTGCATCAAAAGCTCTACGAAACACTCCATTGGGTTGAAGTTGTATGATGACTCCTTATAGGAGTAATTGCCCTTTAATTGTCGAAATTGATTATTTTTGACATTTTTGCCTCAAAATCTTGAAAATTATTAGAACTAGAGAAAAAGTTAGCATTGCTTAATTGTTCTGCTCTATGAGGGCTACAAAAATGACTTAGGGTCAAGATTGTCTGATGAACCGTTTAAGAATTATTCTCCTTGAACATTTTTTAAATCAATTTTACTTGATTTTAAAAAATCTTCTCCTCTTAAACCAATGAAAGGACTGCTTTGAAACATTGCACACATCATCTTTAGGATGTCCTCTACCAAAATTGTGCAAATCATGACACCTGACTACCTACATAGCTACATTGGATTAAAATAGAAAAAATGAAAAAAGGGGGGTGTGGGGGGTCAAGAGAGTTTTCGACTGATAGTTAAAAAAGTATAACAGATACAGCAAATTTGAAGTGAACCTCCCTTCTCCATCTAACCATCAAAAGATCCTCCTTATAGGAGTTATTTCCCTTAAAAGGTCACAATTAATGATTTTTGCAGAAGTGTTGGGCAATTCCTTATAGCAAAGAAAAGCTGGATAAAAAAGGGTTGTTTGGTTTCAGGTTCAGGTGAGAGATACAGGCTCCTGGGAGCCTCTAGTTTTTTTGTGTACCAGTTTCGTTACCTTTATTGTGTGCCCAGTTTTGTAACCTTTGTTGTATGCCCAGTTTTGTTACCTTTTTTTGTGTGCCCAGTTTCGTTACCTTTTTGTGTGCCCAGTTTCGTTACGTTTTGTGTGCCCAGTTTCGTTACATTTTTGTGTGCCCAGTTTCATTATCTTTTGTGTGCCCAATTACTTTATTTTTTATGTGTACCAGTTTCGTTACCTTTATTGTGTGCCCAGTTTCGTAACCTTTGTTGTATGCCCAGTTTTGTTACCTTTTTTGTGTGTCCAGTTTAGTTACCTTTATTGTATGCCCAGTTTTTTTACCTTTTTTGTGTGCCCAGTTTGGTTACCTTTATTGTGTGCCCAGTTTCATTACCTTTGTTGTATGCCCAGTTTTGTTACCTTTGTTTTATGCCCAGTTTCATTACCTTGTTGTATGCCCAGTTTTGTTACCTTTTTTGTGTTCCCAGTTTTTTTACATTTTCTGTGTGTCCAGTTTCGTTACTTTTAGTGTGGGCCCAGTTTCGTTAAAGTTTTGTGTTCCCAGTTTTGTTACCTTTTTTGTGTGCCAGTTTTGTTACCTTTTTGTGTTCCCAGTTTCGTTATCTTTTATCTGTGCCAGTTTCGTCACCATTTTTGTATTCCCAGTGTCTTTACCTTTTTTCTGTGCCCAGTTTCATTACCTTTTATTTGTGCCCACTTCGTTACTTTTATCAGTGCCCAGTTTCGTTACCTTTCTTGTGTTCCCAGTTTCGTTACCTTTCTTGTGTTCCCAGTTTCATTACCTCTTATCTGTCTGTGCCCAGTTTCTTTACATTTTTAGTGTTCACAGTTTGTTATCTTTTATGTGGGCCCAGTTTTGTTACCTTTTTGTGTGCTTAATTTCGTTACCTTTCTTGTGTTCCAAGTTTCGTTACCTTTTTTTCTGTGTCCAGTTTCGTTACCTTTTTTGTGTGCCCAGTTTGTTATCTTTTATGTGGGCCCAGTTTTGTTACCTTTTTGTGTGCTTAATTTCGTTACCTTTCTTGTGTTCCAAGTTTCGTTACCTTTTTTTCTGTGTCCAGTTTCGTTACCTTTTTTGTGTGCCCAGTTTGTTATCTTTTATGTGGGCCCAGTTTTGTTACCTTTTTGTGTGCTTAATTTCGTTATCTTTTATGTGTGCCAAGTTTCATTACCTTTTTAGTGTGCCTAGTTTCGTTTGTGGGGTGTACCCGTTTTTAGTTTATACTAAGACCTTTTAACTTGGTAGGTGAAAATTATGATAAAATGTGTCAAGCAGTTTGGTGTGTTACAAGAATGAGTACAATAGATAGGCTTGGAATATAAACCTGTTGCCTACCAGATGTTCACAAGTACACAGTTCGGAATCTTACAGACAATATAGTGATACTTCAATACAGAATCATACTTGAAGAGGACGTACCTTTCCCAACATAAGACCTATGCCCTTAACGTCGTTAGTTGTGTATTTAGACAACTGGTACATCCATGGATGCTTATATATAAGTAACATTACCCCAAGTGACAGTTAAGCCAACATTTCCACGTTACATACATATATAATAATATTGCGATGCAGAAATTTATTGATTTATATTGTCTTATTAAGGTTTATCAACCTATTGCAGATGTATCATAGATAGATTAAGCATTATTTTATAGAGTCAGGTTTCTTGTACTCTGTAACATTATAAATACAATTATTTGTTTTTGAAATAATAATTGTAACATTTTCTATTATGTAATGTGACAGATTTATTATACATGCATCAAAAGTACCAAATAAAATTAGAGCCAACACTGTAAGAAGTTATTTTCAAAGTTATGCTTTTTCACAGTGGCAACCCTATAACCGAATTTTACTCATGTTATGATCCTATTTAAGTTTTGTGATTTTTTGGGACCTATCCAAAAAGGCGAGTTTACGATTATTCGTACTACGGCTACCAGGTAAAACACATTGTCACTAATTAACATGCACTTTGCATTAGACAGTTTGAACACATTCTATATGAAAAACTTGTATTTGAAAGCAAAAACTAATATAATTATATATAGATAAAGCACTATATATGGTGCTGAGGACTTCAAACGTTATGGCTTGCTTCATTTTTTTTATAGATTTTAGCAGAAGAAATGGTTGGTCAGCTCGCAGCTCTTGAAAATAACTGCAATCCATACTACAAACCAACACTCTTTATGGTTAGTGTTGTAATTAAAGTTTGCTACTCATTCCTGAGGCTTTCAAAAATCGGCACAAAAATATCCTTGATAATGACCATATAAAAAAATTTAAGAAATAGTTTCAAAAGACCTAAAAGTACAAGTTTTAGTGTTTTTCCATGGGGATGAACCTTTGCCACTTGTTTTATAACAATGATGTGGATACTCCTTGATGGTCTTTTTCTAGTTAGCTATGTGAAAAATCCAAGTAACCACTGAATTGAAAGTGAATTTGACTTGAACATACATACATACATACATATAAAGTTCGCACTCGTGAAACTTCGTGAAAATGCAAAAACTTGTGAATAATATATTCTACAAAATCTTTCTTGAATCAATTCAAAAGTCGTTTGACACGATTACTTTTATTGACAGCCTGCATGGTTAAATTATAATACAAATTTAGCATGACCTCTCCATTCACATTCACCTTTTTTTTATTTTTGAAGTTACACAACTAGAAGTTAACACAATTTGGAACTTTTATAAATATTTTTATATACATACAGTGTTACTGTAAGATCACTAATTTAAGAGAGGGTAAAATCAATCTGGAACCGACGTTGATTAAACATTATTCCAATAAAGTGTAAGTGACAAAGCTTTATTCTTTATTTTGTCATTGGGCAAGTTGGGATTACAGGTTAAAAGATGGAATTTGAAACATATCAATACATAATTTCTGAACGGTAAATGGTTGTACCACAGAAATATATTTACTATTACTTTATACGCAGTCAAAGAGTATACATTATAGACTGGGTATGAGGGGAACAGTAATTATCTTTTTTCACAAGATGCATCTGTTGCCCCACCCAAATATTCAGTCAGTAAGTGTTTGATTCTATACAAAGGACAACAGACACAAAGTGCTAATAATTGCTAATAAAAAGAAAGAAAGAAATGTACCAGCAATTGTTGCAGGAAAACTGGCAATCTTTGTCAGTTAAGATTGGTGTCAAGCACACCCTGCTCGCAGTGAGGCTTGAACCCGCAACCTCAGTGCTGACAGGCTTGCGATCAATAGTAGTCTAACTACCTAACCACTGGTCCCCCAAGGCGTCGAACATTTTGCGGGGTATCGTTTTTAAAAACATATTCATCCTGCACAAAAGGAAGGAATTTTTTTTTCTTGTTTTTTGACAGACACAGTTTGGATATGATCGTTGGCAAAGAAAAGAATTCAGCCACATTGCTGAGTTGATGAGAAAATTCTGGCAAGTGGCACATCCTCAAAAACGTAGTAACCACATTGCATTTTTGCAGTCTGTCCATGAGGACTATGTAACATTAATGGAAATAATTCTGAGGTCAGTTGAATTTATACACATATGTGAATAAAACTACGAACAACTTTAAGGTGCCTCTTTAAATGAACATACATGTACAAAATGATATAAAAATCTTAAATCAATATAAAAATACTACCAGGAGAAACGCAACAAATACAACGAAATATTCATATTTCAATGCCATGTGCATTGTTTTTATCACTTGCCACGGTTTTTATATTTTCCCTAAAGCTACCTTTATAACCACTGTAAAAACCCTTAATGTTAAAATAAACTATGGGGAAGTTTACAGTAAATGCCGATTGCTATTTGTTAACTTTACGTAGTAAAATTATGTAAAGTAACACACAAAATATAGTGTAATGTAGCGAAAATGAACCAATCCTTACGTGTTTGAAACGCTCGATGAATAGAATAATAAAATTTATTATCATCAAATTAGGAGTATTTTTCCTGTAGTTTTAAGCTATTTACCTGCTTTATTTTGACTTGTGATCTATTGCGCCAAAAAATATTGATCAATTCACCGTGATCTGTTTCATTGACCTTTTGCTACCTTTTGTCATTAGATCGGACTGATCCTATTGGTTAAGCTTTTTGTGTTGTCCAACCAATTATATAATTATGATTATATTTTGTCTAGAATTGTTGGTTTTGCTGATTTTAAAAATGGGTTGAAAACATTGATGCTTATAATAGCAATATCATAAAGATTGCGTTAAACGAGGCTACTGCTCTTAGAAGGATATACTTTTAAAATTTTTTGAACGATTTTTAAATGAAGAAGTGAGTTATAATGGTATTAAACTTGTTCCGTACCATCTTTTCAGTTTTTTTTTCCATTAATATGTGAAACAATAATCTTATCTTAATGAATTAGGTAATAAATTATTTATTAAATGGTATTGGGTGCAATAGACCAAAATATTTTACCTTTGGCGCTCAGAATGACAAAGTGATCTGTTGCATAAGGCTCCCAGTACCTCAAATTAATTATTTAGGTCTACAGCACCCAACACCATTAAAGAGATCATTAAATAACTGTACTTTGTATACATGTAATATAACATTTTGTTACGACAGAAAGGTTTTAGATTAATCACAAATAATAACTAAATGATTCCCATGTTTTGTTGAACTGTTCAAGTTGTCATATATATTATAATAAGGGTTTCATGTTAAATAATTTTGATGTATCTCTGCAGATTAATTTTTTAAAATTAATGTTTACACCTGTAAAAAAATCATTAGTCTTAATCTAAGTCTTATACAATTAAAATTGCACAACTGATGTTCAAAAGCTTCATGTCGTAACCACTATCCATTCTTCTTACTGGATTATGACTACATTTGATATAACTAATTATCGGATGGATTTTAACCAGTGATAGACGGGTTCCATGCATGAAGCAGGAGTGCTTACGCTTTTTTAGCATATGAACTCTCCACCACTGTTTTTAGTGGGGTTCGTGTTCGTGTTTCTCAATTTTTAGTTTTTGTGTCTTTTTGTTTTGTTGTCACCTCTTTTGTTTAAGCATGTTTTTTGTCAGTTCTTATTTTCTGAAGATTTACCTGCTTTCTTACAGGAAGCATTTAGTGGATCGTAAATAATCTTCTTTTACATTAAAAGTGGGTCGTGGTTAGTAGGTAATGGCATGTCCTATGATATAACCATCGTAATTTTGTGTGAAAAAAAATGAAAAAGGAAATCAATCAAACGTAAGATCGTCTGGATTTCAAATAACATTCCAATTAATTCGTTTTAGAAGAGTAATTTTTGGAGGATAATTATTGACATTTGATTTGTTTAAGATAACACTGGCAAAAAAGGATAAAATAGACTAATTTATAATTTTGTTTGTTTAATTCACTGCTTTATGTCTAAGGGATATATTTTTTAAGCTGTTATATTTCATAATATTGGCATTTATGCATTAATGTTATTTGTAATTGTTCTAGTACAGAACATACTATTTTCATTGAAAGCAATCATTTATCACTATTTTGGTCAATTTTCCTTTATTGTGCATCTTACTATACTATCATGATGAGGATGTATTGTCGTCAGTTTCAATGGGCAATGATGTTATTTCTTCGATCTCATTATCCACCTCGCTGCAATCAGCTTTATAGATTAATTCAGTCTTAAAAAACTGACATTAATCTATCTTCATCAACCGTATAAAATTGCCAAATCATTCTTGTAGTTTTCTGCAATACTTTATCCTGAGTTGGCTAGGAAATATTCTCAGTCTTATTCTTAAATAGCTGGTTTTGAATATTTTTAATTGCAATAAAAATTAAATACCATTAGCAAATTGTAACCATGTATTTATATTTTTATAACTTGTTTGCAGATCTGATCTCTAAACACTGCATGGTGAAGGAAACTCGCATATGAAATAACTCCCCGTAATTGTTTTTATTTGTTGTTGTGTTCATTCTGAATTTAATTCGTTTATTTAGTTTGAACTTGCTGTCCATTTTGCAAATTCTTTTCTGTTGGAAGTGGTTTATTGTTATACTAAAGCAAAAATGTTTGTGTTTGTTTTATCTCACTTACAGATATTGAGGTAATATTTGGTATGTTAGTCAACCTAGATGAATTAAATAGCAAATTTGAATATCGTTTCAGTCTAGTGATTTTTGATGTAGAAAATTTCTAAAAATTAATAGTTTTCCTGACTTTTTTGTTAACGCCAGCAGATATTTGGTATGCGAGTCTGGATAATATGATGTTTGACGAAATTATGGACAGAAAATTTCTTTAAAATAACATTTTCCAGATATTTTTTCCTAAATGCTTGCAGATATTTAGGATGTTTGTCCACCGTCATGAATTACAGAGGTTTAAATGTCGTTCCAGTCAAATGATTTTATGGTTCTTGGACTTAATATTGGCTGAGCAATACAATCAATACATGTTTATTTTTTTATACCCCCACTTGTAAGAGAGGGGGCTATATTACAATCAGCTTTTCCGTCTGTCTGTCCGTCTGGTGAAAACTTTTGTAACAGATTTCTCAGCTTCTACTAAAGGGATTGATTTCAAATTTGGTGCACAGCTTTAGCATGATGAGTTGTACCGTGTCTCCCCTTTCCAGGTCAGCCAGTTATCTACTTCTTGTTTTCCGAGCCGACTTAGACTGTTTTAAGGGTCAAAATAAGAAAAATTTTCATAACAGATTTCTCGGCTTCTACTAAAACAGATTGATTTCAAATTTTGTGCACAGCTTTAGCATGATGAGTTGTACTGTGCCTCCCTTTTCAGGTCTGTCAGTTATCTACTTCCTGTTTTTCAAGCCGAAAAATGGTCGAGTGGGGGTATGCTTAGCATGACTAAGTGCTGGTCCATGTTTTTGTACAACCACAAAAATAGAAATCCGAGTCATTCAAAATCGGAAAAATGCCTTATATACTTTAAGAATAGAAAATTTTCAAATATTTTGTGTTTTATAGGCAGGCTGTAAATATAAACACTGACTATATGCTTTTAGCTCATCTGAGACTCGAAGGGTCATGTGATCTGTTGTCATCACTTTGCGTCTGTCGTTTCGTCTGTAAACGTTTAACATTGTAATCTTCTTCTGTTAAACCACTTTGTCAGAATGTTTATTGGATGGACATTTACAAAGTTTGTGTTTTTTATTTTGATTGTAAAACTAATATGGCTGCCACAGTTGGACTTAGTTTAACACATGATTCTATGGGAAAAATTTTAAAAAGTCTTTTGCTCTGAAACCAGTTAACCAATCAATCGAAAGTTATGAAGAATATTTATTGGACGGTCCTCTACACATTTTTATGCTAGTAAGACAGTAAAAATGAAGAAATAAAGAATATGTAACAGACGACTCTATTTTCAGGTGCCATCTTTTCTGAAACTGCAAAGCGATATTTTATGTGAATGTTTATCGGATGGTTCTTTCATAAGTTTATGTTTATGTTTGTCTATTGATCAAAAATCCATAATGTCTGCAATAGTAGGAATGAATTTAACATAGAAGCCTACAGGTCAGGATAATGTTCAAATACCTTCCTATCTGTAACTATTGAACCAGTTAAAACCAAACAGCAAAATTCATTGGATGGTCTCAACAAAGATGTTATCTATACCAGTAAAAAATTTAAAATTACAGGACTTAGTTTAACATCAGAGAAATGCCATCTTCAATGCCTATAAAATTAGGTGAGCAATACAGGCTGTTGAGAGCCTCTGGTTTCTTATTAATCCTACATTATGTGTATATGTTTAAAGGTAACGTTTAGAGAAAACATTTCATTTGGTTTGTTTATTGAATTTATTATTCAAGTTTTGGTCTTTTTTTAAGATATGAATCAACATACAGACAGGCTGAGAGTACCAAAATGACATTTTTGTCGTCTGCTTCAATCATACTGTTAAGAGAATTTGGTTTGAGATATGGAATTGTAAGTATTCATGGAAAGATAACATTTCTTTTTAAAGAAAATTGAATACTGTGATACCACTGTTACCGACTTATTTGCATTCATCTAGTCCTAAGGGACCTCTTTGGCCTAGTAGTAAAGATAGTTTGTCTGCTACTTTTTATGTGTACATGTGTTGCGGGCTCAAGTTTCACTGTGGGCAGGTTGCCCTTAACTCCAGTCGGAATAGACCAGAGTTGCGAGTTTTCCTACAGCAGGTCGATTATTATCGGGCACTCTGGCTTCTCCCACAATAAAAACTGACACCTCGATATAGCTAAAAAATTGCTGTAAGTAATGTTAAACAACATTAAACAAACAAAGAAATCATCTCTCTTGTACAAAATCCACTTGTCTAAATGCAGACCTGTTAACTGTGGGTAACACAGTTAACAGGTCTGTTTTTTAAGAAAATATACTTAGTCTACGAGTGTTATTTGTGTATTAATGTATTTCTTACGGAAACTGAAACTAGTTACACATGATTTATGTGAACTTGCATTTAGACTTGTAAATTAACAAGCATTTGTGTAATAGAACCGAATATCTTTTATAATACTTTAATCTTGGACCCAGAGTCAAATTAGTTTTTAACCTTCACCTTTATATGAAATTATTCACATTTTAAATACAAAGTTTGCTATCACATGTTCTAATTTTCTAATTTTCTTTTATTGAACAGAATGAATTCTTAAAACCAATTTATGTTGTGGCATTTTATCCGATATAAGCAGTTTTTCAGAAAAATAACATGAGTAAACAGATTTATTATAGGATTAAACACCATTTTCAATGGATTTATCGGTATATCAACAAGACCAACTCACTCACAAACAAATAAAAGTCCGAAGGACTTTTATGATATGTTTGTGAGTGAGTTGGTCTTGTTGATATACCGATAAATCCATTGAAAACGGTGTTTAATCCTTATAATTCTTTAAAATTGCATTAAGAAATTAATTTATCTAACGTGTTTCTCAACTTCATATTTCTTGTGTATTTGGTAGCCGGATTGACTGAACGTATGAATATTTTGTTTATTTTTAAACGTACGATTATTTCCATAAACCATTTTCTGATTTTAATAAACACAAGTTTTAGTTTTACTTCAATCTGTAACCTTATTTTCTGTATTGAATACAAGGAAAGTTTTAAATTTAACAAATCATTAATGATAATTCATCAAACAAATAATTTGTAAGTTGATCTCTACTTTCGATATTGAAAGCCGCCATCTTTGTTTACATTGGTTACGCTAAAAATAGTTCTGTCAACGTCGTTTATCCTAAAATAAATGGAGTCAACTTCATTTATCAAAAAATATATTTCGTTAAAAACCTCAAACGGAAGTAATCTAGACCAATCAAATAAACATATTTCTAAATATGCAAATCATATTAGAATTATTTTAATTTATAATTTCAGAGTCTCCTCAATAAACATTTTTCAATTTTTTACATTTTGGGTTGTTATCGTGAAAGCTAATAAAAACAGAGAAACTGTAAAAGAAATTCCCTACATTTCAAATCACAAATAGGCAAATGAAAAATTAGCAAACATTCCACTACAATAGGTTGTGTAAACACAAGTAGCCAAAAAATCAGCAAACATCTACGAATCAATCTTAGTCAACAAGTTACATAAGTTATTGACTATTATTTCATATTGGCTATATTTACAACTATTTTCCAGATTTTTGACTCCTATTGTTTGTTTTTTGCTTACAAATTATTGTGAACAATCATCGTGGTTATTTTAAAAATGTTTTTAACTATTCGTTTATTCGTTGACACCCCAAAATTCCACAAAGAAAAAAAGTAGGCTCATTAAGCTGATACAAAAAAAGAAAATTAAACCAACCCTTACCCTAAATTCATTTAAGTAACAACAAACAATATTAACCATCGTTGCTTGTTAACTGAATTCCTTAAATTGAATTCCAAGCGAATCGTAATGCATCAGGTAAGCAAGTAGATGATGATATCCTCTTTGTGTTAGGTAAGCTTCCACCAGGGTACGCCAACCAGCTCTGTCCTTTCCCTTTCTTTCCAGTTCCCTCCAGCTATACCCCAACTCTTTCATCTCTCCTTCTAGGATCCTTCTCCAAGTACCTTTTGGCCTTCCTGGTTTACTCTTGCCAGCTGGTGTCCACCTCAGTGCTCTTTTACATGCCCTGTGTTGTCCATCCTTAAAATGTGCCCTATAAGTCTCCACCTTCTCTTCCTAATCCCATTATTGATGTTTCTTATTCTTGTACTTTAGTGAGGTCAATGTTTTGATACTCTGTGTGTCCATTTGATGTTCATTATCTATCTTAGCAACCTGCTGTCTACTCCTCTCAGTATTCTTTCAATTTCCTTGATTGTCCTTTATGTCTCTTCTCCATATGGTCAAACTGATCTTCCATTGCTTTTATAAAGTCTGATATTTGTTCTGTATGAAATTCTCCAAGACTTCCAGATGTTAGTAATTTTGTTAAAGCTGATGTTGCTTTTCCTATTCTAATATTTCTATCTTTCATCACTTCAACGTCACAACCCCTAATGTACTGCTAAGATAGCTAAAATCTGTTACTTCTACCATTGGTTATCCATTTTGTATGATGTGACTGTTGTGACGGAAGTTGTTTTTCTTTATTTGTGTTGTAAAGTAGCAAGTAGAAGGTCCTATAATTGTTATTAAAACAGTGCTCTTATAACAAAAAGGGACTTAAATTGAGTAGTTTATTCACAGGTAATGAGACGGCAAAGATGACTTATGACATATTTTCAATTACGTTTATTCTCATAAAGCCAAAAATACAATTGGTGCAGAGGAAGGTAACACAAACGAACTGAACAATAGACTATATACAATATATACAAACAATAATAAGGTTATGCTTACATATATAATAACAATTGTTGCCCGATTACGCTTGACTATCATACGCTTATAACAGCTCAAAGTTCATACAACTTAATCATTTAACAATCTTAATGGTTACCGGGTTTTCTTATTATTTTATTTACTAAATAATATAATAATTTATTGCAATTAACTGTTTGTATAATGCATCTAAGGTACTTTTGATAACTTAATAACGACCGTGGGGATTTATATTTATTAAATATTTTAAATTTTCAAATGTTTTCTGTACAAAATGCAAAAATATTTTACTTTGTATTAACATTATTCTTACTTGGACCTAAATATAGTTTGCAAACATTGACTGCAACCATCATTGAACATTAAAAAGTTAGTTAAGAAGAATTTCTATTCCTAGAAAAGAAAAAATACACCCAAAAACAACTGTAGAATCCGCCGACAGGAATAAAAGCCAACAATCAATACACTGAACAAAACATGGCATTGCTACATGCAATTATATCCGTGTAATCAAGTAGTGTATGGTAAATTTCGCAGTGACAATAATATCGTTGATCCATTTTGCATATAAGTTAATTTCTGGACGTTCAGATTCGTCATTTGACAGTGTTATTAAATTGTCCATGTTTATAATTAATTATACAGGGAGAGTCTTACCGAAGAATAGCATATTTACGATACTTGGTAGCACAATTTGATCATTCAGTGTTTTTTATTCAACACTGCAATTCTACTGTCAGAGGTGTTCTCGAAATATTACCAACCATTGAAGACATGGTAAGAAAAGAGGTAAGCTATATATTTTGTGTTATTCTAAAAACTTGTATCACTAATCTTTAGAAAAAATATGTTTTTCACTTTATTTCAATAGTCTGGTGTTTTTCATCTGTGCTTAACTTAGGAATGAAGTTTTAACTGATCCTCTTAGAAGAATTTTAGTAAACATGTAAATTATGTTTAAGGATAAGTTTAATTCATACGTGCTTTTCCGTACGCTTTTCCATTTTGTGCCACTCCAAATCAATGTTTTTATCGAGGGACTTGTCCGCGCATATTTTATTTTAAAAAATAATGTTAAAAAATTTTAAATGTTTACCACTACCCACACAGGGAAATCGTAATGTTGTGAGCATCTTATGTAGTTGTTGTTTTATTGCATCCACAAACAAAAATATCGATGTTCTAGAAGTTAGGATATCTGACGTAAAGAGAGGCATGTCTGTCTAAAGCACGGCGGTTTATTTCATTTGCGGTACATTAGCACATATGTCGATTTTAAAGATTTCAACCTTAGCGCCCACATAATATACGAGATTAGGATACAGGAACATTGGACTTAAATATAAAAAAAATTTTGTGAGAGAACAATCCAATTAAAAAAAGACTTTGTATTTATAGTAATTCTCTATTCTCTATACTCTATCCAAAACTGAATTCTGACATTCTAAAATGTGTTGGTTACATAGTGAAGTTGTAGCCTTAATCTTAACAGAATGTAGCTCCTTTTTATCTTCGCTGGGATTAAAAAAATAGTCACAGAATCAACAATATTGGTTGTGTTTACGTCAACTATGAAAAAAGAAAATGAATAATGAAATGACTGGATGGATTTTTAGTGTTATTTGTGAATTAATTTAAATAAAGTAAAGTAATTTTTATTTAGAGTCAGCTTGTAACTGTTTTATTTAATGGTTGTTTTATTGACTTTATCATATCTCTGTTATACCTCGCTTCAAAGTTTTCTGTTCGCCTATGATTTTTTGAAGATCAAAATAACAATATTTAAATTTTAGCTTGCTGCTCCATTCTAAAATGACAAAAATTTGAATAACAAGAAATTATATTGGTGTGGTCTTGAAAAATCTTTTAAAATGTTATCAATGGGTAAGTATGAACATAGCATTTATAATTTTATTTCTTGCATAAGTTGCCTTCAGTGCTTAAAAACATAATGAACTTTTTAAATTAAATAAAGATTAGATTTTGAACTTCGGAAACAATGTTCATTTATTATCAAGTACACTGTGTCTACACAATGTTCTTTTTTTCAGGTAGATGAATTCTCTGATAGTATATCGAAATTGCAAACAATAGCATTGTCTACCTTGTCAAAAATGAAAAGTATTTTCACTGATAAAGAAGCTCATACAGGGATTAGTAAGTTAATCAAGTCAGCTACAATTTTAATGAGTTACTGGTATTTGATACCCAAACATTTTCATCAACACACCTAAAAGACTTCTTTAATGGAAGCGGGAAGTTTTGCATGCAAAAAACCTGTTTAACCAACCATTTGTTTAAATGCCTGTTCCAAGTCGGGACCTTTGCTGTAGCTGCTATATTTTTGGTTCTCAAGTTTGCCGGTTTCTTGAACATTGATTTTTGGATTGTCTTTTTGAAAGTTTCCTTCGTGTTCGTGGTATTTTGTTATTTTGTTCATTTATAAATATTATTTTATTACTTTTTATTTTATATAAATCTTGGAAAGACAATTTTTATTATGAAATATAACGTAGTCCAGTAGAAAAGTTATGGTAAAAAGTAATTTTTCAAGGCTTTTTTATAAGCCGAAATTCAGAACTGAATTTTTATATTGAAACTATAATAAAAGTTTGAATAACCTATTAATACATTTGATGCTGTGCGATTTTTTTCCAACCATTGATCTATCAGTCAAATACGATCTGCCTCTGAACGGTCCAAAGCAGTAAAGATTTAGACATATATTTCTAGAAGGTCTATAAGTAATGTTTTGTCGTTTAGATTGTCTTTACCAGAAAATTCAGATGGAAACAGACTGGAAATGTTTCCAGCGCTCGACCTACAGAGCTGCCCGCGCGTCCAAACCTGGCGAATAGGATAAACTCTCGCTGTGTGGTTGTCAAATTAATATACAGAAAGCCTTCACAATCACTGATGTGAATTTTGTGTGGGGAGTTCCACGCTCCAGTGCCATAAAGTCCTCTTTTGTAAAGTTTGGAAAAGATTACACTCATTGTAGCTGCTACAAAAAGCTAAATTCTACGTCCTTACTCAATTTTCCTTATTTTTCCAGTAGCTGTCAAAATTATGTTTCTATTGGTTTATCCTTTTTCCCGTTGAGTATTGATTATTAAATTGTTTTTTTGTCCTGAATATAGCAGAAATATTGCTCGCTTTGATCATGTGCCAACATTTTATCAATAAATCAATCGACCAATCAATCAATCAATCAGACAATTCAGATAGTTAAGAATACTAAATATTCAGATTGATATTTATTTATGTCTTAACTGCTATAATATAAGATAACACAGTATTCGTACAAGAATAATAAATGTTTAAATTGAAAAAAACTCTTTGTTTGAGCAGTCTTCATACATGTACATGCAAGTTCTACAGCAAATACGAAAATGTAATTTTATCTCTATGGAAACAACCTGTTTGAATATTGTTTGTTTTTGCAGCTGTTGATATTGCTTGCATAATTTTTGTACATTAGTTCAGGGCTGTGTTATCGAAATTATTCTAAAAAAGGTCATAACGAAATGTCTTAGTACATAATTAAGGGTCGACTTAGGACAGTCTTACCACACACCTAACCTATCATTAGACCTCCCTAGCAAAGATGTCATAACTTTTTAGTATTCACCCAAGAAATATGTGTGTAATTAATTTAGAAATTTAAAGTCAACAAATTTCAATGCGGATTGTATTTAAACAAATGAAACAGCTTTTATAAATATGTAATAACAAATATGTAATTATATGTATTTAATACATTTTTATAAATTGGTTTATAATTAATTACGGTAATTTGAATTGTTTATATTTATTAAAGTAATTTGCATTTATAGATTCTTGGTTGTAAGCAATTTTTAGATGCTCAGACTTGTCAGACCTACCTGCCTTTTGGCCATGGGTGCATTGGTTTCCTACATCGTGTTTCTGATACACTTAGCTAACAGTGTTGTGCGAACTGAGCTTAAAGGGCATTAGCAGAAACAGCAACGAAATTTGCAATATATAATAAAAGTAAAAAATAAAGGTTATTAAATCACTGCCCCAGATGTCATTTTGGTCTTTACAAGAATCTTAATTTGCAATCAAACCAAAGCCATTAGAAGGCAAAATAATTAATTTGTAGCAAAACTATGTAGTGAGAAACTAATATATACACTCAACGAGTATTGGGACCCAAGATTGTTTGATACACAAGTAACCTGTAAAGTGTGTCGATCAAATAAAAAAGACCTGTACATGTACCTGACCTTAAATACATTACTTTTAAGTTTACTACTTATTTCTTGGATATTTTTATACCATCTTAGTTCCTATTTGCAAACATCATAAATTATTCTATCTCTTTTTTTAGATTCACTTATATCTCTGATTGAGACAACTCTTCATGCAAAAGTCCACCTGAAATTACCAAAGTTTGAACAGTTAGATGATCTTATTTTTCACTGTATTGAGGTACTGTAATTCTAAAAAAATGAAAAAGGTAACATTGAAATCAACTCTTTGTCAAAACCCAAGTGCCTTACAATAAAAGCAATGGAGGTTAACTTCTAATATTCAAATTATCTTTAGTATTAAAAGGGAACGCGAGTTAAGAACACTATAATACTATCAAGCCAGCCTTTAAATAAATCGCCTTTAGGCGCTATAAACAAGACTGTACGACAAAGATGATGTTGGTCATTTAACTTCCAATATCCCATAAGCTCTTGCATATGGTGTTTACAACTTATATGTTATGCCAGATTTTGCTATTGATTTTCCGATGCACCAATGTTGATGTCATTCTTTTCAACGTTCTGTCGCCATAACCACTACAGCTGATCGTTAAAGAAAATCTATCAGCCAAATGCAATTTCGCTTCCTTTAATGGACTTTTCCCAGACATTTCGATAAGCAACTCGACGTCTAATACGTCGTTTTCAAGATATAATCGCGCTAATTAAGGGAGGTGGAAATTGTAATGCTGATCACGTGATTTCATACAAATTCAGGGCACTTTCAGTTGAAAGCATCCACAGTTAAAATGAAAAAAGACGGTTTAAGAAAGATGATGCAAAACGAAACCTGTGCTTAGTTGTGCCGGGGTGCATATCACACATTAAAAACAAAGTTATTGAAGAGAGTCGAGTTTGATGTCATTCTAATTGATATTTTAAGACTGTGCGTTGTGGAAAATGCTCTAAATAAAATCACGTGATTTCATAAGTCACGTGATAGGTTACATCTAATTACCTATCATGAAAAATGCGTATTAGTAGCAAGCACTCCTTCCTTGACTTCTCTGGAAAACCGGAGTGCATCCATTTTATATCGTGTGTCATCCTCAATCCGGATTGTGTCACTATTTAATGCTTTTTAATTTTTTGTTAACTGATCTAATTCCTACTTTTTGCTTTTATTACCCATGGCTTTTAAATTCTCCAATTGTATTTCCTTGAGAAAAGCCTTGGTTTAGTAATAAGTATTTTCACAGTTTATGTTTTTGTTTAATAATAGAGAATATTTCCAACATCATACAATGAAATGAAGATTGTTGCCATCACTGATCTCAAGCAGGATAGAAATGGGAATCTAACACCCTCCTTGGTATGGTATTTATTAATTGCATTCAATTGTTGGAAATAACTTCTTTATAGCATACCTTAAACAAAAAGTATATGTATAAAAATATTCAGAAAATTTATGTTACCGTACTGAGATGACCAAAGAATTACACATTGTATGAGATGCCCTATAAATTGAATACATAATTTTTTATTAGATACTATTTTACAAATGTAAAGAACACTTTCGCCAAAAAATGTTTGAAATTATCACAAAAAGACTACATTTCCGGACAATGACTCGTACACAGTCAATAGGTTGTTAATTGCTTAATTCAAAACGAATATCAGATGCTTGTTAAGGTCTCTCCCACTTTTAATGGGAAGACATTCTTGGTTTTACTTTGATTATTTACGGTCATTCCCACTTCCAGTGGGAAGGTCTTTCCCAGCTCATGTAGGAAGACCTTTTTGCTTGTGTTTTATTATAACCCCACTTTGAAAAAGAGGGGGTAAACTGTTTTACACTTGTCCGTTTGATTCTCTGTCTGTCCATCCGTAACAAAAATTTCCATCACAGTTTTCCAAGCAACTATAAAACGTAGAAGCCTGATATCTTGTATATTGCTTTATCCTATAGTGCCATATGGTGTATAGCGATTTCGTATTTCTGGGTAATCTACTTCCTGTTTACCTAATGCTTAGATTTTTACACCTTGTTGACATACATGCAAAATTTCCATCACAGTTTTCTTGCAACTATAGGATGCATAAACCTGATATTTTGCATATTGCTTTATCCTATAGTCCCATATAGTGTACAGCAATTTTATGCTCCTTGGTCATCTACTTCCTGTTTATTGAATACTTAGATTTTTACACCTTGTTGAAATACGTGCACAATTTTGGGGTATCACTAGTGAGCATTAACTCACAGTCCACACTTGTTTTTCCTATTTTCGCCAGCCTTCAAAACCAAACAGTTTAAAAGTACATGCCATTTCATTTTTGTCTTTTGCTACAAGTTTTTGGCACCTTAAGTCAATTGGAAATTTACCCTGTTAAACCAAAATATTTTTCTTTTCTACACAAACATCATCGCGTTATCTCTGGAATTATAGCAAATACAACAAAAACTTATAGAAAGTTAATGTAAAGGGAGTAATGAGGCAACTTTATTGCATATTATCAAAATTTTTTTAGGGAGAGTAACTGTCTTTGGGATATTTGATGATTCCGTTAATTGTCAAAAAAAGCATAATCGTAAGTCGTAAACACATAGGGTCTTAACTAATGATCATTGGAAGGTTTGACCTTTAAATGGCATTAACTTTCGGTTTGGTTAATGACTTCTAGTTTTACAAAAGTCCCTACCAAACTATGTTTTGGATTCAGGAAAACATTTCCTCTTAAATGACATAAACGTCCAGTTTGGAATTGTCACTTCCAGTTGATAAATGTCCATAGCATCCTAGTCTCGATCACCCAGATGCATATATAGTTGCTTTGGGATCACAGTGTTGTAATTTTGTTACCAATAAGTGGAGTCAAAACAGTAATTATGTTTTTAAGGTCATATTTTAAGACAAGGAAAACCATGAAAACATGTCAACACTTTTAAAATGATGTCACATTGTACTTCTCTCTTGACTTTGTATAATAGTAATAATTGTTTAACTAATTAATTAATTAATATTTTTTCAAAATTATTCAAATGTAAACTTTGGAAAAATTTTTATACACTTCTTCGTATTAGTGGAAATAATTTTTCAGACAATATAAATATTTTTTAATAAAAAAATCTTACTCCAATTTTGGGGCATAATGATAACTAGTTCAATATAGAGATGAATCCAGTCGTACAAATGCAAATAAACGGTCTTGATGATCGAGACTAAAAGCATCCATGTATTCAAGATTCAGGACAACATTCACAAGAAACATTCACATCCGGTTTTCATTAAGTCAATTCCGGTTGACAAAAGTCCCTCACAACCATATTTTCAAAATCAGGATATATTCTGTCTAAATATGGTCACTTCCTGTTATGAAACACACAATAGTCCCTAGCGACCATATGTTTTCAGGTTCAGGACAACATTTCCTGTTTAAAAACTTTCCCTTACGGTTTTGATACGTTACTTCTGGTTTTCAAAAAATCACTTTCAATCATATGTTTTTGGGTACAGGACAACATTTTCTGTTAAAAGATTTGAAACATCACTTCCGGTTCGATTACTTTTCTCAAAGAATGTGAGAAGGACCTTCTAATTGCTCTTAAACAATTAGTCCTTTCTTTTTTCCTTTTTTTTTCGCCAACTTTCAAATTCAAACAGTTTAAAAAGTGTGACATATTTTTGTCTTTCGTGACAAGTTTTGAGCAGAAGAAAACTGATTGGTAGTAAATGTTACGGAACTGGTTAGACTAATTTCATATTATCAAAAAATTTATGGGCTGGCATATAATAGCCATAACCATTGGAATATTTGACCACTCTGTTATTGGTTAAAACTCACAATCCCTAAGCTGTAAACATGTAGGATCTTTACCATTGGTGACCTGGGGACATTTTCACTATCAAATTTGGAAACTGATCGGCAATTTCCATACTTAAGTTCCATCTTAACTTTGTGTGAATGCCATTATTTCCATATGTAATTACAACCACTTTTTTAAAGTCATGTTTGTAGATAATGTACGCAGCACATCATTTTGGTGTTTTGTGACACATTTTTGGTACAAATTTACTGAATTATCTGCCCAAACATCTAAAACCTTGTTATCGTGTTACCATACATGATTATTAGAAAGCATTTGTATGTTTTTTCCAGTTGAATATGATGATTGGAAAAATTCGAGATGAAGTTCAGCATTGTAAGACGTATTATGAAGGAGCATTTATCAGGTATGAGACAAATTTATTATTTATGCATTAAGTTACTGGCCTTCTGTGTGCGAAAGTTATTTAGTTTTTTATTCAGTTATGCCTGACTTCGATTACTACTTAATTTAAGTCGTTTGACACTACACCACACTAGTAACACAGAGGTAAGAAAACAAGAAATGTGTTCTATTATTTGTGGGAAAAACCATGCCTTTTCCTTTGTTGAAATGAAAATAAAACATAATCTACAACCAAAAAACAAACCCTCCAGTCCTAGTCCCTTGCTGGGCGATTGCCATATTCTCGTGTAAATAGCCGATTTTCGATTGAGATGACCGAGTTGATATCAGTTCAGTTGGACTCATCTTTACTCATTGCTGCATCTAATTAGAAAGCCTGAAACAAGAATATTAATGATGGTTTACAGTAGAAATAACTATTTTCGGGCAGTAAAAGGAAAACCAGTGTGATCTTCAACTGCATGGTGACGAAAAACAGTTTTTTTGCTCGTTCCACTGCGCTCCACTTTCAAAAAGACCTTAACATTTCTATCACTTATAGAGGATCACATGGTCTTGCCAAAAACGTATGTAAGAACCTATTATTTTTAGTACTGTAGATTTTTCAAATTGTCCTTATGTTGCCATCTTAAAGGCTAAATAATAGCTTTTCAGGACTATCAGACAAAATTGCAATACGAAGTTGCTGACTGGTTTCTGAGGAGGAGATTAAAATGTAAAAAGTGCAATGTTAACGGACTTGCGACAGACGCTAATCTATTTAGTAATTTAGAATGCCCCATCCTAAATTGAAATAAAGTTTTTTTTTCACTGTCCTAAATTGAATTTATGGGTTTTTTTTAGCCAAATAGCTTTATAAAAATACATTTCATACAGACGAAATTCTTAAAACCCACACTGTTTTCTTGGTTAATTGATTAATTGATTGATTGATTGATTGACTGGAGAAATATTTCCTGTATATTCAATATTCAGGACAAGGCCAGGGCAATGTCATCGAAAGTATCAACATGTCTTAGCATATAATAAAGGACTGACATAGAACTTGTCATAGACCTCGCACCGAAGGTTTTCTAAGACCATGCTAGCTAAGATGTCATAACTTTGTCTTGAGTATTCTCCTAAAACATATAGAATTTATACATTTGTGATAAGAAATGTAAGAAGTCAACAAAACATGAACATGGACTGCATTTACAAAAGTAGATCAACTATTTAATCATAGATTTATAAACATGAATCAATAAATATATAATACTGTGTATTTTAAATAAATTGGTACAAACTAAAACCTAAATTTCTTATTGTTATGAATTTCATATGCTATAATTTGGTGCGGGATTGATGAAAACCATTTTGACTGCAAACATTCTTTTTTATGTGTATAAATTAATTAAGACCATTAAACTGGTAACATAATTTGTTGTTATAAGTAAGAAAATGAGTTAAAATTATACAGAAACGGAGTTTAAAATATTGTAAGAAGAGGTTAAAAAGCATAATTTGGTGTCATTTTGCAAACTTTATAATGTTACCTTAAAATTGTAAAACCTAAAACAAATTTTTATTAAATGTACATACATAACGTGCACTTTGGACATTAATGCAATAATTTCACTGATGCATACACTATAAGTTGAAATTAAAATATCTAATGTCGACTGATGTACGGATACCTAGGACATTTCTAAGTGTCTCGACGTAGTCGCCACATACTGCTATGTCGAGAATATAACAGTCACGCGATATCTTATTTTGGATTGTGCCACCGTTTTGTTTCCTTGGTTCCAGTCTCTTTTTTTACTGAAGTGCTAACAAGGGTAGTTCATTTGTAACTGTTTCGAGGTGTGATAATATATTATAGCATTAAGTTAGAGCATTAATTTTTACACTCGTTTTGGGTAGGTAATTCCAATGATTTTGTATGGCTGTATTAAATTATATACTTACGTACATTTTTATATTGTAGTTTTGGTTAGTGTCTGTTTGGTCTCCAACAAAATGTCATTATACCATTGAAGAATTTTAGTCGTACATGAACATTTTATTCTATAAATTACTTTTTTAATATTTACATTATCTATATCTTTCATCAATATCCTAGATTTCTTTTTGTTCTAAATGTAAAATCGGCCCTTTGCAGTTAACAAAAGGTTAGCCACTAATAGCATGCACTACCTTGACAATGGCCACATTACAAAAGCTAGTAGAGTCCAGAAAAATATATTGTGCTCGACTTTACATCAGAACTTAAGCATTTTTTAAATGAAACAAACTATTAATTGATTTTTTATGCACTTGTTTTAGATTTTGCAATGTAACAGCTGTTGCTGCACAGAGTTTATATACACTTCTAATAGATGATATAAAACAGTTCTTTTCTATTTATGAATTAAATCCGGTAAGTTTAATAATACTAACTATTTATTTTTTCCGGTTTACTTTCATTTTATCAAATAGTACACTGTGTCCCATCATCTGCTCAATTGCAAAAAAAACTAACTTTAGTTGCGGTTTCTTTTTAGCTCACCTGACTCGAAGGTCATGTGAGCTATTGCCATCACTTGGCGTCCGTTGTCCGTTGTCGTCGTCGTCGTCGTTAACTTTTCTTCAAAAATCTTCTCCTCCAAAACCACTGAAGGGATTGCTTTGTAACTTTGCATACATCATCAGTAAAATGCCCTCTACCAAGTTTGCCCAAATCATGGCCTCAGACCAACCAACATGGCCGCCATGGCTAAAAATAGAACAGAGGGGTCAAAATACAGTTTTTAGCTCACCTGACCCGAAGGGTCATGTGAGCTATTGCCATCACTTGGCGTCCGACGTCGGCGTCGGCGTCGGCGTCGGCGTTAACTTTTCTTCAAAAATCTTCTCCTCCAAAACCACTGAAGGGATTGCTTTGAAACTTTGCATACATCATCAGTAAAATGCCCTCTACCAAGTTTGCCCAAATCATGGCCTCAGACCAACCAACATGGCCGCCATGGCTAAAAATAGAACAGAGGGGTCAAAATACAGTTTTTTGCTTATAGTTCAAAAAGTATAACAGATACAGAAAAACCGAAGAGACTTCCTTCTTCAGCATCTAAAGCTCTACAAAACACTCCATTGGGTCAAAGTTGTATGATGACTCCTTGTAGGAGTTATTGCCCTTTAATTGTCAAAATTGATGATTTTTGCCATTTTTGCCTCAAAATCTTGAAAATTATTAGAATTAGAGAAAAAGTTAGCATTGCTTAATTGTTCTGCTCTATAAGGGCTACAAAAATGACTTAAGGGTCAAGATTGTCTGATTAACCGTTTAAGAGTTATTCCCCTTGAACTGTTTATTTTAATCAGTTTTAATTGATTTTTTTAAATCTTCTCCTCTGAAACAACTGAAAGTACTGCTTTGAAACTTTGTACACATCATCTGTCAAATGTCCTCAACCAAGTTTGCACCAACCATGTCTGCAGATTAACCAACATGGCCACCATGGCTTACAAGTGTGGACACAGAAAAACGTCTCGCCTGCATTCCGCATCAGTAACGAAAATAAATTTCGTCATAAGCATTACGTAAATAGCATTAAATATCAGCAGCGGCCTGTATACAAAATATTGTCACCATACCCTGCATAGTTACAGGGGAACAGCCGTAACCCAAAAACTTTAACGTAGTCACTGGACCGTGAAATTGAGGTCAAGGTCAGGTGGAACCTACCAGACAGTCATGTACTATTAATCAGCAACCTATACACCAAATATTGTCATCCTACCATGCGTAGTTACAGAGGAACTGTCGTAACCCCAAAACTTTAACGTAGTCACTGGACCGTGAAATTGAGGTCAAGGTCAGGTGACACCTACCAGACAGTCATGTACTAGTCATCAGCAACCTATACACCTAATATTGTCATCCTACCATGCATAGTTACAGAGGAACTGTCGTAACCCCAAAACTTTAACGTAGTCGCTGGACCGTGAAATTGAGGTCAAGGTCAGGTGACACCGACCAGACAGTCATGTACTAGTCATCAGCAACCTATACACCAAATATTGTCATCCTACCATGCGTAGTTACAGAGGAACTGTCGTAACCCCAAAACTTTAACGTAGTCGCTGGACCGTGAAATTGAGGTCAAGGTCAGGTGACACCTACCAGACAGTCATGTACTAGTCATCAGCAACCTATACACCAAATATTGTCATCCTACCATGCGTAGTTACAGAGGAACTGTCGTAACCCAAAAACTTTAACGTAGTCGCTGGACCGTGAAATTGAGGTCAAGGTCAGGTGACACCTACCAGACAGTCATGTACTAGTCATCAGCAACCTATACACCAAATATTGTCATCCTACCATGCGTAGTTACAGAGGAACTGTCGTAACCCAAAAACTTTAACGTAGTCGCTGGACCGTGAAATTGAGGTCAAGGTCAGGTGACACCTACCAGACAGTCATGTACTAGTCATCAGCAACCTATACACCAAATTTTGTCATCCTACCATGCATAGTTACAGAGGAACTGTCGTAACCCAAAAACTTTAACGTAGTCACTGGACCGTGAAATTGAGGTCAAGGTCAGGTGACAGGTGACTGACTGGCAAGTACTCATCATAAGCTACCTCTGGACCAAATTTGATGGACCTAGGGCTTGGGCTTACAAAGATATGAAGCAAGATGTCAAGTGTTTACGCCGCCGCCGCCGCCGCCGCCGCCGGATTCCCATACATATGTCTCGCCTCCAGCGACTTTCGTCGCAGGCGAGACAAAAATAGGATGGGGGGGGCGGTAAAATACAGTTTTTGGCTTATATTTAAAAAAGTGTAACAGATACAGGAAAACCGAAGAGACATGCCTTCATCTGCATCAAAAGCTCTACGAAACACTCCATTGGGTAGAAGTTGTATGATGACTCCTTATAGGAGTTATTGCCCTTTAATTGTCGAAATTGATTATTTTTGACGTTTTTGCCTCAAAATCTTGAAAATTATTAGAACTAGAGAAAAAGTTAGCGTTGCTTAATTGTTCTGCTCTATGAGGGCTACAAAAATGACTTTAGGGTCAAGATTGTCTGATAAACCGTTTAAGAATTATTCTCCTTGAACATTTTTTTAATCAATTTTACTTGATTTTAAAAAATCTTCTCCTGTTAAACAAATGAAAGGACTGCTTTGAAACATTGCACACATCATCTTTTGGATGTCCTCTACCAAAATTGTGCAAATCATGACACCTGACTACCTACATAGCTACATTGGATTAAAATAGAAAAAATGAAAAAAGGGGGGGTTTGGGGTTGAGAGAGTTTTCGACTGATAGTTAAAAAAGTATAACAGGTACAGCAAATTTGAAGTGAACCTCCCTTCTCCCTCTAACCATCAAAAGATCCTCCTTATAGGAGTTATTTCCCTTAAAAGGTAAAAAAATGATTTTTGCAGAAGTGTTGGGCAATTCCTTATAGCAAAGAAAAGCTGGATAAAAAAGGGTTGTTTGGTTTCAGGTTCAGGTGAGCGATACAGGCTCCTGGGAGCCTCTAGTTTTGTTTCATTCAGCTAATCCAACTATGCAAAGCAGTAGTTTAAAATATGTTCCAATATGCCTGTCTATGACTTATGTATTATGGTATACAATTATCCGCCAGTCTGTCTGTCTGTCAGTCCGTCGTCCACATGTAGCTCTGTATAAAAAAATGGCTTCACAGACATCAAACTGCACAAAATCATTAATTATGTTAGCCTCATTTGGTAAATTTCTGATTTATAGAAATAGAGAAATGGGACCTTTTTTGTGAAAATCTGGTGATTTTTTCATTTTTCAGACTTCGGTCCAAAATGTTTCATGAAATTGCCTGAAAGGTTTGGTAATGTTTATATTGATAAATGCAAGCTGCCTTTAGTTTTAGAGTTGTGGGAACACTTCACGAACAAAACTTTTCAGAGTATAATTTAAAATGGCTTTCATCACATTTTTGAAGTTTGGGGAATTGTTTATTTTTAATATATATAAACTTCCTGTTATAATAGCAAAATTCTGACTTTTTTTTTTTAATTTTGGGACTTTGTTTGTAAAAAAAGTGAGGGGTTAGTTTTACTACTGTAATTCAAGAAAACTTTCTTCAGTTTTCTTGAAATTTTGCTTCATTGTTGATAATCATATATGTGATATTGATAGATGTGATTATGTCTAATGAGTGCACATATAATTATGCAGCTATGAAGTGTATAGTTCTTGTCCTATTTCTTTTCAGGCGGTGCTCATGACGCTACTGTTTATTATTTAATAAGTTGTTGCCTCTGTTAGAAATGCATAACAAGAGATATACAAGACAGTAGTTATTGTTCACAAACAATTAGAAAGGATTTTAAATAAAACAAATTATGAATGTTGGTCCTCTACAAAGATAATTCAGACCGCCTCAATTAAACCAAAAATTTGGTTTAGTACAAGTATATTTATTGTAAGTAAAGCAGGGGAGTGGGCCACTTAAAAGTAACAGTCATTGCCATCATGAACAAATTTTGTTTTACAGAGATCTGTTTTGGAATGTGATGCAGCTCCGTAGGGTCGTTGCTTTGATTCATACATTTTCACATGGCCATTCACTGTTTGCTTTTTAAAATTTTTTAGCTCATCTGACGTCAGCTATTGTTATCATTGTCCGTCCTTCGTCGTCATCATGATCAGTGTCGTCTGTAATTTTTTTTAGATTTAATCTTCTTTTCTGAAAGCACTTGGTCAATTAAACTAAACTTGATCACAATGTTTATTAAATAGACCTTTACAAAGTTTATTTTATTCTGATTGGAAAACTATTGGCATAAAAACGTAAACTTTATAAAAGTTACTATTAACTTACTACCAATTTTGTTTGGATGGACCTCTATAGGACTTGTTTTAACAGAGGACCCTATAGGAACAAGTTTAAAAAGGCTTCTTTTCTTTGAAACCGGTTAATCAATGGAAACAAAACTTATTAGCAATATTGTTTGGATGGTCTTTTATAAAGTTTATTTTTTTATTTAAAGGAAATTCAAAATGGCCACCACCACAGCATTTAGTTTTAAATTGGACACTTTGGGAAAAAGTTTTAATGCCTTCTACTCTGAAACCGGTTTACCAATGGAAACAGTACTTACTAGCAATATTGTTTGGTTGATCATCTATAAAGTTTATTTTTAAGCAAATCTGAAATTCATAATGGCTGCTACCACAGGACTCGGTTTAACATAGGACCCTATGGGGTCCATGTATACTATATAGGGTCCTATGTTAAACTCAGTCCTGCGTTGGCGCTCATTTTGAATTTCCAGTTAGCATAAAAACATAAACTTTATAGAGGAAAAGTGTTTAAAAAAGCCTCTTCTCTAAAACTGGTTAGACATTAGAAGCAATACTTATCAGAAGTGTTCTTTGAATAGTCCTCTATAAAGTTAACGATTTTATGCCAATCGGAAATTCAAAATGGCCGCCACCACAGAACTTACACAGGTTAACATAGGATCCTATGGGAAAATTTTTTAGGCCTCTTCCTTGAAACCAGTTAACCAGTCGAAACAAAACTTAAAAGCAATATTGCTTGGGTTGTCCTATATAAAGTTTTTTTTATGCCAATAGAAAATTCAAAATGGCCACAATCACTTGTCGTAACTTAACGTAGGACTAGAAAGAAAAGTTGAAAAAGGCTTCTCTAAAACCGTTGAACCAACTAAATAAACTTACCCTATCACCAGTAGTCATCGGATGGTCCTCTATTAGATTTATGTTTTTTCTATTAGATTTATGTTTTTATACCCATTGGAAATTTAAAATGGACACCACTATATAGGACTTTGCACATGATCCTATGTTTAAAATTTTTTTTTAAAAGGTCTCCTCTGAAACCAGTTAACTAATCAAAACCGGTTCTCAGGAATATCTATGGGATGTTCCTCTACACAATTTTTTATGCTAGTAAGACATTAAAATGGCCAACATTACCATTTCAGACTAATTTTAACAAAGACTCTTTTTTGAAATATCATCTTTTTATGTGAATTCTCTTAAAAGTTTATGTTTGCCAATTTGATCAACAATTCATGGAATTACTTTTACATAGAAAACAACAGGAGGATCTTCAAATATCATCTTTTGAAACTATTGAACAAGTTGAAAACAAACAGCAAGATAAGATGATCTCAATTTTTTGTTGTGTTTTAGCAGTGGTGTGTAATAGTGTTATTACACCATTGTCTTCTCATTGACAGGTTACCATGAATATTAACAAACAGTTATTGGGATTAGGTTATAGATTGCGTCAGCTTGATGAAGACTGGGCTATGTATGTTTCTGGACATCCGGGGTGAGTGATGACAAGTTATCCTCCCTAAAATTGACTTGCTAGATGTCATGATAAACTTTCCATGACTTTTCTTACATGTCGTTTAATTAAACATTAAAAAATTGTTACGTCGTTCTTTTAAAGCTTTTATTCAAAATTTGACTTAATTATAATGCTCCAACTACTTAACAACGTGACATCATTAGTTTACAAACAGTAATTCAAGACAAATATTGAACAAGCGCATGTGTATACACACCATTTAGGCTCACATAATTGTCATGGTGACTTGGTAAACAGGTTCTTGATGTCATCTAACTGAGATATAATTAAATGAAATTTGTATAGAAAATAAAGGGATGATTCTAATATGAGAAAATTTGTTATTGTTTACTAAAGTATTGTTATTATTGAAATTTCGTCTAAGAACTGGCTCACACATTTCATATATGCGTTGTGGAAAACTGAAAAAAGAAATATTGCTAAAATGTTTTAATTACAATTATATTCTTTTATGCACGTGAAGTTGTCATTGATTATATTACCTAGCAATGTATTCAAATTCGACTCACCTCGGTTAATAAAGCTATATGAATTTACTGTGTATTTAACTGATGAGATACAAAAAATATAAATACCTCTTTAATCAATTTTTATATATAATAGATTTCTTGGCATATGTTAAACATTATCTCTGCTTATTTTTATTATTGTCATTTATTTCGCAAACAAATTATTTTTTTGTATGTTCACATCTGTGAATAAATGGCATAGAGCTTACTTGAGTCTTTATTACTACCAGCAATACCAGCTCGGCCTCCCCTTATGACCCATGTTTAAAACCTTATCTGACAAACATGTTTAAGGAACTAACAAGTTTAAATACGATACTTTTGTCAGACACTAATAAAATTAAGTTGTCAGATCCGCAAGTTGGAGTCAACTTACCATGAACTAAGTAAGACTCAAACTCGTTACCTTACTGTTAACACGCTGGGGATCAGTAGTATATGATTTACTTCCATAACTATTCGGCTACATATGCTTTATGAAACTGGAAAACAAATAACGATCAAATTGAAAACTGCCGAATAACAGGATATCTTATGCTGAAGTAATGAATCCAGTGAATTCCTACGATGCGATTGGTTAATCAAGATGAAGATACCAGACCATATTTACCCGAAACCTATAATTTTTTAAACAGCGGCTATTTACTGTCTCAATTATTTGTTTTATATAATATAAATAGCTAAATTGAAATATCGATTTTTAATACATGTATTTTTAAAGCACATAACATCTTTTCCGAAATGTCTCGAATTCAACAATGGAAACAACTAATACTTAAACATCTGCTGAATTCAGCACGTCAAAAAACCAAAAAATATTGCATCTTGCTCCAGAAGTGGAATTCCATATCATACACAGTTTCATTAATTATGAAAATTTATCAGCTTCTAACTAATTGTTATTTAATGTAAAGATGTCAAAAATATTTCATGAAACAGGATAAGTGAAGTAATCTTCAGCTAAAAGGTGTTGGTTTTTCAGTTCTTCGATTATTTTGGTTGTCAAAACTAAATCTTCAACCCTTAATACTTTGCAAAAAATAGTTAATGAATTCGACATGGATACTCAGGTGTGGATACTATGAAATATATTTTATTTTACACATTTTAGCTTGTTCATTCTAGTGAAAGTAAATTACAGAATCAGTATGTGAACAGTAATCACTATATTATAATTTTGTGCAATGTATCGTGATCTTTTAGTTATATGGGGCACAAAGGTCTTTCAATAATAAAATTTTAAAAGATATGGTGAATTTGTTTAATTAAAGTTAAAAATTTGAGTGTATTCATTCTTATTCTAAATATTTTCAAAATATCAATAAATCTTTAATACAAGGATCGGTTCCTAAAGCTCCCTTTGTTGTTGCTATACATAGAGGGGGGTGGGTTGGTCTTTCGTTCTTATATGTTGCTGATAATTTGTCCGATGATGCCTAATTTAGGCTGTCACAGATGCCGATTTAAAAAACAAATCCTGTCTTATAAAAGGATTTCTCGTCAGTTTAAACACTAAGAAATCTAAAGCATGCAATGAACAATAAACCGCTTCCTTATCTTTTAAGATAATTTACGTTAAATGTAATCATTTACAATATGGACTTGGGCCTTTACAATCATATCAACTTATTACTGGTTAAATACAGAGTAAAACGCCTTCATTATAGACAAAATAAAAATAATATTTGAGATATTGGAGTAATTCGAATGAAATATCCCGCTTTCCGGTTTCATATAATTATTTTCTGAAAAGTATACACAAAAACTTGGCAGCTCTGTTAAACGTACCTCAAGCCTAATGTAAGCTCATTGTCGTTGTCGTAGTAATCGTCTGTGTACTTTTACATTGTGGAATGGATGGTCTTGTACAAAGTGCTTTAAATTTTGATCATTAACTCATATAGTCAAATAGCTCACAAACGCTTGAATTGATTAAACATAGGACCAAATGGGGAATATTTTTCAAATGTTTTTATTTCAGAAAATACAATACAAAGTTTATTATAGTCTGATATATATGAGTGTTTTTTTCAAGGGTCCTCTAGAAAGCCGTTGTTTTTTTATACCGATCTCAAACCCGATGGCTACCACTGTAAAACTTAATTTATCATAGAATCGTACGGTGAACATAGTTAAACGATTCATATCTTAAAGAATTGCGACAACTTACAATAAACATATCATCAATATTGATTAAAAGTCATTTATAAAGTTTATATGTTTTGTAAGAGCAAGAATTAACCACCACCGTATTACTTAAAATAGGCAAATAGACACAGTGCCTTCGTTGTTGCCTACATAAATTTGATGAGCGATGGAGACCTCTAAACATCTAGTTCTTTATTTTCATTAAATGATTATTAATTGTTAGACATTTTAACCTAATTTCAGAAATTTCATTCAACATAAAGTAGTCAATTCCTATTGTGTTTTTTTATTCTCTTCTGCTTACGACCAACACAAATAAATATATTTCATTGGTATGTGTTTAAAACAATGAAAATGTTATTTTGATACAAACTCAGTTAAATACATGTTATTATTAATTGTTATCTAATGCCATCATATAGTTTATTTTAAATGAGCAGGATAATATAATTTCTTTTCAGCTCTGACATTTGGAGAGAATGTTTCTGTAAAGTATCTTTACATTGGATGAGAATATTAAAGTTACAGTTGCAGCAAACTGTTCTTACAGCTGTTGGATCTGATAAAGTAAGCATGTGTATTCAGATTTTATTGACTTTTAAGGCATATTTATAAATGTTACAATTTATAATGGCAAAAGTAACTGTTCGTTGCTCAAAATTACATCAGCTGTGAATTTATTTGTAGGTAGATGCAATTATCATGTTGCGTGCATTCTAGATTGGACAAACAGAGAACAAAATTGTAATGTGAATTCATGTCAAGATGTACATTGATTTAAAGAAAAAATATTGACATATTGGAGAGGCTGCCACAGCATATCATAGTTAAAAATATTTTAATTGAAATTTGAAATGTGTTGGCATGTTTATTTGAAATATTTTATCAAATCATACGTGCAGTATGCGTTGATAATCATAGAAAGGCATTCTTTCTCTTTGAATGAAATTTGAAGAATTGTAAAAAGGACGCCTTACAGATCTATGTCATGACGTGACATTAAAACAAATCCGTGTCCAGTTTACAACTTTGCTGTTTATTAAAGGATCGTCGAATTATATAGCACAAGTGCTCATTTGACAGGCAGCATCTGGGTAGCTAATTTGAGCTGAAGAGGTCATTGTCGACCTGGGTACAATATCAGCGTACCCAGGGTACTTAAAATTTGAGAAATGGTACCCAGGGTACTATCGCTTAACATAAACGTACCCAGACCAATATTGCTTAATCAAATCCAGTGTTCATAAAACAGTGTTCATAAACATGCACATAATCAAAACAAACTTCACTGTAAACTGTAACAAACCGGCCATTCTAATTTATAATTGTGGACCAAATACGGGAAGGAAATGAACGTAATCTCGCGACACTTACCACACCGGTTACGTTTATGTTAAGCGACAGTACCCTGGGTACCATTTCTCAAATTTTAAGTACCCTGGGTACGCTGATATAGTACCCAGGTCGACAATGACCCCTTCAGCCTAATTTGAAGGTCAAGAGAACAATGCAGCATTTGAAGCAATCCGTCTCCGACCTATTAATTTGTTGTTTATTGACGGTTGATCAGATAATGTGTGGGGACTCATGTACTGTTGATCCCGCTTGCAAATTACGATCGCTACCTCGAAGGCAGAGGTGAAACGGCAACATTGATTTTTGTTCTCCCCATAACTTTGCTTTCAGATGAGGCATATGATTTTACAATTACTTGCCCGCCCAAATAAGCAACACTTCACGAGGACATGAAGCATGCAAACTACAAATTGTTACATTAATATTTAAGGTTATTTGTGTGATTTTCAAGCAATACCTTTCCCCATAACATGTTTTTTGTGCCGGAATTTTTTTTCATTGAACAATGCGGAGACTCATCAGTCGAACTTATACTCATGTTAATAGGTATTTAAAATCTAAGCTGGCAATCACAGACATACATTATTCTTCACAATCGATTCCCATTATGATACTTGTGGTCAAAATCAATGTGAGGCCGTTAACTAAAGGAGGGATCAGTAATATACATGTATAAGAATATCAGCCATTATCTGTTTGTCTGATACCCCGTCAGGATCAACCAAGTCATTATGGCGACCATATAATTTACATATGACTTCAACTTGACTGCCAGAAATGCTTTCTTTATCAGCCTGTCAATTAGAACTGTGTCATTGAAAAAATGACTTTGGGAATTGGAGGCCCAGAACAATCTTTTAAAGTTGTGCAGTTGACATAGTGCTAAACAGAAAACAGAAATTTTATTATTGCAAAATTTAGGTTGTCTCACTTGTCATATACTGTAAACTTGAACCCATATCCCCATTTTCTGGACGTCACAATATAGCAAACAGTGGAATTAAACCCCATTCAAACAAACAAAATAGCAGATGACATTCGGACTAATTGGCGAGACTTTCACCGCATATTGCCAGAAAGAACAGACAACAATCTTCTGTTACAAGCTTACACTTCCCTTCTAATTCAAGTCAAAATAGTATAGAAAATCACCTTATTGAAATGTTTGTTTTGTTTTGTTTGATGGTGTTTGATGCCACTTTCAGCAATTTTTCAGCTATATCATGGCGTCCTGTTTTTTGAGGGAGGAAGCCGGAGTACCCGGAGAAAACCACCGACGTGCGGTAGGAAAACTGGCAATCCTGTCAATTAAGATTGGAGTTTAGTATACCCTGCCTGCATTGAGAATTGAACCCGCAATCTCAGTGTTGACAGACCACGTGATCAATAGTAGACGAACTACCTTGACCACTCGGCCACCGAGGCCCCCCATATTGAAATGAACAAACCACCAAATTTTCAGCATTGCAGACACAGTGACTTTTAGTATAGACTGTGAAATAAACAAGAGCCTAAAATCATTTGTTCAAAATGTATATAAAAATAATCTAGAACTTAAGAATTTAAAATTAACTATATGTTAAACTCATCAATTCCAGCTCAAATAGACAAGTGCAAGTTGCTTCACGTAGCCAAACGTCCCCCTCCGCTGCAGTATCAAATTGCATAACAGGTGTAAGAAACTAAAATGGGAAAAAAAGATGCACACACAAGATTTACCATTGTATTATATTGCTGAAATGGTCAGTTCCATAACTCCTACAAAATTTGATGAATAAAAATGGTGGTAGACAATACACATCTATACATCATAACAATTAATCATACTAAACATCAAAGCAATCTGTCAAGCGGTTTCAGAGGAGATGATTTCAATATATTTTCCATGGTATTATGTTACTGAAATGGTAAAAGTCCCAAAACTCCTACAAATTTTGACGAATCAAAATGATGGTAAAGTAGGCACATCTACACATCACAAATAATTCTACCCGATATCAAAGGAATTTGTCATGCGGTTTCAGACGGGATGCGGCCACAAGATCTAACATTGTATTATATTGCTGAAACCTTTGAAGTCTCATAACTCCTACAAAACATGACGAATAAAAATGACGGTAAAACATGCACATCTACACATCATATCAATTAATCCTACCAAATATCAAATCAATCTATTGAGTGGTTTAAGAGGAAATTTGTCCACAATATCTACAATTGTATTGTATTGCTGAATCGGTCAAAGTCCCATAACTTACGGAGTGGGACAATAAACTGGGTTTTCTTTATAAAAAAAATCATTGGAACTGAGGATGAGGACTCCTTATATATTTTCTTTATGTCTGTAAAACATGTAATTCATATATTTTATTTTGAACTGATGTTATTTTATTTTATTTTATCAATAGTTTACTTTTGTCACAAAAATTCAATTTGTAAGTTTATATGACAATGATTTCATTTGATTTAAAATAATGCACTAAGTTAAAATAGTTTTTTAACATCACTGATGTAGCAATTTGTCAAAAAACAAATATGAATGTGAAAAAATTGGTTACTTTTTATTATTTGTTTATTAGAACTTTGAATACAAATAATCTTACTTCATATTTACATGTATTTTTTCAGTTCAAAACCCAATGCTTTGATGACGTGGGTTCAGCATACCAAATGTCAAGTACTAGAGATAGAACGTTTTCATTGAAATCAATCACACCTTCAATCAACAGTGCTTTCAGTGGATTGACATCATCTCTTTCTACACCATCTTATAACAATACTGTATGTTACATCCTCACAGGATATATTTCAGTTGACGATATCTTTGTAGTTCTAAAAATGCATATTTTTGACGAATATGCTTTATATTTATGAAGACAAAAAAAAATCAATTAAAAATCTGTATATTTAAAAACACAAAGGGGTTAAAGTAGTAAGACATCTTTTAATCATGTCCCTGTAAACACTGGTTCCAGTCTTGCTGTATCCAGGGTGTGCTGTGCTCTACATGTATGATTGTCCTGCCCTCCAACAAATATGACCACTGTTGTTAAAAATGAAAAATTGTTGAATTGGCTGATTTTGCTTTTTTTTTTACCAAAGTTGCTCAAAGAGTAGTTCAAATATATAACGAATTTGTTTAGATGAATAGTTAAGGATAACTTTCCAATGAAAACGAGGCTCATGAATAATGATCATGAATATTTAGTGGCAAAATACACTGATGCCTCCATATTAAAGAGATTGACTTAGAGAGCATAACTCAAATATTTGTTTTAAAAATAATGCATAGCAGTTGAGCAAAGGAGACTTGTACATGCTGATTATTGAGACAAGTCTTGTCAATGCATCCATCTTGTAATCTACAGCTGGTGCATGGGTACGTGCTTTTCCTGCCCTGAATAGTTTGACAGATGATTTAAAAAAAGATGGACACTTAAAGATATATAAATTACTAAAACCAAAATACACAAACATTTATAAAATCATTAGAAAAATAATTTGAATGACTTGACTAAAGTTTTGTTGATGTTTTATACATGTACATGTATAATTGTACTTTAAAGGGACATTTTAATGACAATAAATATTAAATAAACAAAAATAAGTCTGAAAGGTTGCAATGTTTACACATTTTATTTGGTATTAAACTATGAGATAGTTGCATGTTTTAATAAACAAATTAATACAAATAAAATATCTTATCCTGCCATGAAATGAGCTGTCAGTATTTCAACTTTTCTTGTGCATTTATGTAAGTACATTAAATGTTCCATTTTCATTGTTGTTGTTATATTATGTCTTTATGTTTTAATTGTCACAAGTTATTGAAATAGCTTAATGATAATCATTATTTGGAAAAAATTTAAATATTAATCCTTTTTGTGAATTATTTCTGACTGAATATTAAACCACCAGCCATAAGGTTCACAATTCTTCATTCCAGGATCCAAGAATAATATACTGTTTAAACATACCCACGTGAACATACCCCAATTGAAAACAGAATATTGATATCCATTGAATAATTTTTACGTGATAATTTTACATTTTTACTTCATAAAAACACAATGTTTCAACAAAGTATTGATCTATATCTGTGCCACTCATTTACATTGTTTGTCGAGGAACTCTTAGTTATATTCCATTGGGGTATGGTAAAATAACATTTTTCACTGTAAAAAACAACATCTTCATTACTAATTTTCTTCACATATTGAGACAGTACAACATCAGTAAATTTAAAAGATCTATTCATAAGAAAATATATAAATTTTACAAAATGAACTCTTTGTTAAATATTTCTACATACACTAACATGTGGTTACTGATAATGTTTTGCCTCCAGAAATGCACGTGTATTGATAAGAAGTTAAAGGTCATCTATTTTTAGCTATTTGGAAAGTTATCTATAGTTAAGCCAAATATGCAAAGATGGCTTATTTTGTCAAATAAATCTTCTGAGACTATTGGTCAATTTCAGCTGAACATGGTATAAATGTACCAAACTTGTATTCAACCAAGATTGTATGGAACAACGTTCCATTGGCTTGTTTCTAATTGCTCTGTGAAATGTAATCTTATGAAGAAGGTTTATTGGTCAATTTTTCCGGGTTCTCTGTGATAAATATTATTACTGATTGTGTTCAGGTGAAAGTTACGGAATTTAAAGCGTATTTCAACAAACATAAATGTAGACAATTTCTTTGAAACCATTTTTTTCTATTTATACCAAGGGTGATAAGGATAACTCTGTCAAAATTATAGAGTTGCAGTGTATTTTGTTTCATTCCATAAATTTTATTATTTTTCTGCTTTCAAAATTTCAGTAAAACAACAGCATTGTAATATTTACAGTACAAAAACTTTCTATGTGCCCGTCCCTGTATAGATAGATACCTTTTGGAATTATATAAAGCTTGCTACTTAAATATAGACCGTTTATTAAATGATCATTTCATAACACGCATTCAGTTTGCGAAGTTATGTTCGTTTTCACTCCTTTTTTGGTAATAGAGGATGTCTTAAACTAACGAATCGACATAAATGAGACTTATAATCATTGTTTTCATTCAGCAATAAACAGCATACCCTTATCCAATTCAAAATAATTTTTTTCAAATTCAAGCATTTTTCTTTGCAGAAGAATTCACCAGTAAAAGAGTCGCATTTCAAGAATTATAATAAGGTTATGACGTTTGTAAGACAGACTTCGGATGAACCAGAGACAAGATCGCTGGATGGATTAAATGAAACTAATACAATCTCTTTCAATCGAGTAGATAACACCAACTGTTTGACTCTTGGGTCTCTACGTTCCTGCAGCTCATTACCAGATACGCTAAGTAAGAGCTATGACCATTATTTAAAGGTTTCGAGGAAAATGTTACCTTTGTCACAACAAAGTGAAGATGCTAACATTAGAAACAGTAAGCAGTTTGAATCGAGTAACTCAATGCCTTTTGAGGATCAAATTCTTTGGACGAAAACTGTCTCTAGAATTCCATCGCAGGAATTAGTTGAACATCAAGAAAGAAGACAATCCGCACAACTTGAGAATACAAAATGCATTTCAGATAGAAACATTGATATAGAAATTGAACAGTCAAATTCTGAACATTCAGATGTTTCTGGTTATGCTAGATCATGCGGTACGCTTTCTCCTTCTACTCACTCTGACGACTTTAAAGGTGATGACATGGTTAGACCTATTTCTCAAGAGCCTGTCAATAGCAAGACTACAGGATCATTTCTATCTTATGTTAAAAAAAGTGCAATCTTACCTGTATCAAGCTCTGTATTAGATGTTATTGTGATGCTCCAAAGGTTAATGGAATTTTGGGAGACTCTATGTCATACATTTTTGCAAAGAACCTGCAAAAACTCATGTCGGAGTCCCACTGAAGACATGCTACAATTAATGTTTAACAGCTGTGCAGAGGTAAAAGTAGTTAGCTTGTTATAAAAATAATTCATCATTAAAATTGATGTGTAAACAAAGTGAATTGTAACGACTGTGTGTGACGATGTAATTTGTGTAACCAATACGTATTGATTAATTAAAACGCAATAAATATGTGTTCTTAAATGCCTCATAATAAAAATAACATGTTTATTAATTTATAATTTAACATTTTTGTTTTTAAGTTTGTATTGACATTAAATCTACAGAAACAACCCCAAATACTAGTAGTTTGTTTCTGATATTTTTTTTTTAAATTGTTCGATACTAACCATCTGATTTTATCTTTTAGATTCTTCAAAGTATGACATGTTTATATGCTGATAACATAGTTTGCTTGGATTTGTGTGGGACTAGCAGAGAACAAGCAATCCGTCTTGCTGGTGAAAAGGTGTGTCATTGCATACTTTGTTTATTTTAATTTCAATATCTTTATTGCTATAGTAACCTTTCCGTTAATTATATAAAATACTATTGTTTATATATACAACAAATTCACAAAATTCTCTGGATTTTTGTAACTTTTGAAGTTAAAGTTTTGAATAACTAGAACTGCATGCGAAATTTCGACTTCTTAATTGTTATTCAATTTTGATGAGGTGGTTTTTAATTAGTAATTTTTTGTAATAATAAATTAGCATATAATATTCAGCTACTTATAATAATTATAGCGGACCACATGAAACCTTTCCTGAGTATAAGCTGGTGTTGGTCAGGGTATTTAAACTTTTGGAAGATGAACTGTCCCATTGTTTGAATACAATACCTATTGTTCTCTCAGCAGTTTATTCAGTGGATACTTTAAATCTGACAAGGAGAAGTCAATCATTGATTGATTAATTTTCATATGGAAAAATCTAAACTCCTTATGAAAATATATGCCTAAACTTAATTGTATTATTATTAATGGTGACCAAATAATTATTGTAACAATTTGATGTCAATGAATTCTGAAGAAAACCATATTTTATTTAATCTGTAGAAACTCAAAAAGATGATATCCATCTGCAATTTGATGAATTTGTAGAATTAACAAGCATTAAAAACCCATTTTCCTTACATTTTTTTGATGAAAGTGGTGTTATAAAGACTACTGGGAATAGGGATTATGACAGTTCAGTCAAAGGTTCTAGAGCATTTGAATTACAAAGATATGCTTCAAATGCTAATTTAATACAGTTAATCTGTTACATTCAAGATTTGGTGTAGACTATTTTAATGTTATTGATGGTCCATATAACAGTTTAGAGCTTTTAAAGTTTTTTGCTGAGGCTATTGATATCAATAATGATAGACTAGCACATGGACAGCAACCTCTGTTTGTATCTGGTGACACAATTATTATGGATAACTGTGCCTTCCATCACTCACATATAATAAACACTAACTTAACTTATTTGCTAAGACCAGCAGGAGTTACCATGATATATCAACCACCATACCACCCACAACTTAATACATGTGAATACTGCTTTCATATAATGAAACAGAATTGAGATCAAACAGTGATTTCACTTTTGATCACACAAGAACTGCAATTTGTGATGCTGTGTTAGATGGAATAACTCATGAAAAATCAGAGAACATTTTTAAACACTGGATATATTCATTAAAATTATCTCCCTTGTTGAGTGTCAATTTTCAGTTATTGTTACTAATTTTACAATTAAGAATTTAATGTCTGAAAAAAAGAATAAAAATGTTATTGTCGTTTTCAGATTTTTTCACAAATCTACGGGGGCAGTTCCTCACATAATGACACATAAAATTAATTACATCAACAAGCCCATGATCTCCCCAGATATAAACATGGTCATTATTAAGTACATGTACTAGTTGGTCACACCAAAATGTTAAATACAAATTTTAATAACATATATAGTTTGAATAAAAAATAGAAATAGAATTAAATTGGAATTGGACAACACAATTTTTTTTGGACATTAAAACATGTTGCTAGTATATGAAAACATAGCAAAATAGATTGCAAAATTTTGAAAAAGTTCAGCAATAGACATTTTTGTCCTAAATGATATAAATGATAAATATGGCATATAATATAATTCAGCATTGCACAACAATTCCCCCCTACAATCAGTGAAGTTTCATGTATTTTCACCATTGGGGAGTTTACTTTTTGGCATAGGAAAATTAATCAATGAGTGATTGACTTTTCCTTGTCAGATTTAAAGTACCCACTGAATAAACTGCAGAGAGAACAATAGGTATTGTATTCAAACAATGGGACAGTTCATCTTCCAAAAGTTTAAATACCCTGACCAACACCAGCTTATACTCAGGAAAGGTTTCATGTGGTCTGCTATAAATAGCTGAATGAACCATGTGTTGGATGTTTTCATTCTTAATTTGATTCGTTGAGATTTTCTCGCTAAAAGAGGTGTAGCTAGTCGGCGGATTTTCTATAGCTTTCCAAAAGGGTCATTTTGTTGTGTCCATCATTTTGCTGAGTATTTTTTTTAACTTGTTATCTCTAATTTCCAACAACACATACGGCACATAAATTTTCATATAGATATAACGTTGTGTATAGACATGTTATCATAAAGGCTTCACATTCGTTGTAACTTCAAAAAATATTACATGGTGGATTGTTTTAGTTCTTAGAGTTTAAACTAAGATTAAGTGTACAAAAAATAGAAGAAGGAAAGAAGTCCAAGGGTAAATTTTGCCTTTCTTGCTTAACTAAATTTGAAAGACAATATATTGTCAATTTTACATACTTATTGTACATAATCAGAAATATAAAAACAATTTATGGTTTATTTAACAGTTGTTTTAGACAAACATGTTTTCAATGGAGTATATTTTAGTGTTTCTTGTAATGATAGCAGGCTTAATTTTCCTTTACTACATCTTGTATATGTTTTTTGTTATATTGAGCAGTATTATATGTTCAGTATTTCTGTGATAGATAGTATTTAAATTACCAAATGTAAGTGTAGGCAGCTGAATGGTATACCATTTAGGAGAAACAAAGTTTTAGTGGTTGTAATAAATGATTGGCATCATTCTAGAAACAAATACTAGATATTTTCACTATTAGTTTAACAAACTTATTAGTTGGAATCGTCAGCTATTGTGATTAACAGAGAAAATTATTTGTTGCAATAATTATATACTAAGTACACTGTAATTTTGTTTCTTGGTGACCATAAACAGTAACATGTAGCAGTTATTCCTATTTTGTTCATTCATATACAAGATATTACACCATTTATTTTTTCCTGTTTGGAGTACTTATATCTGTGATTTGAGTTTATATCTTGAGAACCATTTGTATTTTTAATTTAATCTGTTTATGGCCAAATGAATGACCAAGCTATAAATATGTACCTTAAAGACTGGTTAAAACATAATGTTTGATTACTTTTTTTTTTAAACAACAGGTTTTGGGGTATATCGTAAATATCTGGAATTGGGCTTCCGATTTATCATACTGCTAGAAAAAAAATATCTTAAACCTCTTAAGAAAACTTATGGTTTTATGATTTTGAAACACTTTCAACCACAAGTCAGTTAAAAAATTGTTTACAGAACATATTGAACATATTTAGAATATAATTTTGAAAAAAGCATACTTTTACTTGCTTTCTACATGTCCAAATGCAGATGGGGATTTAAAGAAGAAAATAATTGTTTTGTTTGTTTGATGGTGTTTAACGCCACTTTCAGCAATTTTTCAGGTATATTATGGCGTCCAGTTTTTATTGGAGGAGGAAGCCGGAGAACCCGGAGAAAACCCCCGACCTGCGGTAGGAAAATTGGCAATCCTTGTCAATTAAGATTGGAGTCAAGATCACCCTGCCTGCAGTGAGAATCGAACACACAATCTCAGTGTTGACGAACTACCTTGACCACTCGGCCACCGAGGCCCCAGAAGAATTATTGTTTGTTCTAATGTGAAGTTTCTAACACTCCTAAATACATTCGATATTTGGCAATGCCTTTTGATGTTGATTCATCTTCAGGTGTAAATTTTGATCTTCCTTATAAAAACATAGAGATCTTTGAACAAGAATTCGGGGTCTGCCGTAATAACAACTTGCTTAATAATGTCCTTATTGGTTTACAATATCTTTATCTGATATATGTGTTTATAAGCATCGCATACAAACAGTATTGCGCCATTTTGTTTAATATCAACTAAGAACTTTTGTTTTGATGGTGAAAAGGCATTCCTTACTGCACCAAACTTCTGTATAGTCAAAAATGAAAAGAATATTTTTGTACTTTGTGAAACATTGTGGTAGATGCTTTCTTGTTTTAGAACCTCTGACAAACATACACTTTTTGCGAGCAGAAAGTCGAACAAATGGAAACTGGATCCACATCAACACGGAAGTTTTGTAACTTCTAACTGGAGTTTTTGCAACTAATTTACACTTTTGGTCAAAATTTTTAGTTTTTACAGCATGGCTTGAAAACTCTTAAGAGCAAGATTGCCAATGGCCTATATTATCAGCAGCTAAACAATGCCAACAAAACACATATTAGGGCTCTTTGTAGGAGTTATTGCCCTTAAATTATAATTTTTATGACATTTTCCGTCTTTGTCATGTATTCTTAAATGTAAAACAGCTGGAGTGAAAATGTAAATTGCACAAATGAGCAGCAATACTAGTACTACAGTTTAAATTATTGGTCTGAATTTGTCAGATGACTCCTTATAGGAAGTACTGGCCTTTTTGCGATTTTTAAAATGAAATTTTCCATTTTTGTCCTGTCACTTAAACACTTTAACAGAGAGAGTGTACTGTAAATAGCAAAACTGATCAGCAATACAAGTTCTACATTTCAAAATATTGGTCTATAATTGGCAAATTGTATGATAACTCCATATAGAATAACAATTTTTGTGAAATTTGTAGTAACTTTATGGATCGACACCCTTCACAGCATGGTCCCTGCATATGATTTCGTAACAGTTATATTAATTTTAAGGCCTTAAGTTATGGAATTAAGAATTAAAAGAGTTATCCGGGATAAACAAATGAACCCTCTCGAGACTCAAGCGATGGTTGGTGATATTATATGAAAAGTTTAATTAAAATATGATTAAACTTCATTACTGTATTTATTTATTTTTTTATTATTATTATTTATTTTATTGTATTTTCCTTAGTTATTTTGTTACTATCTTGAGATAACCGCGACATGAGTATTTTCCTAGAATAGAATACTGTTAAGTTCCTTCATCATGTCTTTGAAATGTAGCAACCCTTAATAGTTTATACCGGTATATAAATGTGTAATTATGATCATATATCATGATTGCATGTAATGCTGTTCTCAGTATGATGTTAGCAAATTAACATTTTGCAGCTAATGGAACATTTACAGAGACAGCGAGATCAATGTTTAATTTGGGGATGTCGTCACAATGTTAATAGGGAAAAGGATTGCTTCCGTTTTCTTAATAGCACCGCTGAGTTATTATGTGATCGGTATGAATATGTCACCAAAGATGTAAGTATTGCAATTTGTCGAATGCATTTTATGGGCAACAAGCCTTTAAATATATATACTATTGTACTGCCTGATACTTTTAGACATTTTCACCATATATAGTTCATCGTACACTGATTTTGTTTGTTATGGGTCAATGATTTGAACACCTCTCGGTTTGATGTTTATTTGTATTTAGTTAGGTCTTTGTTGCAATGATTTCGATTGATTAGTAGGATGTATGTGTTACGTCCATTATGTAGTATTTCAGCTATATTCAGGAAGAGGACAAGTTTTAAAGCATACACAACGACACAAAGGCCTGAGACATAGGGAACACACCTTTTGACTGCCAAAAGAAAAATATGAGTATTGTGTAGGGGTGGATAATAAATCCTTCTTAGCTCATAGCTTCATAGGGTCAATTTGAGCTATTCTCATCACTTTGTGTCCGTCTTCGTTGTTGTCGTCCGTAAACTTTTCACATTTCAATCTTCTTCTCCAAAACCACTTTGTCAATTGGAACCAAACTTGGCAGGAATGTTTTTTGGCTGGTTCTTTAAAAAGTTTGAGTTTTTGGTGCTGATCAAATATTTAACATGGCTGCAAGAGCCTTTAATGTGTTCTGAATGTCTGAATTTCAAAAAATCTCCTCATAAACCGCATGTCAGATTGTTTTGAAATATTGCAGATATGTACCTTAGATGGTCCTCTACAAAGTTTGAGTTTTTAGTGCCGATCCAAAATCCAAGATGGCCACCATTGCAGGACTTAGTTTAACAAAGGACCCTACAGGAAAAACATATAAACAACTTCTTTTTGAAAACAGTTCCACACAATGAAGCCAAATTATGAAGAAATGAAGTTTGGATAGTAATCTTAATATTTCGAGTTTTTCGAGCCAATTGCAAGTTCAACATGGCTTCTAGGGCCACTAATGCTTTCTGATTGGCTGAATTTCAAAATTCTTCTTCTCATAAACCTTATGGCAGATTGATTTGAAATATTGCAGATATGTACCTTAAATGGTCCTCTGCTAAGTTTTAAATTTTTAGTGCTGATCCAAAATCCAAGATGGCCGCCAATGCAGGACTTAGTTTAACATAGGACCGTAATGGAAAAACATACAATTTCTTCTCAGAAACGGTAACACACAATGAAGCCAAATTGTGAAGAAGTGATGGTTGGATATTTATATTGTTATTTTGAGTTTTTCAAGCCATTTGCAAATTTAACATGGCTTCCAGGGCCAAAATGCAGCAGATGATTTGAAATATGGCAACATTCATAGAAACAGCATCATTATGTAAACTCTTTAGCATTTAATATCAAAGTTTGTAAGGAAAGCAATGTCTCTTAAAAAATTTTTTTGTAAGTCAGGTGAGGGATACAGGCTCTTAAGAGCCTCTAGTTTAGTGGCTGTAATGAGCATACTCTTTACTATAAATCTATAAAAAGGGGTCTTTATTGTGCATATGGCGTGGCTTTCTCCAAACACGTTACCCACTGTGGTCCACGGTCAGGCTCTCCGTTTCATGGTATGGCCTGACAACCTACAACGAAAGGGTCTCCCCTATCCGCAAGTTCCTATATTGAATTTCAAAAACATGTAGTTGTCTTATTATCGCGCATTTATTGCGAGTGAAGTCTGGCAGGTCCCAGCCCTCTCACATCTAAATTTCCACACAACTATTGTCTTATATTGATCCTGGACAAGTGATTGTTGAATCCTTCTTGGGATCTCTCCCTTCTTGTGGTAACCTAATCAGGAAAATTTGCCGCGTCAGAATCCTAGCTTTATGCTACACTAAAAACGCTACCTCAAAAATGCCATGATCAATTTTGAAATATAAGACATCTGTGGTTTTTTAAGTTAGAATGTATTATTTGTAACATTACAATAAGATAGTTGTGATCTTTTTTTCTGTCATTGAAAAGCGTCAAGCGGACTTAAAAAGTAAACGCATGTATTGGTACCATCATACGATGTAGAACTCGTTACCTGTGTTGTTCATGTACCTGAAAAATTGTTTGTTAATTTGTTTAAAGTAGTTATAACCTTCATCTACTCTATTAACATTAAGATTGAAACACTACAGATAGTCCTAGTATTTAGATCTTTACGCTAGAACTTAAAGCAGACTGTTGTTTATTTCGCTGAGGCCATTAACTATATAGCACTAGGGTTGTAAGTTCGAGTCCGATTAAGACATTGTGAAGTCAACGACAACCATAATTGAAAAGGATTGACAGTTTTACTACAGAAAATAGGGATTCTCGCCTGGTTATCTGATTTCCTCACTCTATAAAATTGAATTTTATGACATAACATCAATTAAAAGAATAGACCCCTACCCAATATTTGAGTAACAGATCATCCTGTTAATGTGAGATAATATTGACTTCAATTTCTAACTAGTACTGCAGTTATTCCTGTTGATCAATGGTCAGGATTTCCACTCGTTACTCCGTCTTAATGCCTCCCCCTCCAATAAAAACTGGACAGCATGGTAAACCTAAAACCGCTGCAAAAGGGCGTCAAACCATGTTCAAACAAACACACATACGTTGCTATTAACATGGCAGCCTATTTAGTTCTTCAAAATAGATAGTCGAAATTTAAGATGTTTTTCTGTAACATGTATTACACTTTTGTTTTATTCATGTGTTGTCAGTTTGTTTTATTGTCTTTGTTTTTGTTTAGTGTACTGATCTTGTATGCCAATCTAAACATGACTTTTTTCAAATTTATAGATGTGCACCAGAATTAACAATGTTTACATATTGTTAGAATATGTAGAAATGTGTCGCAGTCGAACGGAACGAGATTTTCGCATTTTAGAAGAGGCAAAACAGTCACCATCAACTACTGGCAAGTTTGTTACACCGTTTGGTTGTCTTGTAGAATTTTTCAAAAGTGATGCACAAATGGTATTCCTTGGACAATACCAAAATATTAGTGAAAAATACAAGTACTCTATTAAGATTTTTTTTTTAAATACGAAGGATAAAAACAATGGACGGGAAAACTTACCTAATTTAAAAAGGAAAACAACTTACCTAGTTACATTAACGTTTAATTACCTCTTATCTATCACTTCTATACATTTGTTTTGGTTTACAATCATCTTGAATGTAAAACATGCATATAAAAGCATTCATTATAATTACCCTGGCCGCTAGGGGGTATATAGTGACGGGTGTGTCCATCTCTCCGTCTGTTACATTTTCTCTTATTCTTAACTCCTACTACACTACTTAATGGAATTTGATGAAACTAACGCAGAATCTTTGTCACATAGTTCCGTTGTGTACATGATGTTTAACATTTTGGTAGGATTGATATTTAATGTTTCCCATAGAAAAACACGGACTTTGTCATTTACATGAGGAAAACGTAGGGTATCAATTAGTGAGCATTGCTCACAGTTTTTCTAGTTTTATTCTTTTGTTTGGGATAGAATTGTATAGGGAAATCAATGAGACTAGGATACAGATACATCTTCAGACTAGAAAATAATCGTTTTTGTTATGCATTTTTTCAGTATTTTGTGTCATATTCATATTATACTTTAGATGTAACGCTCTTTTTTTCTACTATAAAAATTGCACTGCCAGTTTTGTTGTGTTATGCCATCCAAAAAAGAGTTGACAGAAGAAAATCAGAGTGAGCCGTTGACATCTGTTTTCGTCTGTCGTCCATGACCATTTCATTTTAATTAATACAAAGATTGCTTGGAACTTGTAAGATTGTAAAACTAACTTAAAAGAAAAATGTTTAGGCGTCTGCGTTTTTTTTCAAATTTCCATTTAAATCATTTTGTTTTACAAATTATCAGGTCTATACATGTCAGACCTGTTGCCACATTTTTTGAAAAAAAAATTTTCTTTAATTTTCAAAGCAACATTCTTCCGCCAAACAATTATCTACTCTGCTTATAAAACAACTACTCATTTGCACTTGTTGTCCCTAATATATTGTTATATACTGAATTTTTCTTCATTATCAAGTTTTTTGCAAAAAACTTCCACCTTTTAACTCACCAGTACATAGTAGACAGACAGGATAGCTTAGCTTAGGACCATATGATAAAATATTAACAATTAGAAATTGCAAATATTTTCTGTAAATGTTATTAGATCACCTCTACAAAGTTTTTCTTTTATTGTGATTGAAAATTTAAGATGACTGTAAAAGCAAGACTTAACGTAGATACATATGGAGAAAATGTTTAAAAACCCCTCTTCCCTCAAACCGGTCATCCAATGAAATTTTATTGGATGGTCCATCAATAATTGAAAACGATTACTTCTTAAGAAACTGATAAGCTGATTGAAGCCATGTTGTGCCTGAATGTTAATTAGACAAGTCTCTACATTTGCAATGGGTTTTGTACAACCAAAAACTAAAGGTAACTTCTACCATAGTAATTTATAGTTTAACATCTTGCACTTTTTCATAACATAATAAAATATGTTTCTTCCTCGGGATCATTTCAATATTTCATTTCGGACTTGGCTTCTCTTAAAATGATAAAAACATGTTGTAAATATTGAATATTTTTAGTTTGTAGTAATAAACGCTAAAACGTCCTTAAAAGGTTAAAATTTGTAGTACTCAATACCCTCTCAATTGCATAAAACCCCCCCACCCTAGGTCCCCCTGCCCTGGACTCGCTGGGGACCTTGAGCGACTCCCAGACCCTTTACTGTCTGCCTAGCCCAATTTTCTGGATCCCCCCATGAATCCAACAGGTGAAGGGATACAATTTTGCTTAGCTTTATGTTAAATTTCAGATGTGCTTTAGTTTATTTTAATGTCCTATTAGACAAAAAATATGCATTGCAGGTCGTGGAGAAAATTGGAGGAAAACTGTAGACGTTGACCACATATCTGGCGTCATCAGAGCACAGTGTAGAATTATGGCCTACAGGGTATTTAAATGAATAATTCTAATTATTAATCATTCTTATCCTTTATCCTCTGAATCTTCCAGTTTTTATCAATTAAATGAACAAGTCATAGTGCTCTGTTTAGGTATGTGCTTTATTATGTATATGACATAAAATCTAACTTCATATAGTGTTGTTTTGAAAATGAACACAGCCTTTGAAAAATGTGTTTGGAAGGTTCTATTTTAATCATTCACGTGCATGATGAATAAGGTAGTTAGTCATCTACTATTGATTGCATGCCTGTCAGCACTGAGGTTACAGGTATCAGTCTCACTGTGGCAGGTTATGCTCGATACCAATCTGAATAGACAAGATTTCAAGTTTTCCTACTAAAGATCTGTGTTTTTTCCTGGTACAAAAACATATTATCTTTCAAAATTCTAAAAAAGAATGCTTGGTTTCAACTCTAGAATTTGCAGGTGTTCTTGTTGTATGTCTGCTTCTTATTCTGTTTTCTTCCAAGTTTATTTTACCCTAAGTATGTTTCATGTCATGTTGTAAAGACATTTTTACAATGGACCAGTTTGGATGTTACTCTTTTGCAGTTCACTTTGACACACTTGACCCTTTTCTTTGCTGATTTATCTGAAAACCAAATTTTTTGTGTTCAGATAAACATTGAAACATTTGTCTCAATGAAAGCTGCTTCAGTATTGTAAGTTATAGATCACGACACTTTGTTACATGTTACACAATTTTCCTCTTAATAAGTTGAATTTGCACCACTGTAATTTATGAACTTGATGCGATCTAGACATAGGATTCTCACTGTTGACCTTTATCTTGAAAAAGATCATAAGATCAAATGTCAATGTCACATGAAGATCTAATAAAGGTTTCTAATGTTTGACATTGTGTTGTGTGCAGATGTCCTCCTTACCAACAGAAACCTGAACAAAATTATAATATTTTATTAACCCTTTATATGAGTTATTTCCCCTGGATCAGTTACATTAATTTTAAATATTGATATGTCAGTAACTATAACAGATATAAGTCTTGGATCTTTACTATTGGTCGTCTTTTCCTCATTGACTTTGTACAGTTCATAGGTACAAGGTCAAGTCACATTTTCACTTATAATTAGATATAGAAACTAAACTGTTTTCCAAATGTAAACCCTTTTTAGTCTTTCAGTATGATATATTTAGAATGACTCTTTGTAAGAGCTTTTTTCTCCGGATGAATGAAATTAATTGTAAATCCCCATATAATAACTGAATTAGCACAGTAAGTATTTTAGAAATTGCCAGTGGATTAAAAAAATTATATTTTGCACAGGAGGAAGATAAATAACTTAATAAAAAAATTTTCGTTGTTTTACTTTTTACATCATGAATATCTAATTAGCCCTTGAATAATTAGCATTGAAACAGTATATAACTTCGATGAGCCCGAGAACTAGAATAAATCACAGATTAAAGTAACAGACTTGGAAAATCTTGAGACATTCTGGTAAGGTCAGAAGTGTGTAAGACTTGGTCAGATCTTACCCTTGATTGTCTTCTGATTTTATCTTGTTCTGTTACTGATGTTATATTCTATTTACCTCGGCATATTTTGACAAGACAAGATAGAAAGGTGCACCTGTAATATCTTGCCAGAGAGTAAGCCATGTGTCCCTGTATGTGCCTCATACTGTCATCAGGTACTAGACAATTTAAATCCGTTTTCCTAATATGCATAATTTCGTTTTGTAGATTAATTTGTTTATAAATGATGCCATAGTAGTGTTGTTGTCTCTGAAGAAACCATCAGTATCAATTGACATATGTTTGATACCATTGACACAGTTTTTACAGTCCTACATAGATTCTTTGAACCAATGGTTGTACAATAGTTGCTTAAAACAGGTCATAAAATATCTTTGGATTTTTATGGTACAAGTAAGTGCAATATTTGTCAGGCATAATGATAGATTGATCAGAAGGGTTGAGAGATGAAAATAGATGGGGATTGGCCATGGCAAGTGGTATTTTGTCAGCATGGCTAAATTTAGAATTGAGTCAGTCATATGACCATTTGTATTAAGTTGTCCATTGTAAATTAGGCCTTTATATTATTAGCAAAAAAAACTAAACATAAGTATAAGGGAAAAGCTACCTTGACAGTAAATGTTTTTAAGTGTTCTTGGTTGGCATTGTATCAGTGATTTATGGGCATTAAGTGGATTGGGCGTAATTATTTTATGATCGAATTGTTTGGTTCGACTTCGAATGGGTCCTGCCAGCAAAAATGTATGTAGAAATAGGACTAGCAGTTAGGTTCTCTTTCATGATTTATGTATAAAGATGTGGCTACAATAATGTCGCTCCATTTTTTTTTATCTTGATGGAGCTACAAAGAGGTCCCATTATTCGGCATTGAGCAAAGACACCCTTTGGATTCATACATATTTTTCACTGTTAAACTACTGTCTTGGTTTAATAAATAACTTTTCCTGTCTCCGTAGTTTAGCTAACATTTGTACAATGTCTAATCAACTAATGTTCACACTTTTTTCGTAATCATGGCATTGCTAACAAAATTGACTTTAAGAATCGTGTCGATAAAACTAGTGCAATGAATATATCGATTCCAATTTATGCACTTCCTGCACTACAATTCAAATTTTGTCAACAATGCCATGATAACGGTGTTGCCATAAATAAAGGATTAGAAATGTCATTTAAATGGCAAAGATATGTAGCAACCAGGTAGACAGTTAAATAGCTGATATTATACATAAACCCAGGCTGTGTATCACTCTCGTGCTGCTCCATAAATCTTCCGAATATGGATACCAATATGGCATCATCCGCTATTATGAATTAACATTGTTCTATAAGTTAATAAAAAATGATGGCCTTTGTGACATGAATTCGCGAGATATATATAGCAACCCTGCATGTATTTACTCTGATAGAATAATTTTACTATTTGTGCAATATTCATTCTAAAAATCTGGGGAGACTAAGTACAGTAGAATTTTTGTATTTTTCCACCTGTCATCTACCTTTTTCGGTAAAAATAAAATTGTTGTCTATGCAGGGTTTTTTAAACAAATACTTAAGAAATACAATATTAAAATTTTATGGCTTGCTGTTAAGCTACTGTTGTCAAAATGTACCTTAAAACACAACCAAACGAAATATAACAATATTCATATATTATAAGACTTTTGGAATGTTTATAAATGGTGTCTTAGTAGCAGTATTTAATGAACTACAGACAGAAGCTTATAAACTGGATCCTTGACCTCTGCAATCTTGCTGCACACTTATTTTTGAAACAATAACTCAGCCGTCTACTTTTTAAATGAGAAGCATTCTTTTAGATTTTTAATCTTAACTTATAATGGTACTAAATGCTTTAAAACTATTACGATTACTACAGGCCATATAACGACAACATAATAGGACCAATTAAGAACACTCCCATGGCAACTTTATAAAAAAAATTGGCAAATATATAGAAATAAAATCATTTCATAATGCAGATGGATGGTAACATAAGGTTCGTGAAAACAAGAAAATTGAGTGCATTCTTTATGTAAGATTTTTATTTCTCCCCTTCTCAGAATGGGGAGTCATATTGTTTTTGTGTCAGTTCTTCTTCTTATTCTTCTTCTTCTCATACAAAGCTAGTCCGGTCCATAACTTTTGTATCCTTTGATATGAAGCTTTGATAATTGGCATGTAGATGTATCACATTAGACCAGAATGACCTTTATATGACCTTGACCTTTGACCTCAAGGTCAAATTAATGCATATTTTACATGCAAATCGTGTCTTGACCATACCTTTTTTATCCTTTGACATAGGGCTTTGATATTTGACATTAGCATGTATTATCATGAGACGATATGTCGTGTACCAGAATGACCTTGGCCTTTGACCTCAAGGTCAAATAAATGCTTTTTTCATGTGCAAAGCGTGTACTAGCCATTAATTTTTTATCCTTTCACCTAGGGCTTTGATATTTGACTTGTGAATGTATCATCATTAGATGATATGTGAAGTGACACAGTTACCTTCATGTGACCTTGACCTTTGCCCCCAAGGAACATTAGTTGGATTCATGGACCTATGCCTTTAAACTATCTTATAAAACACTTTTTAGAACAATTTACAAAATTAAAAAAAAACAGGCTCACAAAATCAAAGTGAACATTTTCATAGTGAACACTACCCCAGTAGGAAATGTAGTACAAAATCTTACAGAAATGACGATATCTGGGATCCATTGAATTGGTTTAGCTGTTGGATTTTAGTAAATTGAGGTATCCTTAAAATCAGATGGCTATTGAATATATTTCAGATGTGCAACATACAACATTGCCATTTTGTTCATTATGATGGAACACATAACTCACCCTTTTATCAAAAAGATATATTGAAGCAAAATTTATTGCAATAACACCCGCATTTAATCAAGATAAGGTTTTTTCGATTTTTAGTATAAATTATCCTGTCTGATGGCACTGAATCAATACACTACGCATTGATATTGTTCAGCTGCAATGTGTATATTTCCTATTACTTATATTAGCCCCCACAGATAACACCATCCACCTTGTTGATACTATGGAAGGGGAGACATCCGTTTTAGCGCTCTAAAACAGTTAAAACTAGTTCATATTGAATTAATAATAAGAGATTTACAATACAAACATACAAAGACAGCTGGGGAGGGCTATAGGACGATATTTAACACTTCTGTTTGACCTTTCTCTGGTTTGGAATAGGCACAACAGTAGCCATTTGCCAAAGGTTGGTAAGTCACCCGTTTCCGAGATTTTTCAGAAGCCATTGGACTGAAGATTGAGGCAGATGTTGAGTAGTAGGTTGTGTATCATCTAGATCACATGTTGTATCGTGCGATTTGTTTAAAGAAATGTTTAGCTCTTCCAAAGAGAATGGTTTATTTTATTTTCAATTTTTTTTACTGAAAATTAAGTTTTGATTTATTTTTGAAATTTTGACTAGCTTAAAGTCTGGATGGTAATTTTCAGCAGATGTGTGGTTTGCAAATGTCTCGACCAATGTGTCTGATATATCCTTTAAATAATGGCCATTTGCTTTACCATTTTACCTTTAATTTTACGAGTTATGTTTAAAATTTTAAGATAATTGTATGGTTATTTAATTTTGAAACAAATTAGCCAATAGGTGCGTTTTATTTGTTTCGTTACCCTGCAAGCTTTCGCCCGAAAAAAATCAGGATTGTTTTAAGATTATTTTGACTAAATTGTTTATTAAATCGTCGTTAAGCCTGTTTACGATCTTTAATATAATCCTCACAGTTGTCATCAAACCATGGTTTGCTAAGATATTTTGGATTTGTCGAGATTTTAGAAATTGTTTCACCAGCAATGGAAATAAGAGTTTCATTAAATTTAAAACTTTGATCGGAAATGCCGTAAAATATTTCGGAATGAAGTAGTTGTCCAATCGGCTTTCTTAAATTTATACGGATTTCTGTGTTAGAAGAATGTAAAGGTTCCAGTATAATGGGAAGATATCAATACCACAAAGATCATTATGGACTTTCCATGAGAAATCGGACAAGAGACTCAATATAAATATCAGTGACTACAACATTTTCTTTATCTTTTTGTTATCAGTAATTTTGATCTACATTTATAGATTTGTTTTGGTTGACGTAAGGATTTCTTTTCCTGAAAACAATCCCATACCTATTGTGAGGATATTGCGGACCTTCAAAGCTGTAGTTTAACTTGAGCCAATTTTGTTTTTGTTATCAGTTATTTTGATATACATTTATAGATTTGTTTTGGTTGACGTAAGGATTTCTTTTCCTGAAAACAATCACCTACCTATTGTGAGGATATTGCGGCACCTTCAAAGCTGTAGTTTAACTTGAGCCAATTTTGTTTTAAATATAACAATAGTCCCGTTTTAGTCTTAACTGTTATGTATGTTTGTTTGTTTTTTCGTGTTTTTTCTTTTTGTTAACATTTATATTTCAATACATTTTTTTAGAACTTTAACAACCAGCTATTTGAAGTTTTAAGAGGAGTCCGTGATTATATGGAACATGCACAGCTTTTATTGCAGACATTTACAGTAAGCAGTTTACTTTGAACAAAACTATTTTATTGGTATAATTTAATTAAAGAATACACGTCATCAAAGATTGCACCATATCATTTGCAGTATTCTGGAAACAAAATTTCATTAAATCTTATTTTTTGAGAAAAGGCAAACGATTGAAGAACATCTGGATTGTAATACAACACTAGAATATGAAACAATTTCTGATATGTTGCTGCTCTTTTTTATACATTGTAGTACTTATTAAAATTCATGACAGAGCAGACAAACATAGGATTTTCTTTCCTTCTACCTGAGGCTGTAAGTATAAATGTATACTTTTTTTCCAACAAAATTCACATTGAGAGAATGGAACCCAAAGTGATGTTTGTTTTAGTTCAAATATGTAGTATATTCATCAATAAGTATGTTTGATTAGATGTTTAAAATCTAAATATTATTGACTTATTTATTTTAAATTTAGGTATATTTTACATAGGAATAATATTGTTAGTTTTGTAAATCTCTCTTATAAGTATTAGCAATCTTTATAAAACAAACATTTCTAATGAAACCCTTTTTGTGAACTGATAATAACTTAACACATACATATTTAGTGTATAAAAAGAAATTTGATAGACAGATCAGTTCCTTCTGTAATTATTCTAGCTTGAGAGCTAATGCATGCTGAAGATTATAAATAAATAAAATTTAAAGGTTTGAACAATTATCTTGGTAATTTACAGAGATTTGATATAATTACTTTATATGCTGGGTACAAAAATTACTAATGAATAACAATAAAACTCGGAGTAAGCAGAAAAAGAGATTTAGCAAGATCTGGTTGTGAAAGCTAGACTGCCTACGACCTGATAAAATTTTAAGAAAAACAAAAAATGTGTTGCAAGCTTTTGGTAATGCTTTACAAGTTCTTAGTCCTAATTTTTACTTAATTTGTTAAGGATAATAGCATCGCTTATTAATTATTTAATTTAATTGTTAATAGAATCTAAACGGCTTACTACCGTTTGTTCAAAAGCCACTAATATTTGCACTCAGTTGTATTCTATTCCGCTTGAAGCACTGCATTCCATGCATTAACAGGGAATTCTCCAGTCCTCTGTAACAGATTCTTCTTTCACTACATATTATTAGTTCAAACCTGTTCACACATACACAGGTGAACAATTACCACCTTCCTTTCTTTCTTTACCTTTCAAAGTCCTAGATGCTATCCATTTAGGTACTCAATTGCATCACATGTCTGTTACTTCTAAAATTATATTATACATAAAACATAGATTTGTTCCGATTATATCGTATAGGCATACTACACTTATTGCACCCATAATTTTCAATTTCAAACGTTTATTGCGGGATCTTGTGATAAATGGCTTCAAAGCCAAACCTCCCTCTGGTTCTTTCCACAATTCCAATTCATATACAATCCATCAGGTCAAGTGAAAACTAGAGATCTGAACATTGTTGACAGTGAAATCCTCCGCCGTAATATTTGGTCCAAATTACGGAAATACCATAAACCTAAATCTGTGGACTGAAATTGCAACTTATTATAATCCAGCTTCGAAGAGGTAGAGGTATATTGGATTACCTCTGTCCGTCAATCGTTCCGCAACATAACTTTCGTAACAGTTTTCTCAGCCACTTGAAATTTTATATTTTACCTTAGTCATATACTGAGTGAGCAATAGCTCAAAGGTTCCTTGTTAATGGATTTAATGACTGTTTTAAAAATGGGTAAACCAAGAAGACCAGGAAGTTGATACTTTGAGTGTATTAAAGCCTCAAGTTCATTGACTTAAATAAGAATTGGTCTTCAGACATCTGTATGCTGCTAAAACTTGCTAAAATGTCCGATATTCATGACAAAAATGTTGTTCTGTCAGCAGATAAGGACCCATAACATTATTAATTTTATCTGCAAAAAACATTTATATAGAGTGTTGAATAAACGAATTAGGCATGGAGAGTTCACTTAGCAAGTTATTTGCACATCCACAACCCTTTCAAAAGAGCTAATTCTTGAAAATCTTAAATAGGTTTGGACATCTATTGGTCTTCATATCCGAGTCAAAGTTTGTGATCTCCCCTCCTCGTATAGGATATAAAAAGTATTTAAAAAAATCTATACAATCATTGTGTCATAGCATGATCATCTAAAAGTACTGCCTAATTGTTATCGATACTTCTGACCATTAATTTGAACAGAAATAAAAATTGGGCTCCAAACACAAAGTTACGCTTGTTATTTATTCCAAATAAATGGCATAAATAAAATTTGAATGCTAAATATCAAAAAGACCGGATAGACATCTTAAAGTCTGGATTTCATTATCAATTTTATAGCATTTAAACCATGGGTTTTTTTTTCGACACTCTAAACGACTATCCCCCGTATGCAGCTTAATGTCATGCTTAAAAGCGACATGAAACTATATAAATACATCGTAATTAACCATCACAGAACTTACTTTGTCATCAGTGACTCTAAATCATAAAGCTAATACATTGAAGATGAAACCTGTCAATTTTTTCTGATTGACAACATATTTGTATTGTTTTAAGGTCATGGTTTGCAACAGGCTGTGGGTAATTTTATGGTTACTAATTGTGTTCCTCTCTTTGCCAACTTGATTTGGCGTGAGCCTTAGTTTCCAGAAGGCCTGCTAAAGAAGAAGAAAAGACACTGGCACTGACCTTAAATTTCCCACTCCGCCTGATTGAAAATATTCTTGTCCCCGAACAATGCTAAACTCGGTTACTATGTGCATTTAATCTACCTTTAATATCCAGCTTGAAATCCTAAAAATCACCAAGATACTTAGGACGGCCTCTTACTAAGACTTACTTCTAGAATCTAGAAATACAATCGGAAAAACTACATGATGACTTGACCTATCAACTTGTCAACCGTTTATCGATATAGCAGCATTCTAACAGATCTGGCACATATGTGTACATTTGAAGTAATACGTCATGATAGATCTTGCGATCAGTATTCCTATTTTCTAGAACCGTCATTACAGTTGACTACTAAAGAAATAGATTATTGTGAGAGGGATCTATGCGAATCAGAACCTGGTCAACCTTATATTTGTCAATATTTTATATCGAGCAATAGCTAGGCTCTATATCTATGCTCTGTATAAATTAGAACATGGTCAGCCCTTATATTTGTCAATATTTTATACCAAGCGAAAGCGAGACTATGTGGATAAGAACATGGTCAGACCTTATATTTGTCAATATTGTATACCGAACAATAGTGTAGTATTAGTTAGCATAGAACCCAATTGCAATAGTCTACTTCGATTTTAATATGTCTGATAATGGTTTTAAAGTTACAAAATGACTCTAAGAGGACGCTTTCAAAAGTAATATTGTTTTTGAAAATAATAAGTTATATTTCAAAACAGTATGTTAAAAGCAAATAAAATTGACATAAACATATATGCTTGTCCTTTTATGGATTATGCATACCTTTGAAGCAAAAAATATTGTGAAATCTAAACAAAATGGCTTTGTTTCAGTTTGAAATTTTGAGTTTAGGGTATTTGACATTGGAATTGTGACGTCATAGCTGGCTCTATGCTTGTTAGAACCCTAATGTGTTCTCAAAGAGTATGAAGGACATCATAGATGTTATGCTTTTAGAACTTCTATGCCATCATCGTGATTTAATTGATCATCATGTTAAATCCATCCTTCAAATACAATCAGACAATCTGCTGATTCACAGGAAGTCAAATATTTCTGGATTTGATTTTTTCCGGGACATGACAATGAGTAACTCGACTGCTGACTAATACGGGGCAGTCAATGCTTAATCATCCGGAGCACCTTAGTACACGCATTGTTTTATTGGTTCTGGTTAATCACTATCCTTTTTTGTTTTTATTTCAATCTTTATTCAAACAAACTCTGCAAAAAAGAAACGCATAAAAGATTTTTAAAGATTTAAATACATGTTTTTAGACAAAGATTTTCCAATAACAAATATAGATATTCACTAGGGTTTTCATTGCAAAAATATACTCCATTCGTCAGAGATTGGTTAATAAAAGTCACAGTTAAGAAAACTTCCAGTCACACTTAAGTACCGTGTAAGAGCATCCCGAACTGTCAGTCAACGTGCTTACTTTATTACGTGAGATTGTTCGCCATTCCTGTTGAAATATTTACAGAGCTGATCGAATATTTTAGACATAGATTTGCGCCTAGTGCTGTGGTATATCCAGCTGATCAAACAAAAGGATTCAAATTCGTTGATTTAGAAGGCCATGGTAGCCGCATTTTTGTTGTTTTGTTCATGATAGTTCTTTGTTAAGAGCACTGTTTGGCCTTGCATTGTCATGTTGGAACAACTTAATTTGTCGGTCACGCACATTGGATGAGGTTGGCAAATTTCATCTTTGTTCCGTTAAATTGCCTTGTACATGTATCAGTTCAGTTTTATGGTTATAAAAAAACACCACCCACAACAAGACGTTGCTATTCACTTCCTGTAAACAGGAGGAGGATAAACGTTCATTCCTGTGCCGACATTCACAGATCATCCCATTACAGGGAGCGTCGTTTTCTGGTTTACGTTTTCAGTTTGTGCAATCTCACTTCGGGATACATGTCCAACCGTAGCATGGCAATATTTTAACGTTATGTTGAATTCAAGCTTCAAACATTGGCCTTTTATTCACTTTAACGTAGCGATTGAATTAACAACAAAGTTCACATAAAAACGTTAGCCAAATTTTCAAGGCGATATAATTGATATGCACTTCTAGAGAGTTGCCTTGCTCATTTGACAGAAAGCCAAGTGAAACAAACAGACCTTTAAAGTTGAAAACTTAGCTGCAAAAATTTTGCATAATTTTGTATTTTGAAAAATTCAAAAGGGATATGCGTTTCTTTCTTTTAACTTTATTAACTGTATAAGAAACAATAAAAGAAAATATCAACATCTAAATATATATTTTTTTAAATCCTTAAGTAGTTTGAAATAAGCTATATTTGTTTATCACTTAAAACCTACATTAGTTTGTTTTTACCATATCTGGGATTTTCGGGTGGAATAAAAACACAACTTTTTAACTAAATAAAATTATAGCCTTTGAACATATTGCGCTTCTAATTTCTTAAGGTTTAAAAATGCCGATAGAACTTTGTTTCTGTGTGTTTTCTATTTAGGTTTGCACAAATAACTATATTCTTCTGTTAATTGCAAATAACCAAACTCACTTGCTTTACAAGTCAAATACGCAACTTGTACAAGCGAAACGAGAAATCATGAAATTCATTGATTACTATAATACTAACAACAAAAATAAGTTTGATTGTAAACAGATCAAAACAGTATAAAATATCTCTATGAAATTCTAAACGCTCGTTGTTTTTTTCTTAAAGGACTAGGATATAGTGACAAAATTTAACTAATATCTTGTGGGTACAAACTAGGAGACTGCAATCGCTTTCCTGGAAGACAAACGAATTCGAAATATCTTTACATTATGATAGTGTACATTCTGTTTGTTCTTTATTTCTTTTTTTATGCTTTGTATTTTCACTTACAATTATGACATGAAGTCATTGTAGGGTATTATATAATTACCTGTTCTATTTAGCAGTTTTTTTATATTGAGTGACACATAGAAAAAAAAAAGAATAATAACAACAACAATAAACTAAAAACTGTCTTATTAAATGCATATTAAGAAAATTGCAATTAAGCTTACAACTTGTTTCAAGCAGCTTTTGTAAATCGTTGTCATATTAAAGTTTTTTATATTACATTTTTGAATACTCGAGCAAGTAGAGCATCTTTTTGGGGTGTATGCTTCAATTTCAAAAGCATTTAACTGTACAAAACATTAAATTCAAATGTAATCTTTTGTATAGGCCATCTAGGTAGGACTATGGAGGTTTATATTCTTGTAATGTAAATAGAGTTATCTTTCTTTGTGTATATCAGTATATTTTGTGAAAAATAATTTACTTTAACAAGAAATTAAATAATAATTTAGCACTAAAAATATACTTCAATACATACTATTTAGAACCAAGAAAGAAAAAACTTGCAAATTCATCAATATTTTTTCCCAATAATCTACATGTAAAGTAAATTAGAATTACTTTCAAGTTATCAAAATTTTTTGTATAAATTTAATATGTTTAGTTGATTAACTCCTCAAATGGTCTCTAGTTGTGAATTTGATTTAGCCTAAAGCTTTATTACTAGTATTTATATGTATTTCTTTGTTGATAAACTCTGATAATGGTTTCTAGCCATGAATTTAATTTGCTTAAAGCAATATTTTTATGTATCTCTCTATTTTTTTTTTTTTTATCAGATCATTAGCAGAATGACTATTATACATGTACAAGCATAGTCTATTTACTAGTACTTTAAAAGAATACTCGAACTTAGTTGTCATAAAATTATAATAATATTATTTGACTTATATAGCATCATTATAATACAATTATGAACATGTTAGATACACTTACAGTTGGCTCATGGAATATAAACGGATTGGGAGACAAATGCAAAGATGATGTCTTTATAAAATGTATTAAATACGATATTAACATACTTTTAGAGACGTGGAAAGGTACTGATCCTAAGGTGAATATCACCGGATATAAGATTATTCAAAAATGTCGAAATAGAAGAAAGCATTCCAAATGATTTAGTGGTGGTATCATAATTCTTTATAAATCACATTTACAAAAATCAATAATAGAAGTTAAGGACTTGAGTGATTCTCCAAACCGCATATGGCTTAAACTGAATAAAGAATATTTGGGCTTTCATAGAGACCTTTATATATGTGCATGTTACATACCACCTGTTAATTCTACTCATTATGATGATGATGATTTAAAACTTGAAAATGAGATATCTCAAATTTCAGATAAGGGCAGTGTGCTTGTCATTGGGGATCTTAATTCTAGAATTGGTAATCATCTTGATTTTATTGCTAATGAGGGTCAGATACACCCATCAGTTCAAGACATTTTACCAGATGATTATAATATTGACTTCCATATTGATAGAAATTCTTTAGATAATATTTTCAATACTCAGGGGCAACAATTGATAAATCTTTGCATTGCCTCCCAACTCAAAATTTTAAATGGACGCTTTGTTGGAGATTTTCTTGGAAATATGACTTGTTTTAATCATAATGGATGTAGTGTGGTCGACTATGCTTTGACCAGTGTGGATCTTATTGATAAACACATTAATTTTTTTCAAACCATTGATCCCACATATCTATCTGATCACTCACAAATAGTTGTTCATTTCAAATGTCAATTTAATGATGAGAATTTAGATGATGATCTTAATAGCAATAATATTGACTTTATTTTTAAGTGGGAAGAAGTCTCAAAGCAGAAATTATATACTGCATTAGAAGACAATGTGGTCAGAGATTCAATACTTAATTTTGAAAATACTGATTTTGTAAAAGATGAATCTGGTATAAATGAGGCTGAGAATGCATTGAATAAAATTTTTCAAAACTTATCCTCTAGATCATGTAAAATAATTAAAACTTTCAAAAAGAAGAAGAAGATGATGAAACCCTGGAATGATAATGAACTATCTGACATGAAGAAAACAGTTTCTAATTTAGGAATTCTTGTAAGAAAGAATCCTTTCAATCAAGAATTAAGGACTAAATTTTTGAAAACTTCTAAAGATTGCAAAAAACTTATTAAGAAAAAAACTCAAGTATATAGAAAAGAGCTTTTCAATAAACTTTCTACATTAAGGGACACTGACCCTAAACAATATTGGAAAATATTAAAATCTCTAAAATTTGAAGATTCAAATTATAACATAGAGCTTCAAGCTGGTTTTACTGAGCTTACTAACCATTTTAAAACACATTTTTAGGGGAAACCCTTGACTTTGATAAAGATTTTAAAGAAAAGGTAGAAGAAGATTCTGACTTGTCTCCCTTACCTAACGAGTTAACCGATACTCCATTCACAATAAGCGAAGTGAATAAATGTTTAAAGAAATTAAGAACGGGAAAATGTGCTGGGCCGGATAAGATTTCCAATGAAATTATAAAATACAGTGGTATTGTGACTTGCAAGGCCATTGTAAAAGTATTTAGTCTTATTCTTGATTCTGGAAAATATCCAGCTAATTGGAGAAAATCATTCATAATCCTTATTCATAAATCAGGAGACAAACTTAATGTTAACAATTATAGAGGAATTTCTTTACAACATTGTATAGCCAAACTGTTTAGTGCAGTGATCAATTCAAGATTAGTAAATTTTTATGAAAATAAGTTTGCTATTCAGCAGTTTGGTTTTCGAGTTAGTCATAGAACCACAGACAGCATATTCATATTGAAGTCACTTATCAATAAATATTTAACTGAAAAAAGGGGGAAAATATTTTCTTGTTTTGTAGATCTGTGTCGTGCATTTGACACTGTGTGGCATGATGGATTACTTTACAAGTTAAGAAATAATGAAGTAGGCTATAAAATATTTAATGTTATTAAGGACATGTATAGATGTTGCGAGTCATCTGTTAAAATTGAAAATAAACACTCAAATTTTTTTAAAGTTGAAAGAGGTGTTTAAACAAGGGGACAGCTTGAGCCCCACTCTGTTTAACTGTTTTATTAATGATCTTCATTTGATATTCGATGCATCCTGTGATCCTGTATGTCTTGATGAAACAAAAATTAATTTATTAAGCTTTGCTGATGATCTTCTTATTTTTTCTGTGTCAGCAGGTGGTTTGCAAAAGGCATTAGAAAAGATAGAAGAATATTGTCATAAATGGCAGTTAACTGTCAATATAAATAAAACCAAAATAATGATTTTTAAAGGAGGAAATCAATCCAGAAATAACATTTTTTATTATAAACAGCAAATATTGCAAGAAGTCACAGAATTTAATTTTCTTGGAAATATTATAGACCAAAAGGGAAAATTTAAAAAGTCTTCACAAGAACTCTCAAAAAAGGGATTAAAGGTATTATTTTCTTTTAAAAAATATTTGTTCAATTTTAAACATGTTCCAGTGAATATATCCTGTAAATTATTTGATGCCTTAATTAGGCCAATTTTACTCTATAACAGTGAAATCTGGTTTATGGATGAATATTTTACTATTTTCAATGCTATTAAAAGATCTATCATTAGTGAAAAATTGTAGATAAAATATCTTTAGTAGATAGATTTCCATTTGAGAAAGTACATAACAAATTTTGTAAAAATGTTTTAGGTGTGAAAAAGACAGCCAGCAATATTGCTTCTAAAACTGAACTTGGTAGGTTGCCTCTGGATTCATTCATAAAAACTCAAGTAACTAACTATTTTGCAAGAATAAATTCAAAAGACATCAATCCCCTAGTTAGAGAAGCCTTTTTGACTAGCAAAAAACTACATGAAGAGGGTTTATATACATGGTACAGTTTTGCCACCTCCATTATGAATGAGTATCAGTTTGAACAAAATGATTTTGAACATCCTGACAAATCATTCAAAGAAATAAGATTACAAGTTAAAAGACATAGTGAAAAGTGTATTAAAGAAAAATATAATGAGCTCTTGACTGATAAAATTTCAACTTTTGATAACACCTCTAAACTTTACCTTTTTAGCAAATTAAATTTTGATAATAAACCAGCACAATACTTAAAAATCTCAAACTTTAATAGTCGCAAAATACTTACAAAGTTCCGCATAAGTGATCATAATTTGGAAATGGAGCTTGGTAGATATAAAAATATCCCCAGGGAACAAAGACTTTGCAGGTTATGTAAAGTCTTAGATGATGAAAATCATTTCTTTTTTAATTGTCAAATTAATAATGATATAAGGACTAGTTTTCTTAGTAAATTATCCAATATAAACTTAGATTTTAACCAGCTTGACTCTTTTAATAAACTTATAACTATATTAAATTGTGATATGAATGTTTTGCCCATTATTATAGATTTTATAAAGCAATCTTTGGAGTTGCTAAAATAAGATCCATACTGGTCAAATCCATACATACTTGCAATTTGTTATCTTATGTCAATATTTGTTACAGGTGAATATATACAATTTTATTGTAAGTGTAATAGCATTAAAGTTACAGGTAACAATAAAAAATTGACATAGAAAATTGACATTGTCTTACAACATCAATAACTTCTCTAAGGAGTCATCTTACAATTTTATTGACCTTTCCCTGATTACTTTTACTGTAGGTATTATAGTTTTTAATTTAATATTGGTGAGCTAAAAGGTGTCGCAGATACTGATGAGATTAACTAGAAGCGATAAATCATGGTTAAACAAAAGAGAAGACAACAACAAAAAAGTGTGTGTGTCATGGACAATATGCAACGCTTAGATAAGAAGTTTAAATTAATATCGCATTAATTAATCATGTATAATAATTTGTAACCAAGTGGCCAGGCTTTTTATGTATTAATATATAAAACGAATGTGGATGATATTTATTATATACATATAAATGAAAGCAATGACCGATCTACAAAAGACAAAATAAACAATAATTAATAATTATGCAAACACATCATATTATATTGTCAATATCAGCATCAATCCTAATATTCAGTGCAAATATCAGCAATACAACTTGGATTCACTATACGTACGCAAAGTATATGCAAAATGTTGACAAATCATTTTGTAAACATTCAAGTTATTCTACGTGAAAATAAATGGCAAAATACGGTTTAAAACAAATCAATATAATAAACACCTAATTAAGAACAACTCATCATGATATATATAGCCACGGTAAACTATAATAATACACAAATGGACTGTGATTACCCTTAAAAAGTACTCACTATAGTAATGTACTGGATCAATATGTTAAAACTTAATCAATGAAATTCAAATTGAAAAATGAAACATTACTTTACAAAATCTTTTAAACTTGCAAACTGCCAGCAAGAAAATGGAAAAAGTAAAGAAAGTGAAACATTATAAATACCTTATATGCTGGCTCCTGCTCACTGGTGACATACCTTTGGGCTTCTAATTCCACATTAAAATAAAAGACCAATTTCACACAATATATATTACTAAATCTAGATTCAACTAGTGAAAACTAGATATAGCAAAGACCCAAGGTATACTAGTTGGACCAATAATAAGAAGTGAGCAGATTTCAGAATACCCTAATGAAAATTTCAAATGCATTGAAGCTATAGTTTCTCAAGGCATTGTATAGTCAACATGTAATTAACATGATATGATAAACTAGTAGAAAACTTTTGCTTATCAAAAAAATTAAATTATAAGTCAGCTTGTCCACAAATTGATAGAAGCGAAGTTTCCTGTTTTACTTAATCAGTGTCGCATCTAGGGTCGTAATGATGTAGAAGCCTTTTCCCTGCGAAGGTTCCGGACCAGTTTAGTACCTACTCGCCCGAGTTTGGGTCGGGTGATTCCCCGAAAAGCTCCACAGACGTAGCATTCCATGTTTGTCAAATCAGTGTACAAGTCTTGGCTTTCGAGCTTCTGCCTGGATACACAACGGTTGTCCGTAAATAACTATGATTAATTCTCGTAAGGGATCAAGAGGAATCGTGCAAGTCTTTGTTATAACTTTATAGTGTGTAAACCACAACTCTTCAATGTCAATTTTCAGTTCTTTGCTTTAGAGGTAATATTTTTTCTTGTTACAGGAAGATGTCATGTTTAAATTAGAGCTGTGTTCTACATCCACAAATCAGCTAATAACACTGTATAAAGCAGTAAAGGAATACGTACGTTACAAATTCGCATATTTCTTGATGACTTCCTTAATGTCATAAAAAATTTATTTAATAAGGAATTTTAACCCACATGTATTTGTCTACCTTATTTAAACTTTCATGGTATTAATACATATGTATTTTATAAAGTATTATGTCATTAACGTTTAAACGTATGCAACGGTTCTTAGTCGTATTATCACAGGTGATTCTAACATTTTGTTACACTGTCGCAGTTAAAGATATAAAATAAATTCGCTAACAGTATACAATATCTTAAACATTTGGATTTTAATATTGTTTGGATTTGAGTGCCAATGAAGAGTGGACGAAACGCGCGTCAGGCGTTGTAAATTCTCTTAACCGTGGGATCTGTGATATCTTTTTTAGGTTCAAGTTATATTATGTTATTCTTTATTATATTTTGAATATTTATTTATTTCCTTTTAATCTCTGAGATTGTTCCTTATTACATATGAAGTCTGTCCCACTTGCAATAGGACCTCTTCCTTTTTTCCTTTTGATTAACTTCATATTTTTTGTCTATGAAAATAGGTTTAACTAAATTAGTTAAGAATGTAGTAGATAATGGATTTTTGAAAAAACGCTACTCAAATTTTGCATATTTTGACAGTTTTCTTCTTAAAAATATGCTCTGATATGACTGTACCAAATTAAAAAATGAGAACAAACTTGGCATATATGACCCTAGGAAGGTCTGATAGCCATGACCGCAAACCAATACTGCCATAAAAAGTTCCATAAATACCTTGTTTTGTGATTTCAATTTGTGAAGAGAAATAGTTGAACACGTGAACTTTCATGTTCTGTTTTTGTTAATTATTTGACTTTACCCCATAAATCATGTGCTTAACAACACCCGGTGAAGTGGAAGCCCCATGGAGAGGGATGTCTTTCAATGTTTTATGTGAGTTTAGAAAACAGCCAGGCTTCTCAAGATTGTTAACAGTTTCTAATATATTTTCTATAAGTCTTGCTTTAAACTGGTCTCAATATTTGATTTTAAAGCTTCTGCTGCGATAGTCCTGCAATCAAGATAGCCACTGTTAATACGGAAAGACAATTTTGACTTGCCTGATTTCGCTTGAATTTATTTGTGAACATATCGTGCTCAACATTCAACAGTGAATGTATTTGTAACAGGGACTATTAAAAAAATAGCCGAAATATCGAACTCTTAGACATGTTTGTAAAATAAATATTAAACTGTTTAAAGATTGATTTGAAGAATTACTTTACAAATTGATAAAATTAATAGTGTGGGCCCAATATTTTAAATATTTTAATATAATTGAGAATTTCGGTCATTATTTCCATTTATTAATGAAAGTAGATAACTGAAATTCTCAGTCATGTACTCTGAAGACCAAAAGGATTTAATTTCAATGTACTTAAAGAAGCAAATCTAGACAAAGTGATTTCAGTCTCCTTTTTAAATGAGTTTTCAATTGCATCGTGTCTTAAAATCGTATACATGTACCTTTCTACGAGAAAGAGTGACTAATTATGGTTTGTTATCTCTGAAAGTAAATATACTGGAAAGGATTTATTAAACACTAATATATGAATTACAATATATTATATACACATTAAAGAAGATATCTACACTATTGCTGATGTTCTAAAGAAAAATATAAAGAAAAATTTGAGAATCTTGTTTCAGGTAAAAGAACATTAGGACTGTAAACCCCTATCTTAATATATAAGTTAATTTTCCAAAGTCCTTCCGTGGGTTCGTCAGTCAGGATTCGCATGTCCAGCTAATCCTCCTACTATTTTAAGGGCTACAACATTTATATTTTGCAGAATTTTGTATACATAATAAAGATGTGCAGGGTCAACGTATTTTGATTTTGATTACATTTTCATCTAAATTGGGGATAGTTGGACTTTGTAGGTTGCATGCTATATAGGTGTACATGATTTTTATTTCCGTGAATATGATTAAATAAAATGCCATCAAAGATACCAAGGTTAATAAACTGCAGATAGTTTGACAGTTTGCTGACCATATAATGGTACATATCTTGTCTACCTATCTATTTCTTCATTTTAAATCTAAAGCATTTATATTTAAAAGCCTGTTTGTACACATAATAGTGGATTGCAGTACCAAAGAATTTCAATTTTCATTTAATTTTCATAAAACTAGAGATAGTTGGACACACTTTCTAAAATTAAAACTTTGACACTAACATATCAACCTTTTAATCTCAGCTGCAGGGGCATACTTTTCACCTAGTTATTTTATTTTTAATTTTTAACAGGTTTGTAATTATGATTTCTATGATTTCACCCAGCCACTTATTTTGTGTAAAATGCGAGAGGATTTGTTGAAGTCTAGAAAATGTTTTAGCGGATCACACCTGGTGAAGTGGATTTTTGAAAATGCTGCTTTGATTGACCAATTAGGTAATAAACCATAATCGATATCCCGTCTTGTTTTGGTTTACATTTACCAAATATCAGGAATTCTCTAATATCTTGTCAACAATTATAGATAGAGAAAATCTAAAAAGAATGTAAAGAACATTTAATTTAGATCAAAATTGTCAGGTGATTTTTTATATAAACTATTTCCCTTTCGAAAACTTTTTTCGATAGAGAAAAAACTTATCAGTAATCAAAGACGGCCACTAGCAGGCAGACTTTTGAGAGATACTACTGCAAACAGCTTCTTTTGCATACCAAAACAAATAATATGTATTAAATGATACTAGTATGATCATGTTTGAAATATTCCTTATTTTTGCTTCGTGAAATGCACACCCGAAATACATATGAACTGTTCCTTTAATTTTATTTACTGCATTTTAAACCGATTAACCTGGTTACAATATATAGGCATATTTTGTTAACAATGGCGTCAACATACTGCAGTTTATTTTTAATATAATTGTTTTATTATCGCTGATTTGTGACATTTTCCTTTAATCGTAACAAGACGATAATTGGTTTTATGTTGTCGCCTTTTGGACAGCATTATTGACAAATTGTCAATGATATCTAAGGATTAGAACAGTTTCTAACGACCTCGTGACGTCACATTGTAACAATTTTGGAAGTAAAAAGAACAATAAACTATATACACGTATAGTAAAACGTACAGATCTCGACACGCTTTTTTAAAAAACTGTAACCAAATTTAGAAGTCAAAACAAATGGAACCAACATGATTCGAGTTGCAAGCATCCAAAGATTCGATTGCTACATATACAAAATAAAACGAAAGACGTTGTTTTTTATTATTTGTAACAATCTGCACAAAATCATAAGAAATTTGTCCAAAAATGTGAAAAAAGAGAAACGTTATGACAAAAAAAGTCCCCAGGGGGGCATAGGGATCCACGAAGTACTAAAACAGTTTATTTAAAATACAACGCTTTAATATAATACAAATATGGTTATATTGGTTCCATCACTTAGTGACTCCAGGATAAATGATAGTCTTTGTATTGTAGGTTTACCAATAGGCTGGAATGAAATGACAAGAGAGGTAGCAGTTGTGATCGGACAAAAACTTTTGGAATGCCATTTAATTCTTGATACTGGATATAAATATGAGCACGATATGGGTAATCTAATGTCACACAATCTGAAAAATAGTATTTTTTATTAAAAGATAAAATTTAGTGTTATTTAAAAAAACTTTTAGTTCTGTCGTTCTGCTCAATATTTCTAAACGATCGGTTTTTAGACAAATTTTGTACGTAAAATTTTTAGTTAGACTGCAATGGAGACATTTAAGGACAAGATCGCAAATAGGAAATAACATGTAGTAATACAAATGTTAAAAGTGTATAATGTATTAAATTTTCAATTTAAAGTGCCATGCGAAGATGTGTTTTGACAGTCTTTTATCCTTCCGTGAAATTAGCTGTCAAGGTTTATTACCAAATTTGTAGCCAATAGCCCGCCTTTCAACCAACATGGCAGGCATTATTTAAGCTCGGTAGCTCTTCTATATTATATTGTAGCAAACCAGGTTAAAATTTGTAGTGTCTTAAGAAAAGTAGTTTTAATTAAAAAGACATTTGTTCAGAAAACAAATGTGGAGGTCTTTCCCACTATGGTGTAGTCATTTATATGTGGGTGCTTAGAATTTTTTGTCTGTTGCTAATTACAAAATGCCACTATCAGTTATTTGAGAAAAGTAAGTGGTCCCTATTGATTTCATATATGGTTGCTACGGATTTTTATGATGTCACCTCTGGTTGTAAAATGGCTTTCTTTAGTAAAGTACATCATCCTGATTCTTAAACTAGATGGTTGCTAAGGACTTTTTATAAGGGTTGTCTTGTTGATATGGTATGACCTTGACTCACTACCTTTGACATTGGGCTCAAATTGAAGCCGGGGCCTCGTTGGCCGAGTAGTTATCGGTTGATTATTGATCACGTGGACGTGCGGGTTCGAGTCTCAGGCTGCACTCGACTCCAATGTTAATTGACAAAGTTTGCCAGTTTTCCTACCGAAGGTCGGGGGTCTCCCGGTACTCTGGCTTCCTTCCCTAATAAAAACTGGACGCCATGATATAGCTGAAGAATTGCTGAAAGTGGCGTAGAACAAACAAACAAAACAAATTGAAGCCCCTTTTTCGTATTGATCACTTTAGGTATGCATGGTTACTATATTATCTCTAATGGTTTTCAAGTTATATGTCAAAAACCAATTAACCGAAACATGTCAAGGCCAGTAACTCCAAAACGGTTTATCGAACAGTTTCGTACTTAAAAGACCAAATAAATGTCTCGATGAGAGGAGTATTTGTGTGCTTCAATCTAAATGTATTACGATTTTCGAGTTGTTATGATAACAATATAGGAGGATAAGCTCGAGGTCACTTCGAAATTTGACCATGAGATTTTATTTAAGGTAATGTCACAGAACAACAAAAGGTAAAGACCCAATGTGAGTTTTGGTGATAACCGTTGTCGTTGAAACATTTAAGCCTTCGATCCACAAAATGTTTTGGCCAAATTATGACACAAAGTTGTCTCAAAAGTTCCTGAACATTTCTCACTGTTATGTTTTTTCTAAATATTATAGTTCTGAAAACAACGTTTTCGGTGTAGGCAGATAACTCTGTTACTATAAATAGATTTTACAGGGTGAACCAAGTCATCTCCGGGTATGACCGACTTATGGTAACAATTATGGAAATGATATGTTGCAACATTTTTTCGAAAACCTCCGCAGAAGAAGAAGAAAAACTATAGTAAAGATAGAGCTAATTGTTCAAAAACAATTAGAAAGGTCTTTCTCAGATTCTTGTAAGAAATTTGTTGTCTTCCTCTGTTGTTTTGAACTTGACAACATAGGTTGCTTGGTCCTTTTTAGGCGGAATAGACTTTTTCTGTGGTCTTAAGTATACCAAAATATAGTTTTCAAGGACTTTTTTCCATTGCTTTTGACGAAATGTCACTTTCGGTTGTAAAAATGACACATTTCAATAAGGGACATCATCCTAAATCTAAAAATATATAGTTGCTATGGACTTTTTATAATTGCTACCCTGTTGCTATGGTATGACCTTGACCTGAAATTGGGCTCAATTGAAAGCCTTGACTTGGTGATCATATTAAATCTATATGTTTACTATATAATTTTTAACAGTTTTCAAGATGTAAGCAAAAACCCCATCAACCGAAATGAGTCAAGGGTTGTAATTTGAAAACGGTTCTTCGTACAGTTTCAGACCAAATGTATCAAGGGAGGGTCTTGGTGATGGAGTGTTTTTATTGTCTTCTATCTTTTATAGATTGTATTGATAACAAGATTGAAGGCCAAAAGATCGAGGTCACTTCTTAACTTTGACTTTCAGATTTTCTTTAAGGATATTTTACAGGATAATAAGGGTGAAGACCTCATATGTTTTGACATACGGTTTGTGAGTATTTGTGATAAGCTGAGTCCTTGGAACATTCAAGGTATACCGCTCGCCTCCGCTAGTCAGAAATTTTTCGCGAGATTATGTCATAAAGTTGTCTCAAAAGTTCCTTTACATTTCTCACTTTTTAGTTTTCTTCTATTTATTATAGTTCCAGAGATTACACAATAAGAAGAAATTTCACCGGGTGAATTATGAAAGACTTTCAGTGCACAAAACTTGTCGCATACTTTTTAAACTGTTTGGTTCTGAAATCATCACCATCATCATCATCATAAGAAATACACTGAGGTCTTTTCACTGTAGTGGGAAAGACCTTAAATATAGGCTAATCTATTTGGATAAATATAAAGTATTTGCCGAATATTCATATCTCGTTTGTAAATTGTAGTCTTCTTGAAAAACATTGTCTTCTAGTTTATTTTAATATGAGGATATTTTTTTTATTTTCTATTATTTTACACACAGTTTTGGCGAGTCTTGTTTTTATTATGCTATGTCTTGTGTTAAAACAGATATTTGCACCTGTGAAATCGTCTTTGGAAATAGTATAATGTCATAATAATTTACAAAAATGCAATTAAGTAAATTGATTTTGTATTGTTGATATTACAGTGTATTCATATCAATTAGAGTTCGATTTGTGTGTTCTGGTCACTACTAAATTTCCATTTATAGTAACAGAGGAACAGCTGCTAAAAGTAATCTTTAAAATCCGTATAATGCATGTTTAAATACAATTGTATTTAGTTTGATTTATGTGTAAAACTGCGTAGGTATCTTAATACCGCTTGCTCAGCAAAAAAAATATTAAGGCAAACATAATTTCTCTTGATTGATTTAACCCTAATTTTTGGAAATTTGCTTTCAGTTTTGAATTTGGATATAGAAGGAAGTTGCGATTTAAGTCCTGAAGAATACCCAAACCTTAGTATAATGGAACCAGATTCTAAAACTGTATTGAATGTGACATCAGATCACGATAACAGAGGAACCACAACAGCTTCAATGAAGCAAAAGCTAGATAAGCATGTCAGAAATATATCATCACCTTTGCAGCATTCAGGTGGAAAGCATGCCAGTCAATCTGTAGATAGACTTTACAATTTTCCTTATACAAGTGAAACGCCAATGTCATTCAGTTCATTATTCATAAACAGTGAAGGACCTGTGTTTGAAAATTGCGAATCGCATTACTATTACCTTACTTCTGTCCCTTCTATGCACTGTGGCAACAAGGAAGATGGGTTATCAGAGTTGAGTACTATAGTAGACAAGTGCTTTCAGAAAAGAATTTCACATGAATTTTTGTTCCATATTATTTACAGCAGAAGAACCTTTGATTTTTCAGCCAAATCGTTTGTGCACAGCCAGTCCTTGCCTATTTCTAACAAACTGTCAGGAGGCCTACAAAAAAATCATCGTGTGAAATAATTTAGGCTTGGCTTTACAATATATTTAATGAATAATTTGCGTACCTGCAGTTCGTTGTCTGTATATGTATATCAAACAGCGTGTCGTTTGGTCTTTAGAATGCTGTTGCCAAAAATTCACAAAACATTATATCAAATACAAGTTTAATTATGTAAGCATGTATTTATTTCCAGACAAGCAGCTTCTACGTTAATATATTGTTATGTACCAAATCATTTTTGCAATACTTGTTTATTTGTAACTCAAAAGAAACACAGTGAAACTTAAAATTTTGCAATTAAAATAATTTTTAGAAGACTTTATTTAACGCGCACATGGTTAGCCTAAATTTAATCTGTTTAGTATATTTGTATTGAATATTAGTGTTTTTTGCACTTAAGTTATAGAAAGCAAAATTAATTGCAGTTTGTTAAATAAAAATATGGTTGTCATTTTTTTCATTTTTTTCTATGCAATACTATTCGGAATTGTGCACGACCGGTTGCAACAGTTACAAAAACATTTAGACTTGATTTTTTAGGGAGAGGATTATCAAATTTTAAAGGATTGCCTACGAAATTTCCTTGTAAATATAAAGAGTTTCACTTTTCATTGAGTTGTTTAAAGCTGAAGAACTGCTCGATTGGCGTTAAGCTTCTATTCATGCAATCAATCAATCATAACATTCTTTGAGAGACAGACACAGAAATACCAATACGACTTCTGAAAAACTGCTACTTCATGATAGAATGTAATAGTAACTCGTGTGGATGGACTTATCCAGAATTACGGACTGATGAAGTACCAGATACAGACCGTTTATTTTGTTATACCCCGAGCCAAAGGGTCCTTCAGAAGTCCGTAATTCTGATACGGCCGTACACACAAGTTATTGTTACTTTTATTTTATTGAAAACACTAGAAAACAAATAGGTTTAATAGTTTACAGAACAAAATGAACTTTGTTTACCTATACATTTTTAGCATGTATGTAAAATAATATATTTTTTGTTCTGTTTAAATATTGCAGGTTGTGCAATTGACTTTTACTACAGTTAGTAGTTTTCTATCTATTTTCATTCATTTGTTTTTGTGGCACATGAAAATTGGAAATGTAAATCATCTTTTTTTGATCGTCTGTATCAAAACTTCGGGCTGTAACAGTAGATTGGATACAGCCCGACTGAATCTTATATTCTTAAACACATTAACTGTAGCTAAAAATACAGACGGCAAATTATTCAATGAAATGTATTGTTTAATCATTGATATGAAATAAGCCATGTTAGAATCGCTTCAAATCGTCTAATTATATCCCCGCAAACTTGTTTGGGGAGTATATAGGAATCATTCTGTCTGTCTGTACGTCTGGCAACATCTCTTGTAAGCGCAACTCCTCCTTAACCCCTAGATGAAATTTAATGAAAGCATAAAGGAAGTACATTATATGTAGATGTGCATGAAGGATTTTTATTGACCTCAGATATCATTAAAGGGAGATAATTAGACTTGAAAGCGAACCGGGGGGGCATCCCTTTGTGAGCGTGCTCACAGTCCACACTTGTTTTCGATTGCAGTGAACACCATCACGATATTTCTGGCTGGAAATGCCAATTCTTACAAGAAAATGACAGCTAATGACTTATGTGTAACTGAAAAATAGCATGGTACCGATTAAGTTTAGTTTGTTTGTTTGTATGATGTTTAACACCATTATCAGCAATTTTTCAGCTTTATCATGGCGTCCAGTTTTATTGGGGGGAAGCCGGTGCATGTTACACGATGTTGTAATGGCACCTTTACTATAACTAAATCTAACTGGTTTGCCATGCGTCCTTGAAATTATCTACTAAAATAACAAAAGAAGACCGAATTTAAGTCATGAAACAATAATATTAACGAGGCTTACTGAACATAATACAGCTTTCAATTAATCAAACTTTCATGTTATTACCCCTTTCTTTCTGGAGGTTAAAAAGCATTTAATCATTCACACAACCAGACAGTCATGGTATATGGGAAGAAATTGTGTTGATAAGAAACAACGGAAACAACTCGAACAACCCAAGCCGAAATGAAGGGACAATTGCAAATCCGGATATAGAAAAACGAAAGAAAACCAAAAACGAAGTGAGTAACGTACGCTAACCCAATAAAAAAACGTGGGTGCATTCATGTGTTTCAGACATGTAAGCTGTAGCCTGTCGCTAGTTATACACTCGTCGAGTTACTCGTCGTTATGTCTAGGAAATAGTCAAATCGAGGAAATGGGAATGACTATCTATGATTCAGTTAAATGTCCAATCGTAGATGTATTTAACATTCTGATCAATTAAAGTCATGGTGACGACCAAAGAACTCCTGAAGGAATTAAAGAAACATGTGGACAACAAAACCTTGTTTGAAATTGAAAATTGAAAAGTTGAAGTCAAGTTTGTCGTACAGTCTAGTTTGTAGTTTTCCCGAGTTTATTTCCAGAAATAGATCTAAGTAAGAGGCTGAACTAAGTGTATTGGTATTTAACTCGCTGGGGTAGATTGAATGCAAATAGTTTGTTCGGGGGCAAGAGATCTTCAATAAAGTGAAATGTGAAATTAAAAGTATGGACCAGTGTCGTTTCTTTCTTCTTTAGAAGGCCTTATAAGAGATCAAAACAAGTCGGCGAGTTAGTACCTATTGGAATACCAGCCTGTTTAAAAAAACATGTCCTCCAAATATAAAAATATGTTGTTAATCAGAAATATTGTAAAATCTGCTGTGTTCATAAAAAACCAATCCACATTTGTCTATAGGATCTATATGCAGAATTATCAAGTGCTTGCTTGCGGTATTTAAAAACTTGGCAACACCTTGGCACTAAAACCATGTCTGTTCGGATGATCAAAAAAAACATGGATTTTAATTTTCGGACAACAACCCATTGCTAAAAAAACCTGGCATAATCGAAGTTTTTTTAGTACTGAACTGAATTTGTGTATGTCATAAAAATAGCCATATCCTGTAGAAATAAAGTCACCACCAACCACAAACTTAAGTGGTTCAAAGTATAAGACCATATTTGTTGATGAAATACCTTTAGAAATCATATATTGCTCTTGATAAAGAAATGAAATGACCTAACTTAATCGCTAAGATTCAGGTGAAAGTTTAAAGAAGGAAGTCGTGTTTACTAAACTATTTCTTTCATGCAAGAATTAATTTAAAACATGTTTTTTCGGTAGATAAAACACAACAATTACGTCTGTCTCATATAATTTAAGTAGACATTTTCTGTAGGGAGCAATATTTTATCTGCCGCATTGATTTGTAATGAAATCTATTGAGATTTAATATATAAAATATGGGTTTTATTTTGTTATTTTTTTATCAATATCTACAAAGTTGAGAAACCTTTGGTACTATGTTTTGCATATTCCTACGCTGGCCGTGCCACGTATACTTTCAGTATTGATGTTCTTTCTGCTCTCAAGTCGCAGAGAACTTTTACGAGAATTATAAATGTTAAATATTTTTTTAAATAAATTACCAATGTGTAAACTCCAGCGATTTCCTTACAAACTTCGGATGTAATTTTTGTCCCTACTAAAACGATACAATACTAAATATTACATAAAGTCTTCATGTATACAATTGTCTTCAAGACAAACATTCAGCCTTGTTATGTACTAGTATGTTATCTAATTACAGCGAACGACATAATCATATTTTGTCAAATGTCTAAAATTATTTCATCAAAATTATTTTTAAAACTCTAGTAGAAGTATGCGAGGTAATTAAAGATCCGATTGTTTAGCAGCTCTGTGGGTCAGGCACTAGGTTGTTTCTGATAAGATATTACACTTTGGCTAAATGGTCCATGGTTTAAGCTCTGCAGCTGTAGTTTTGGATATCTTGGAATATATCCAATTCCCATAAAAACATCAACATGTGCACAAAACCATCCAAAGATTATTCTGTGCAAGTTTCTTTTCAATCCGTTTTTTAGAACAGAGGCTTTCAAAAGCCTGCATAGCTAACCTGTTTTATATAGCCAATGAAATTGCATTTCCCCGTTGTTAAATAATCCTGTAGTGTTCTAATTTCTACTGCGATAAACAACATGTTTGTTCAGATCAAAGATTATTGTCTTTTGATCTCAACTAGTTTAGATGCCTCTGATAAGAAACGGTTTTAGACCTTTCCCCATTTGTTTCTTTGTCAAATTAGTTCATACAATGGCAGATATCTTTGATTTCCACTCAAATAAACAGAACCAGCTAATAAATATTCAAATACAATAGGGCTTCGTTCAGCTTGCAGAAAAGATGGCATATGAAAATTATTCCCATAATGTAGAGGACCATCCGATAAATATTGCTGAAAAGTTTTTTTCCATTGATTAACAGGTTTCAGAGTAGTAATTTTTTTTATTCCCTGAAGTCTTTTTAAAAAAAACATTCCGGAAGGGTCCTTTGCTAAACTAAGTCCAACAGGAATAAATTTAATCCACATATAGGAGGACCAATAAAAATGCACAATCATACAATATGGCTTCAATCAGCTTTGCAGATTCTAAGACGACGTCTAAAAAATCCCATAGGGTCCTTTGTTAAAAAGTATCGCTGTGTCAAACATTTAGAGTTTCTGTGTGGAACTAAACGTCTACATGGAACACAAATTATACTTCAAATGTTTACAATTCAGTTTCAGTCTAGTTGTTATAGCTTTGAAATTACTAGCAACCACCATTTTTTCAACCTTATAGATTAAGGGTAATAACTCCTATAAGGTGTCATCAGACAATATCTGAAAAATTAAATGATTTTGGGGCCTTATCCTTTAGGATAATTAAGTAATTTACAGCTTTTCTCTAAATGTTATTTAATTTATAACACAAAACAGATTATTTTGTCCGAAATTGTCATTAAAAGGCAACAACTAAAGTCATCTGACAATTGTGTAGGCCCTGGTTGCTGATCATTTTTTCTATATACAGGTTCACTAAAGTCATTATGGCTTTTAAGTTACAGGGCTAAAACTACACATTTCACTAACATTTTTAGTATATAGTTACATGATAAAAAACTGAAAATTTCGTATAAAATTGTAATTACAGGCCAATAACTCCTTTAAGGAGTATTTCGACAATTTTGGAACAAATATGTGTTTTGTACTCATTGTCATGCTGATCTTTTAATCAATTTAAAATGTCAGTCTAGCTCTTATAGTTTTCAAGTTACATTGTTATAAGCTATATTTTCAGTAGAGAAGCCATCTAGTACGTACAATCTGTGTCCATTGATCAACACCCAGGGTGCAAATTTGAAACAAGGGTAATTGTGGCCAAATTGAAAAAAATTGCCAATTGGTTTCAACAGTGGGTTTCAAAGAAGATTTCTATAGTCATCTGACAATGGACTAAGAAATAATTTGTAGACCTTGCTATGCTGATCATTTTCGCAATTTACAGTTTCGCTCTAGATATTATGACAGTTAAGTTACAGGTCATAAACTACAAATTAAACCAAAAAATGTTATTGAAGGAGCAATCAGTTTTCAGACAAAAAATATTGTTTATGCCTTGTCCTGATTATTTGTGCTATTTAGTTTTACAATTTACAAAAACTCGTCATTTTGTCTAAAACTGTCATAAAAGCGCAATGTATTTCACAATTTACAGTTTCACTCTAGCTGTTATGATTTTTATGTTAATGGGCAAAAACTGAAAATAGCGTACAAAATTGTCATATTGGACTAACTCCTATAAGGAGTAGTCTGGCAGTTTTGGACCCAATAAGTGATTTGTAGGCATTCTCATGCTGCTCATTTAGTTAATTTACGGTCTTAAAAGGGTAAAAATAGTATTCCAACCTTTTAGTTTTTAAGTTATTTTGTAAAAACTTAAAATCGCACTTTAATGGAAATTAAAGAACCTTAGTGAGCATGCTCACATACCCCACACTCCTACATACCCATCAAGCTCTATGAAATTGTGATCAGTAGTTTCTGAGAATAAGCCCATACGAGTTGTTTCATACATAAATTCAAAGGTTCAAAGTTCATAAATCCTATAAAACATATCAGATCACTTCCCGTTAATATCAACAACTAAATATGGTGTCCTTCATTACTACCAAGTTTCATTAAATTTTAATCAGTATTTAGGTACTGAGGAATGGCAGTTACAATAATATTTTAAGAAATTTCTTAGCTCAAAAGAAGAATAACAAAACTTATCATAATTTCCTATTAATATGCACAACTAAATATGGTGTCATCTATTCTTACTACGTCTAATAAAATTCTTATCAGTAGTTACAAAGGAGTTCCACTTAAGAATATTTTGAGAAATTTTTAAGTTCAAAAGGAGAATAACTCCGATAAAAATATTCTATCATAATTTACTGTCAATATGCAAGTTTGAATAAATTGGCAAAATGATTTCAGAGAAGAAGATTTTTTTTAAAGTTTACGATCAACAAAGGAACCCAAGAAATGGCAAAAGCTGACAGACATTTGGTCCAGGTGAGATAAAACGAACACTTTGTAGAGGACTGTGGATAAACATGAAAAGTACAATGTTAATAAAACTTTGTAGTTTCTGAACAAGGTATTTAAAACTTTTATAACAAGGTCCAATATTTAAGTTCTGTTGTGGCAGTCTAGTATTTATGATCGATGCAAACATCATAAACTTTCAAGATCACCAGGGTAAAAAAAAAATTCAAATTTCCTACTTGTTTCCTAAAGAACACAATACGGACGGTGAGCTAATGCTCACTAGATATATCCCTGCTGTATATCAACTATGTGTAAAAATCTAAGTATTTGGTAAACAGGAAATAGATGACCAAGGAGCATGAAATCGCTACACATCATTTGGTATTATAGGATAAAGAAATATGCAAAATATCAGGCTTACGTATCCTGTTGTTGCTAAGCAAACTGCGACCGAAATTTTTGTTACAGACAGATAGACAGTCAAGGGTAAACAAGTACTATCTTTAAAAAAAGATATTCGACGCATTTAACTCCTAGAGATGTATGCAAGGTAGAACGGAAACTGACCAAACAACAATAAGAAACAACGTTTTAAAAAATTATCAAACGAAAGACAGAGACAAGAAACATTAACGTTTTCTTTCATTAATGTGTGTGTGGGAAGTAAATAATTAACGTGTTGCGAACTGTATTCAATCAAAATAAAGCTATAATATAAGATGGTTGCTACATTCATGGATTTTTAAAATATTATTAAACAATAAGGTATTTTCAAAAAGAGACTTTGCAATTAGAGCTCCATCTCCTGTCTCCACGTGAATGACGACGGACGCAAAGAAAGAAGATTGGCATTAATGGCTTTAAAAATCATAGAGCTAACAATGAACATATTTAAATATCCCCAATGAAAAGCTATTTCAGAAGTTGAAGACCACAATGGTAAATAAAAAAACATACAAACCTTTCTATATATATGTCGGAGTTGTAAGTATTTTCTTGTGATGTATCGTATTTATTAACTCGAAAACAAGTTAGTTAGTCAAAACAGCACAAATTTTTAAAATAAATTTCATAAGCAAATATGTACTTACATGCATCAAGTAATATTCATTCACATGTATTCATTATAGTTTGATATTTTATTAATTGGACCATCTTTTAAAATGGGAACTTCTAAGTAAAATATATTTTAATTGTATTAACATCCACACAAAATGTCAATTCAATGCTCATAAAATGGTAATTGAAATCGGTAATTTATATGCTATCCCAAACATGGGGGGGGGGGGGGAGATAAGCCGTATCTTTAGATAATTGAAATAAATAATTGCAACGAAACAATCAGTGAATTTTACTCTTAATTCTATGTGCTGTGTGTATAGCAAACAAAATGTGTTATCTAACCACTGTGTCTCATACTTGTCATTTGGCGTTCTGACAATTACCAATGACCTACTTAACTTTGTGTAGGATCATTTGTATGACAATAATTTCACGACAGAGAGTCAGAGAATGAGAAAATATGGGGTAAAACATCACCGGCGTGAGGATTGTTTACAGATAAGATGGTCAACAAAGCAAATATAATTCTACCCCAGACGAAATGCGCAAAAAAAATTACACGACGTATGGTTTTATCATGTAATTATTGTTTATCAGTTCTGAATGGCATTCTTTTCGCATAAAAATAATTATCTAAAGTTTAATTACGACTACCAATTGTTTAAAAACACCAGTCTGCTGGAATAATAGTTGGGAAATGCAAATAGGAATGCTTTTCAGAGTATACTATAGTAGATTGTTCGAACGCAGAATATTTTACTATTTTTGTCCAATCAGAATGCAAGCTTGTCTTCAGTAATAGTACGTTACCATGGGTAGGCGTCTTTTAGTTCAAAGGTCACAATTCAAAAATATACCGACCTATATCCACCTATTTTTTTCAAAGTGGGGGTATAATGAAATATACAGTGTAATATAGGATTACAGATGCTATGCTGCTACTGATCCACTACTGAGGATGTAAAGGAATGAAAATTGTTTATGATACTCTTGACAGGGTTTTATTACAGGACACAAATGCTAAACAAATTACATACTTATAAAAATATGCAGCTTAAATGTTTACGATTTTATTGCTTCAAAAAGAGACTTAATGGTAAACAACAAGAGATAAGGTATGCATGTTATCTATAATAATCAATCATACTAGTAGTAATGATCAATAATATCTGTTTTTACATGCAATACATGGCTCTATCTTAAGAAACATTTTACACATTATTTACCAGTTTATATGTGTTAGCATATAATGTAAACATACTTTTTTGCTGTAGTCTAATTTTTGCATCCCATTAAAAGCTGCAAAAAATAATACCTGCAAATGTGCACAAATTATATTATTTCTTATGTAACCAAGTTAAAAACATGAAAGTAAGACCTGTGTATTGGACAACATCACATGATGCGTGAAATTTAGTACTCATGAAAATAAATAGATACTATAGATAATTAAATGATGAAACATGCAGAGCTCTAACTTATCCTCTTACTGAATAATGCTCATTTCTCAATGAATATGTTAAAGACTATAAAAACTAATTTAATCAACAGCTTCATGCACTTCTTTTTTTCTGCCAACTAACTCTCTAAATGACAATCAACTAGATTTTTTCAGAGCAAATAAGATGACCATAGTGATTCAACAAAGAAAATCTTACAACATTGTACATTGTAAATCAAACAAATGTGGACTGTGAGCATGCTCACAAAGCGATACCCCCGCTTCGATTTCAAGTCCAATTATCTCCACTTGATGATATCCGAGGTCTATAACAATCCTTCATGCACATCTACATATAATGTACTTCCTTTATGCCAAGTTTCATTAAATTTCATCAAGCTGTTTAGGAGGAGTTGCGCTTACAAGGGATGTGGACAGACGACAGGCAGACGAAAAGACAGACAGGGCGATTCCTATATACCCCCCCCCCACCCCCCAAACAAGTTTGCGGGGGTATAATGAGTACCAGTATATTTGTAAGTGACTATTGTTATGTAGATGCAATAACTAATATTGGCATGATCATACAAATCTATTGACAAAATTTCTGTATCATTAGATCACTGCTGAGAAAAATCCGACAAAAAATGATGTATGCACACACTGACTGAAAACAGTATATACCCTATTACCTATGGGGAGCAGGGGTATAAAAATCTCGTTACAATTAGATAACTAGACAAAATGGATGCAATGCAGTAGGGCTGAATGCATCAGATCTTATCTTATTGATTTTGTTTACACATTAAAGTCTGAGTAAACCATATAATTTAAATTGGTATTATTTAACAATTTGTAGAAATAGTGAATGATCCAATTTTAAAATCAGATCTTGTTCCAATATATAAGAAACTATGGACCTATAACAAGATCCAATCTGTAAAATTACTAGTATTGTCAACATAATGATTTAGAAAACATACATTTTGTTTTTCTTTTTGTGATGAACTATTCTGGGGTTTTTCTTATATAAATAATTAACTATAATTACACATTAGTGGAACATTTATCATACACACTAATACTGGTGTAATTTGCTGCTTTCAAGTCCTAATTCAGAATGACAAAATGAACAAAAAGAATAATTTTATTTGAGAAGTCCAGAAAATAACAAAGAAGCTAAGTTTAACAATATGACAACATTTTCAAAAAATACAGCTATTAATATAACTGCAATGACAAAGGTAGAAATTGTTAAAATTGAAGGAAGCTTTTACATCAGCCAAAATTGTGTTTGATATAACATCTGATTAAAGATTGCAGAATCTACTTTGCCACTGGTTCATTTTATCAGTAACCCTAAAAACTGGAAGACTAAATAATTCAAGCATTTATCACTAACTTTTTATTCAATAAAAATTATGTTGATTTTTGCTATTTTAAAATCTCATGATAATTGGATAAAATTATTTTGACTAAAAGTATGAAGTGCTGAAATGTGGAAAAACAAATGGACTAGTGCACTACAGTATAACATAGTATTTTTAACACAACTGTAAAAAAACAGTGTTTGAAAATGTTTCTGAAAAAGTTGAGGACATTATACAAATAACCACATCCAACCTGGTTTTATTCCATAAACCACATCGGCACAAAATTAACAAAAAAATCACAAAAGTCTGAAAAGGACAAGATGCAAAGCAAGTACATGCCTTAATAACTCAGGAATGGTTTATACAATATATTGCAAGAAGGTTTCAAAAAATGTACACAAAAGTTTATTAAACAAAAAAAACCAGAACCATAATGTATAAAGTGTTCTAAAAATGACAATGTTCCATTGTCTTGAAAAGTGGAAAAACTTTTCTTGAAATATTCCATAATAGCAGATGCACAACTTCAATACATGTGCAATATTACACAAAATATGTATGTACCAACTTTGGTTAAATTTGCTAGCTGAAGACTAAGTTTCCATGTCTGGAAAATTAGAAAAAAAATATCCTTAAACAAATCCATACTGGCAGGTGCACAACTTCAATACTTGTGCAATCTTTCTATAAAGTTTCCGAGATCTGGGTTGATAACTGTAGGAATAGACCGTATTTTCCTGCCTGCCCGCTTGGTGCAACCCGTCAAAAACTGGTAAAACTACTTGGAAGTTGAACTCTCTTTATACATACAATGCCTAACTACTCTTAATATGTTGGTGCCTGCAATAATTAGTATGTATGATCTCTGAACCTCTGTCGACTCTTTTTAGAATGACGGAATTCATGGTTTGCATATGGTTTCCACTGAAAATCCAATAAAAGATCATTATCAGGAACATGTATTTTGTTCTGCTGGTCCATTAAAGTCTTGGATAAACCAAAGTTGATTGGGTACACTGCTGCTACAGGTGGGTGCCTAGTTAGCTTATCCATGACTAGACTGTTGAATCTTTCAGCAGCTGCTACTTTAAATTCATGAACTTTGGCGTGTCCCTTCCATGCATTAGATAAATGGCAAAGTATAAGATTGGTGATTCTACGATGTGCTGTCATGTCCCAATGAATGCCATCACAAACCCGTCTATGTAGTTGGTGACGAAGATAATAATGAAGATCTAGAAAGTCATACCCATGAGATGTTGCAATTTGATGAGCATAAAAATTAGCTTCTAAAATGTCTAATCTCAATGTAGAATTCATAAATTCTATCTCGGGCACTATGAATCCCCCTCTTGCATCTTTACTGATAGGTAATGTTGCATTCCATAAAACTAGACAGTCTTCTGTCAAACAATTACTAAATCGATTAAAAAGTTTCTCTAAATTTTCCTTGTACATCTCAACACTATTTTTTCCATACCTAAAATGAAAAACAAATGTGAAATTTAGTTTAATTGGCTCATAAATATAACTTACTTGGAATAACAAATAGGGATTTTAATTCTACTTAGGAAGACTGTGTATGCATAAAACACTTAATTATAAGGGGACCATTAGTAATAAGTTTTGGTTAACAGGTTTCATAGAAGAAGCCTCTTTAAACTTTCCCATAGGGTCTTATGTTAAACTTAGTCCTGCAGTGGTGGGTTTTTTTAAATTCACATAAACAACATAAACCTAATACAGGACAATCCAGTTAATACTGGTGGAAAGTTGTTTTTCAATTATTGTTTAATAGGTTTTATAGAGAAAGCCTTTTTAGCCTTTTCCGGTAGGGTCCCATGTTAAAACCAAGTCCTATGGTGGTGGCGATTTTGAAATTCTGATAGGCCAAGGCATAAAAATTTTTTTTATAAAGGACCATCTAATGTATACTTTTCTTTTGTTTCAATTATTGATTTAATTTCAGTGAAAAAGCCTTTAAAGACTTTTTTCCTATAGGGGTCTACATGTGTGCAGTCTTCATGCTAGTTGTAAATTATGTACCCTGCATTCGGTCAGGCCACATACTAGCTATATAGTAGATCCACCTGCCTGGCCAAAATTTTCAATACAACACAATCAAATTATGAAGTCTTTGTGTTACAGATCAAATGATTTTAATCAAAATCTCCATATATATTAACAGTTGAGTTTAATGGCTACTAGTAAATTATATTAAAAGAAAATAAATATTTCAATTAGGGGTTTCATTCAAATTCATTCTACTAATTGTCAATTCAGAATTAAAATTTTTACAGGGAAATCATATTTATCATCAGCATCTTTATCATAAAGACTGAATTTGTAGATCAAAAGCTGATTCCAGTCCTGATTTTGTATGACAACAGTTAATATATTTAGAATGATGTTTTAATCCATCTAAATGCATGACTTGAATTAAAAGGGAACAACCATGGAATATACTAGCATCAAGTCAATTAACACTAATTTTTAGGTGATTTCGGTCTAGTTAATTTAGATGACAAATGTCAACTGATGGTCAGGGGCAAAACAAACAATCATCAGACTACATCTCATGAAATTTATTTGCCTGTCATTTGGTCAGACACAAATAAATAGACTTCTGGTCCAATGGCAATTTTACCGGACAGTTCAGCAGACCGGCATATTTCCTGTAAGACTGCCTATGTTAAAACTTTAAACTTAGTCCTGCAGTGGTGGCCATTTCTGATTGGCATCAAAAACAGAAACCTTATAGCACACTTTCCAATGCATACTGGTGATAAGTTTCATTTCAATTGGTAAACCAGCTTCAGAGCAGAAACCTTTTATTACTTTTTTCTAATAACTTTGTTTGCATGATAAACTAAGTACTGCTGTGGTGGCCATTTTGAAAATAAATAAAAATATTAAAATTTAAAGAGAACCATCCAAACAATATTGCTATTCAGTTTTGTTTCAATTGGTTCAACAGTATGTGACCATATATCATAGAGAGACATTCATTGTTTGATTTTTCATCCAAAAGCAAGATTGCTGACAAGTCAAATTCTATATATACAAGTACCCCATGGCCATCCCCTGCTACTTTATTTAACTAATACACCTAAACTTACCTAGTAATATCCCACAAACAGGAATTCATGATGATAACATCAGGCCTTGGTTCTTTACACAAATCAGCCAAAATGGATTCCATATAGGTATTATAACAACGAGTGACAAAATAAAACCGCAGAAGATTGTGGTCTGTTTGGTACTGCCTAATTTCTCTGTAGCTCTTTCCATTGTGCATTTCTCCTTTTTGTCCTCCCTCAATCAACTGGTCACCATTAAATGAAAATTCTCCCTGTAACAAGAATTCAACATTTAATACCCTTATCAGTTTAATAGCTAACAGTTTCCAAGTGGTGGCCATCATTTAGGATAGGCAGAAATCTCGAACTATGGAATACATTTTTACAATATTAAAATTTAATCAACAGATTTTTTTTAACTTTAGTTATTCAGAATGCAAGAATGGCCCTGACAGCTTTGATAAATATTTGATCAGCTGTAAAAACTACAAATATGTTAAGTACGACCCAATGATCATTCCTATCAAGTTTAGTTTTAATTGGCCAATTGGTTTTACAGACCAAAAATTTACTACTGCTTACCAAGATGGACAACAAGATTATACATGACCCTTTGCATTAAAGTTTTAGTTTTTCAGCACTACAAAAACATGTACATATTACAGTGAAAAGTTTACAAAGAATCAAATGAATCAATTTGTATATGATATAAACTATTGTCATGATTGTGCAGTTTTATGTAAATAAATGTAAAACCAGCATGAGATAGTAACTTAATCAGTCTAATGTGCTTGTCAAATCAAATTGAACATTTTAAGATGTACACCTTAGTCAAAGCGGAAGGCAGCTTAAAAGCAGTTTACAATCCTTCCTAGTTTTCAAATTTTAGACAGTTTTTAAACCTTCATAAACATGCCAGTTCTCTATTTAGTTTAAATCTATTAATAAACTTCTGGGGCCAAGTCTTGTTTACAAAATGTAAAAAATGTTACATTTTCAATCCTGGTATAAATTTGCCTGGAAAATTATGCATAGACACAAAAGTGTGCAGATTTGAATTTTACTTATGTAGACCATATAAATATATAGACTTTAGTTAATTTTACCATGTACAAAAAAATCAGAAAATCTTATTTAGAATAGGGATAAATCAATTAAAATCACTCCAAACCATACAATAAAAGCCTTTTTGAGAAAGCACTAAAACAAGGTCATAATAATTCAAACTTATGGTTTAAGCATGTTCATTTGTTATATGTGGAAAGCGACCTTAAACAACGGTATGGAACAGATAAGTTTCTGGAAATTGTTCAACTTCGGTGGCTCAAACTACTTTTGGCGAACCCAGCAAGTTCGAGTTATCGAAGTTCTACTGTAATTTAACAAGTCTTAAATTTTGTTTCTCCAATTTGTATTTGACTTTGCCACTAAAAAATGGCTGACAGGAAGTATCCAATTACGGCATAGCAGATGTTTAGAACTGCTAAAAACTGCTTAAGAACTTATTAAATTTTATAAACAGTTATAAGAACTGCATACATATATGTATGTAAAACTGCTAAGAATAACAAAAAAGAACAAAACTGCATGCAACTGGTAACAAAAATCCTGGAACACATCTATTTTAGCAGGTGCACAATTTCAACACATGTGCAATCTTTCATTAAAGGATGAAGTTTTATAGATCTGGGTTAAAAACAGTAGGGGTTGATTACACAACATAATTACATTACACAACATAATTACCCTACTAGTATTTTCCTTGCCAGCACCCATCCAAAGCCCATCTGCCCACCATACTTTACCATACTATAATCCAGGTTTGCACTTCATACAACCCAACCAAAAACATGAGTTTTCAAAAATCTGATAAAATAATGATGCAGGAAAAAATAGTCAATTGTATTCTACTAAGTTTACGGCCATGATGACAGTGATTACAACTCAATTTTTACCTTTACAGGACATTTGGGAGGGTTATGCTACATTTTTTACCTGCTCCAATGCAAGAAATTTATTGGATCCAACACTTGTACTATTCAATAAAAAATAATTGCAATTTACTGGAACAGAAGGACTGAAAAGAAACCATGACCAGACATTCTGCACCATAATTTTTAACCTGACTTCTAAGATCAGAATTGCACTTAGTCAATTTTTAGGGGACATGTCTTCGGAATCACTGAGATTATGGACACACATGCCAACTGATGAAAATAGCTCATGAACCTGACCCTGTGAATTATTTTAGCTAATGATATTGCATGAAAGAAGCAAAAATGTAAGTATTCACCTTTTTTTTCAGGTCAGCTTCAGTAAGATATTTGTTCTTTTGAAGAAGCAACACTAAATCTTTGTAAGTTCCTCTCTGTACTACAAAAAAAATATAACAGCATATATAAATCAATTGTAATTCTATTATATGTTTGTTTGTTTGATTGTTGTCGAATGCAACTTTCAGCAATTTTTCAGCTATATCATGGCATGCAGTACTTATTGGGGGAGGAAGCCAATGTATCGTAGAAAAACCTTGACCTTCTGTAGGAAAATGGACAATCCTTGTCAATTAAGATTGGAGTCAAGTGCACTCTGCCGCCGAGACACTAGAACCCACTCTCAGTGTTGACTGACCACATGATCAATAGTCGACAAACTACCTTAACCACTAGTCCACCAAGGCCCCCTTATATTGTTTGGAAACTTTGTGTAAACCTAATCATGTGTTTCTTACTTAAATCCTCAAAAATTGAATTCTTTTGGCCTTTTTGTTTCTGTGAAGATATTTTAAAACAGCCAATCAGAAATGCATTGTATAGTAGCTGGTTTGCCTTGTTGCAAGTCACATCATCAATACATAGTAATGGCAAGGGCACAAATGCCTATATCCAGGCAAGCTTCAACAACATAAAATTGATTAAGCATCTGGATGAAAAATAAGGCCAATTTTCATATTTGTCAAAACCAGCAAGATTCCTCATTTTCTAGGAAAACCATAAAACTTATATAAACCTCCGTTTTTGGCAAAAGTACATGTATAAATTTTAGGTAATCAGTGTTTTTGAACTTTTCCTACTCTAGGGGTCATTATGACCATCTACAACTGGGTTAAGGGAGTCAAATACAAATTTCAAGGGTCATTTTTATTATTCAGTTTTTATGACAAAAAAGTAAACAATACCACTGCCTTAAATTACATTTAAAGAGATTGTAATATGATTTCTGCATGAATATATACCTCTGAAATAATTAATACATATCTTGTGTATGAATAAAAAGTTGTTTAATTTTGTGTTATTAGTCTCTTATACAAATGATTTTAATAATTGTTTACAAAAAAGTTTGACAGTATCATGCATGTGCATATAAACAGAATTAAAAAGAATGGATGTTTATGGTATGAAAAACAGCTAAGATATAAGATATGAAAAGTTTATTTTTATCTGTTTAGTTTTCTTGAACAAAACTACATAAGGTCTGTAGAGCTATTGAACAGCCGAAAATAACCACAACAGTTGAAACAGTTATAAATGTCCAAAAGCAAATACAATAATATATTTTAGCAAGTACACATGAAGTATGTGATCATAAGTACACTAAGGTAGTTTTAAAGCAGATCTCTGAAAGGTTTTGGAACAGACAGTTTGCACTTTGTAGTGTTTGGTCAGGATGGTGCGCTGAAACTTTGTAACTTAAAAAAAACATTTGTTCTCGTCATGCTCATTTGGAACATTCTTGTCCATATTATCATTGCCAGTTAACCGTTTATCAGTAAAAAACATTGCTATAAATCTAGTTACATGTAGTTATACTAATCCCAGCCTTAATCAAATAAAATGTAATTGAAGTTCCACATGTATACAGAACTTTGTGATTAGTGTTGAAGATTGATTGATTGATTGATTGATGTTTAAAGTCCAGCAAGCATAAGTGTTGAAGATAAAGTCAGAGGATTTTCTGAAGTAGTAAACTGGTTAGCATTGAAAAAAATCATTTTTCTTAGACTGCAACACAAAGGAAACCAGATTTTTACATTTAATGTCTAAGATAAACTACAAACGCTGATGGTTTGTATGCCAATTAAAATATGTACTATAGTTTATTTTCCTATGTCATGATGAACCTCTGGGTGAAATTTTTTGTGGTAAAATTTTTTTTTATGCGTAGAATATGCACAAACCTGCATTTATGGAAACGCTGGTAATACAACAAAGCTGCAGAATTCATTCAATTTTTGCAGGTCAGCTACTAGACATGAAATTATGAGAAGATGAAATGCTAATAATGTAATAAGTTCAGATTATGCTCAAACAAATGGTTCACCAGGGTCAATATAATGACCAAAAAGAAACTTACTGGAATCTCCGATGACAACAATAAATTTGTTGTGTAGCAGCATGTCCACATCTTTCTGAAGGAATATCTCTGTATATGCTGTATACATATTTCTCTGAAAAAATATTACAGGTCATAAAGAACTGTACTAAATATAATAATTAGTTTGTTTATGGTAACAAGCCAAGACCAGTTTATTTTGTCTATATGACAATTCACCAGACTTTTATTTTTTTTTAACATTAAGTTCTATAGCCAAAAAAAAAGGACTTACAAACACAAAATCATAATATGCTCATTGTCAAAAGATAAAAAGTATAACATAACTATAGCTGTTGACCTTCAAATAATATTATTTGATTTATTAGCAGGTACAGTTTTATTGTATGCATCTGAAATATGGGGGTTTGAAAAAAAAAAACAGACGTTTTCAAGAAAGTCCAATTAAAAGTTTGCAAAATATTTTGAAAATGTATAATAGTAGGTAACAGCACATCAATTAGAGCGGTGTCAATTGGAAATCATAATTAAATGCAAAATGATATTATTTTAGACTAAATTATTGACGAATGAGAATAATTTGGAATAAATTATTGATGCATGAGAATAATTTATTAATGATAATGAATAAAGTTATGTTAAATTTACATTTAAGAAACAATGAAAATATAAGTGGACTTTTCAGGTAAAGCAGGGATAAAACTAAACAATCACTGTAATGGCCTTTATTTTTGAATATGGACTATATTTTGGATGATGAAGTCCTAATCAATAATCAACTGAATGACAGTTTATTTAAATGTGGTTTAGTAGTGCAAATAATTTGGCAGGAGAAGCTTTTTACATGTACATGTATTTTACCAAAAAAAGGAATGTAAAACTTAATTGGCCCTTATAAAAATTCAAACAGATGAAATATAGAAAAGTATCCAATGAATTTGAATGAAAAATATTATTTCAATGAGGTAATTGTAATTGTGAGTCTAGCTCTGTTTTTATCTGTCTCAATATTTTTGCTAAAAGTGCCAACAAAAACGCGATTTGTTTGCTTCAAAACTCATGTCTTTTTTTGGATTGTAAGTCTAGTATTAACTTATTTTTCACCAAAAAATCGAGTTCTTGTTGTTTTTGTAAAGTGTGGATTATATTTTAAAGCTCAATTTTTGTGATACATGACCTACTCACAGGTCTACTTTGTACATATCATAATTGAAGTTACACTGTAAACTTAGGGAAAACAATTTAAATTAGGTACATATCAGCTGAGCTGGTTATGGATAACTAAAAATAGAGGATCTTAAGAGCCTGTATTGCATTCTGACTTACAAAAAAACTTTTTAAGAGATATGACTTTTCTTGCAAATTTCTATATCAAACGCTAAAAAGTTTATGTGAAGAAGTTGTTTCTATCAATGTTGCCATGTTGAATTTCCAATAAGCAGCAATGCAGCAATTTGAAGGACAGCAATCTTGTATTTGGGATTGAAACAAAAACTCAAAATATGTAAAATACCATATGAGGTACATTTCTACAATTTCACAATTCCTTCTGCCAAGCAGTATGAAGAAACAAATTTTGAAATTTCAGCTAATCAGAATGCATTTGCAGCAGAGCTCTATCAGCCATGTTGAATTTCCTATAATTAGCTAGAAAAACTAAAAAAAATAAGATAAACATCCAACCTTCATTTCTTCATAATTTGGCTTCACTGGGTGCAAAATTGTATGTTTTTCCCATATGGTTCTATGTTTAAATAAGTTCTGTGATGGTGGCCATCTTGGATTTTGGATCGGCAAAAAGAACTCGTGCCTTGTAGAGGACATTCTAATGAACATTTCTGCAATATTTCAAATCAATCTGCCAAGCGGTTTATGAGAAGGCGATTTTTGAAATGAAGCCAATAACTAGAGGCTCCCAGGAGCCTGTATCGCTCACCTGAACCTGAAACCAAACAATCCTTTTTTATCCAGCTTTTCTTGGCTATAAGGAATTGCCCAACACTCCTGCAAAAGTCATTAATTTTGAACTTTTAAGGGAAATAATTCCTATAAGGCCAAAATAAATTAATTGTGTGTTTCCGATTTCCTGACCCTGCGTCCTGTTTGGACGCCGACCCTCAAACATTTTATCAACTTTTAAACATTCGGATATTTTTCCGTTCATTTATGTGTACGATTTTATATCTTGCGTCTTAAAAATGTTTGTATAAACCAACGGAAAACGGAAGTGATTCAAATGTCTTTAAAACACAGCCAACAGCCATGTGGTGTTATTGCAATTCGGATTGCAAAATGCGTCCACGTACAGGAACCTAAAAGTATTCATGACATCGCTTCTTGGTCACTCAGACATGATGAGCATTTTTAAGAACATCACAGCACCTCTTCCGCCGACGGGTTTGATGAAAACAACCTGCTACCAAAGCAGTATGAAGTTGACATTTTTTGCCCCACAACAATAGACCAAAAATCTGAGTCGTTTAAAGTTGACAGAACATTAACAGAAGGAGAACTTGCAAACACGTTTCATGAAAAATGAATTGACTTTCACTGTAAAGGAAAACCAGAGTTTGAGGAGCAATGGGCTTTGACAAAAACCGTACAACAATGTGGTGACAACGCCACAAAAACAGCCAGAGGGCGACAGTTTGTAGAAAAAAAGAAAAAGGTGTTTGTTTGAAAATAAATGAAGATAAAGCTCTTCCCCAATTTAGAATGACTTGGTGTATGATTCATGTTCACATTATAAATTAATCAGCCCCAGCACCATGTCTTCTTTTACATTCTTTTATGTTTCTGTGACTGCACCCCCCCCCCTCAATATTAAAATTTATATATTAAAGCCCCCCAAAAATCAGATCTTATTAAATCCATACAAGACATTTTACATTGTGTAATATCTGTGAATGTTGCAACACATTTTTCTCAAAATTAGACTTGGTGTATGATTCCTTCCTATTTAATATTTATAAATAAATCTGCCCCAGCACCATGTCATCTTTTACATTCTTTAATGTGTCTTTGACTGGTCCCTCCCTTTAATATAAAGCACAAAAAACCATATTTTACGAAAAACCCATACAAAAACAAAACTTTTTTTTAACATTTTTTAATATCTGTGATTGGTCCCTTGCCATAATAATATTAAACTTTGAATTTGAATGTTTCAACACCACAACATTTTGAAAACAAAATTAAATGTTTTAACAAAATAAATTTGTTCCCCTACCTACCCAACCTACTTTTTTCAAGAGTTAAATAGGAAACACACTATTAACTTATTTTGGCCTAAGGAGGAGCTTTTGATGCTTAGAGGAAGAAGGGAGGTTCACTTCAAATTTGCTGTACCTGTTACACTTTTTTAACTATCAGTAGAAAACTCTCTTGACTCCCCCCCCCACCCCCCCCCCACATTTTCTATTTTAAGCCAACATAGCTATGTAGGTAATCAGGTGTCATGATTTGCACAATTTTAGTAGAGGACGTCCTAAAGATGATGTGTGCAATGTTTCAAAGCAGTCCTTTAATGGGTTAAAGAGGAGAAGATTTTTTAAAATCAACTCTTGTAAAATTGATCAAGGAGAATAATTCCTAAACGGTTCATCAGACAATCTTAACCCTAAGTAATTTTTGTAGCCCTCATAGAGCAGAACAATTAAGCAATGCTAACTTTTTCTCTAGTTCTAATAATTTTCAAGATTTTGAGGCAAAATGTCAAAAATAATCAATTTCGACAATTAAAGGGCAATAACTCCTATAAGGGGTCATCATACAACTTTGACCTAATGGAGTGTTTCGTAGAGCTTTTGATGCCGATAAAGGCATGTCACTTCGGTTTTCCTGTATCTGTTATACTTTTTGAACTATAAGCCAAAAATTGTATTTTGACCCCCCCCCCCCCCTCTGTCTTTTTTTAGCCATGGTGGCCATGTTTGTTAATCTGCAGCCATGGTTGTTGCAAACTTGGTCGAGGACATTTTACTGATGATGTGTGCAAAGTTTCAAAGAAAGCAATCCCTTCAGTGGTTTTGGAGGAGAAGATTTTTAAAGAAAAGTTAACAACGACGGACGCCAAGTGATGGCAATAGCTCACATGACCCTTAGGGTTAGGTGAGCTAATAACACATTAATGGCACTGGCAGCCATGTTTAATATCAGCACCAAAAACTCAAACTTTGTTAAGAACCACCCAATAAACATTCTGGCAAAGTTGGTTCCAATTACATTTGGCCAAGTGGTTTTGGAGAAGAAGATTGAAATGTGAAAAGTTTAAGGCTGAAAAGGATGGACGTCAAGTGATGAGAAGAGCTCACACAGACCCTTTTGGTCAGGTTAGCTACAAAGAGCTAATCTAAATAACAATATCACTTTGACATGGCATAAAATCACCGTCTCAGACTTATCTTTGGACCAAAAAATTTATGTTTGTTAGTTTGAAAGGTTTTTAATGCCACTTTCAGTGCAATTTTTAAACCATCTCATGCCGTACAATTTTTATTGGACTGGAGGATGATGCTGGAGTACCTGACCTTTGGTAGGAAAACTGGCAATCCCTGTCAACTAAAATAGCAGTTAAGCACTACCAACATTGAATGTTTAATCTTCAAACTCAGTGTTCCAGAAAATATAATGGTGTGACATTAGTACCATCCCATTAGTGACAGCAGTCTCTTACTTGCTTCTCCCTTTAATGCATTAATGAAAAAAAATGATCTGTAGTATAATTGTATACAATTGCAGGGATGGTTTGTTTGTTTTGAATGTTTATTGCCACTAAGGAATTTTTTTGCACATAACATAAAACTTGTGGATGAATTATTCAACAATATCAGGCATCAAAATAAGGTAAAAACATATTACACTGTGGATGACTACCCTAGTAGGATCAATATTGAAGGGATTGCTCGCCTCACAGGTCAGAACTACTAATCATGTTAGTATTAAGGCTATTTCTATATTACAATTTATCGTTTTACAGGTAAATTGTGTTCCAGATTATTGTTAATTCTTACAAGTTAAAGTTGGAAATAGATTCTTATTAATAGTAATGTAATTTTCAGATTGAACTATTCATTAAATTTATAATATTTCACTTAGAATTTTAATTTCAAAATTTCTGAACTCCAAAAATAATTTATTTTTACGCATTTTAAACCATAAGTAGTTAACGTGGTTTCCATAATTATTATATAATATCAAACTACTTGATGTACTGTAGATTGTCAGGCTTATGTTGGTATTCGTATTATACATGATATAGAACAAGTGTAAAAAAAAGATGAGTTTTCAGACTTTCAGTCCAATCAGTGCCACCGCTCCATTCCTCGTTCTCGATAATGAATTCTTAATAAGCAAGGGTTTTGAGAATGATTACCTTTTGTTTGTGCTTATTTAAAGGTACTCTTAAATGTACCTGAACAAATTAGACTCTAATAAATTTAGTAAATTAAAGAGTGATTCTGTCGCCCGCTCTTTCAGAGTTGATGACGCAAGTGACCTTCAAGGGAAAAGAAAAAAACAGGAGTGTGATTTAGAATAAGGGACAGTGACACGTATGTAATATGTCTACCTGTTGTGTAAGATGTAGATAGCAACAATCAAACTTTATTTTCGAAAACGTTAGGTATCTATCTTCTGCCAAGTTTAGGCACACCTGCAGTATTAATGTCCTCTCGAGTCAGGAAAGAGTTTAATACACGAATACATTTATACAAGTTAGACAAAATATTTTTTGGCTTTACCAGTGACCTATACATTTGCTTAATATATAATCCACCAAGCGGGTCATCATATTCTAAAAGCCTTGACATTGATATACTCCAAGATATAGAAAAAGATTTAATTTAAGTATAAAAAATTGGGCAATGTGACACTTTGTGAAGATTTTAATGCCAGAATTGGTACCCATCTAGATTTCATAGAACAGGACAACAATAAGTATATTCCTTTGTTTAAATCATATCCAGTTGATCAACAAATATCCACTCGCATTTCCCAGGATAAAAAATGTGACGCCAGAGGTAAAGATCTTGCAGCACTCTGTATCGGTAATCAATTAAGGCTTTTGAATTGGAGAATATTTGGTGACTCGTTTGGCAAACTATCATGTTATACTCCTAATGGTGAAAGTACTGTGGATTATGTTATTGTATCACAAAATATCATCAATCAAATACTGTATTTTCATATTGCAAATTTTATTCCAACGCTATCAGATTGTCATTGTAAAATCGAATGGGAAATGTCTGCTAATTATACATGTAATATAAATGATACAAATATCTCTCAAATTAATTTGGTTGATATTTCACATGATTTCATATGGTCAGATGGCTCAGAACAGTTGTTTCAATCTGCATTATACACTCCTGAGCTTCAAACAAAACTTTTAGATATTAAAAACAGTAAATTAACTGATATAGATGATGTTAATAAGGCAGCAACCAGTCTTACCAATGTACTCTTAACTGCAGCGAATATTTCTTTAAAAAGACATAAACATAAGAAAAAAGGGGGGCCAAGAAATCAAAAATGGTTTGATTTAGACTTTAAAAAAAAAGAGGAACAACTTAGTAGAATACGGAAAAATATATTCCAGGTTCCCCAAAAATCCCATTATTAAGGCAGTAAGGGGCATTTTTATAAATTATATCGTGAGTATAATAAACTAAGAAAGTTTAAATTCAAATCCTTTAAAAAATCTATAATTGATCAACTTGAAGATTTGCAAACAGACAGCCCCAAAAAACATTGGAGTTTAGTGAATGAACTTAGAAAGGACTTAAATAATGATACAAGCTCTTCAATCAACCCGGACACATGGTTCACACTTTGAAAAATTAGGTAGTGTAAACGATAGATTCTCAGAAAGAATTGGTATTCTTGAAAAAGATTTGGAAAACTTAGAAAAAATTAAATGCTTCAATGAACTTGATAATAAGATCAGTTTATCTGAGATCTCTGAAGCTATTGCAAAATTAAAATGTTATAAAGCTTCTGGTCTCGACCATATCTCCAATAATATGTTAAAATATGGCCAAGCCAGTCTCTTGGAGAGTTTATCCAATATCTTTAATACCTGTTTAACTCACAGCCTATATCCAGAAACCTGGGCAGAAGGCTACATTGTAACTTTACATAAAGGTAATGACCCCTGTGATCCAAATAACTACAGAGGCATCACCATCACTAGTGCATTGGGTAAATTATTTAATGCTATCCTAGATAAACGACTTACAAAATTTTTAGAGAATAATAAAATTATAGATCCCTGTCAAATTGGTTTTACAAAAAAGGCAAGAACATCTGATCATATGTTTATCTTGAGATGTATTCTTGATAAATATTGTCATAATAAGGATGGGAGAGTGTTTGCCTGCTTTGTTGATTTTCAAAAGGCATTTGACACTGTCATACACACAGGAATTAAACTTAAGCTTCTTGATATAGGGGTAGGATCTCTATTTTACAAGATTATTAAATGTGTGTATTCTAATAGTAAATCCAGTGTTAAAATAGGTCAACAAAGAACACCTTGGTTTGATAACAAAATTGGAGTTAGACAAGGGGATAATTTAAGTCCTAATTTATTTAAAGTCTTTATAAATGATCTTCCTAGATACTTTGATAATATTTCTGATGCTATTAAACTTAATGATCATACTGCAACTGCCTAATGTATGCAGACGATGTCATACTTCTATCCAGTTCGGCAACAGGATTACAAAAAAGATTAGACAAACTAGGAAAATACTGTAATGACTGGTGCATGAACGTCAATACTAACAAGACCAAAATCTTGATATTCAACAGAGCAGGACACATCTCCCAAAAATTCTCACTAAATGATTGTACCATAGAATGTGTTAGTAGATATAAATATCTAGGTCTCTATTTTAGTGCATCAGGCTCTTTCTCATATGCACAAGAAGAATTGTATCAAAGGGCACTTAAAGGCTATTTTAAACTAAGTAAAGATTTTCTATCTCATAACCCAAGTGTTAAAACTAGTTTACATGTCTTTGACCATACAATTAAGCCAATACTTCTCTATGGTTGTGAAATCTGGGGCCAGTTTAATACAACAACTGCCCGTTTCAGAAATGGTGTTATTTCTTTTGATAGAATTTTTCTAATATATGTTGTGAAAAATTGCATGTAAGTTTTTGCAAATTTATTCTGGGAACTCACAAAAAAAATAGCAACCTAGCAGTGTTATCAGAACTTGGTAGATTTCCTTTTCACTTTGTCATAATTAAAACCATGCTAAAATACTGGCATAGACTTGAAAATCTTGGCACATCATTTCCATTATTAAATGATGCTTTTTTATCCTCAAAACAATTATTTTGGAAAAAGTTGCCCTCTTGGTATAGTTCAATAAATCAAATACTAAAAACTCTGAAAACATATAATGGTTTATCATCCCTGGGTGACTACATTTTCACAAAAAAACTAAATCAACTGGTTTCTTCTCACTGTATTGATCAATGGCATAATGAATTGATTACATGTTCTGTAGGTAAATTAAGGACCTATACTCTACTTAAAACAAACTGTGGGCTTGAAAAATATCTTGTATTGCTTGACAAAATTGTAGATAGAAAGAAAATTACTCAACTACGTGTATCTTCACATAAACTAATGATTGAACAAGGAAGATACAAAAGTATACCTAGTACTGAAAGATTTTGTTTAAAGTGTACATTGGGACAGGTGGAAGACGAAATTCATTGTCTTTTTAACTGCCCTTCCCACCTTGAAGATAGAAAGCAATTGTACAAATTAATCACAAAGTCATGTCCAAACTTTCATTACCTAAATAATACAGATAAACTCAAATGGTTATTGTGCTGTGAAAATTCACAAGTTCTTCTGTGTCTTTCCCGCTTTATTTCCTCAAATGAGGTAAAAAAATGTAATAAACAATTCATAGTTTTCACTGGACGTCATCTGTCAACATTATTTACCTATTACTGTATGGCCTAAAAAATGCAATGTATACATATATCAAAAAATGAACCTTATTGTATCTACCCTTGGTATCCACTGCATTATAGCGATTATAAACTAATTGCTGTGATGCATTGGGTACGAGGAGGTTCAACACCTACAACATACCAATTTGACCTTTAAGTATCTACCCTTGGTCCCCTCTGCATAATGGCAATCACATTTCGTCATTGTGCATTGGGTACGAGGAGGTCTAACATTATAATTTTTTGGCCATATATACTTCATCTTTAATTTATACCTGTATAAAAATATATATCTTTTGCCACACTATGTATTCAAATATGGGTCACTAGTGAAATTACTATTTTAATACTTAAATGTGTACTATTTTAATACTTAAATGTGTACTATTTTAATACTTAAATGTGTACTATTTTAATACTTAAATTGTTATTGTTTGTCAATTTTGTGAATGATATGTTCAATTGTAATAGTTTAATATATGTTTATGCCAAATTATAATTGTAATGTCATTTGCCCTTTGTGGGCCCTGATTTGGTCTAATAAAATATTCTATTCTATTCTATAGATTTTGTCATTAAATTTACAGTCGAGCCAATATAAACAGGATAAAATACGCAATATCTTTAAAATCTAAAATAACATCTTAGAAGAGTACTCTCAATCTCTAGCTCAATCATCCTACAGTATGAACATTATATAATTATTTCATATCCCTAATAATGCATATCTTCTGTGTATATACCCTGTAGGGGTCCGTCTAAATACTGCTTAGTCCGGGCTAAGTGCACTTAGCCCTAGATATGCACCTAGCCCATGAAGGAATGAATTATTTTTTAATTTTTTAATGCTGATATATTAATTTGAAGATGACAAGGCACTTGTCCAATTTTGGTGACTTTTCATAAAATGGTTATTGAAAAAATAGCAGAGAAATATTTTCATTGGACACGTTCCATTAATCATAAACTAGTCAACAGTTAAAGATTATCACACTTATCTAATTAGGACAGGTAATGTACACAAACAAAATATACATGTTAATCTTTAATTATTTATCAGTTAAAATAACATTAATAATAATTCAAGCCATTTAGAAAAAAAATAACATACAATGCTTCAAGAAATGTACAGTTTAAAATGCAAATATATACAGAAAATGTTCCAAGAAATATACAGTGTATAATACAAATATATACAGGCAATGTTTCAAGAAATATACAGCATAACACAAAAATTATTTAAAATCGTGGTTTTGTCCTACAATTTTTTGGTCTACATCTCTGGTAGGGTTTTGTGTCTATTCGTTTAGTTTTGGGTATTTCACAATTATTGTTAGTCCGTAAGCGGTCCTATTTAAGCTGTCTCTTAGGAATAATCACATATAAATAAAAAGAAGAGATGGGGTCGAGTCCAAGATAATTGTCTTGAAGCATCAAAACCTTTTTAAGATTGGGCCAATCACTCCATTCTTGTAATACCTGTATGAGCGTTAAGATCCGTGCAATGGGAATGCCGTCAGCACCTGACTGGCGAGCTAGAAGCTCCGTCATGCCATGCCTACATGCAAAGGTACTACCAAACCCGCCTTTCATTCAGTACGTAATAATTGTACCCTGAAGAGTCGGTTTGATTGTACCCTTCTCTGGATCTAGCAATACTCCGCTCAAGGCAGTGTATGGTGAATGGAGTTTATATGTATGTGTGTGCAAGACTTGAATAGGTTTTGTTCGCCACCAGCTCTCCGTTATTTCCTCATTACTGTTACAAATATGCAGGAGTTGCAAGCAATATATTTCAAAATTTAGGTTTAAAATAAAATAAATTCATGTCCAACTATATCGGTCATCACGTGACTTTGGTCACCTGTGCTATGATCGTAATATGGCGATGTCGATTTATATAGAAATGCATATATTTCTGCAATTTGTATTAAAGTTAATCGATAACAAAAAAATGTGCTGCTATCTCGTAAAAGTATGACCAATTACCAATATTTTGAGTCCATTTTAAATAGATATTGAATTGAGCACACCACTTCCAATTTGATTTGAAAAAATGCTATTTGCCCAAGAACAATAATAACACATTTGATTTACTATCGACATGAATATATAATGATTGTTAATTTGTATTTTTTAAAGAAATTAATTAAAATTTCTTCTCTTCGTTTCTTTTACACTCTATAAAATCCCGGAAAAATCCAGGGTGTTAATATGCGTTTTAATTTGCGCTGTACTTCAAATAAAAAATATTTAACATTTTTGTACAAGTAGCTTAATATAAAACTGCAGCTCATCGCTATCGTTCTTAATACTTAAATTGCACTATGAAATAATTTTATAAACAAACAGACGGAAAAATCTAATAATAATAGTACACAATTTTAAAAGGAGAATTGCCAATTTACCATCCTGTTCCGAACCCCTGTCCAATTGATTACCCTGTTTGGAACCCCCGTCCATATTGGTTTTTGACTAATCAAGAAACAGAATTAGGATCACGTTACTTGCTTTTCGAGAGGTGAAGTGTCATGAGGTCAAAGGGTAAAAAGTGAATATAATACCGACTGCGTCGGAAAAATGCTATTTTTACCGAAAAATTTTACATTGATACTGTTGAAAAATGTCAAAATGTATGCAACCTACCCCATTTTGTCCAAGAATAACATAATGATTATTTGCTTACATAAAAATGTGCTGCCCATGTGATTATGTTGAAATATGGAACTTTAAGATTTTATCAACCAAATGAGATATTGAATTCGGGAAGTCACTTCCAAATTTATTTTAAAATGACCAATTTTTTGCAGTTGTACATGACTTCGAGAAAAATGGCGACACCGGATGTGGTTTTGGCGGTAAAATTCAAAATATATAAATATACGGGTTTTGTTATATAGTACTTTTGCATCATGAAACTAGTGCCGGACTTGTCATAATACTGTTCCTTTTGTTAGTTTGTTTATAATATACAATACAAATAACATCCTGTATCAGCAGGGGTATGAAAGCCAGGTGTTAACAGGTAGATACCTTTGAGGCCAGTACAAGGGTAATAAAGGTAATTGCATTACCATTCATCTAAAGGAAACAAGATGAATCAGAAACTGAGACAATACATTCATTAATCTAAAGTAGACACCATATGGTGCATAGATAGATGTATGTGTATCGTGTAAATTAATCACTATTATTTTTTCAACTCTGATTTGAGATAATATTGACGAAATTCAATGTATAAGTAATAGTTATATGAAGTATATGTACTTTGTCTATATATGCCATTTGATCAGATCAATTGCACTATATATGCAAGTTGGAAATGACCAATAAAGATATGAAAATAAATATGAATATAATTTACAAATATGGAAAGAATCAAACTCAAAATAAAAAAAAATTATATTACAAATGATTTTTTTCTCTTCTAAGTAGGTTTTCTTAATTATTCATTCTTGACAAAACAATTATTTTCTTAAAATTATTCACAACCTTTCTATTACAGAAATAATTTTGAAATGCCAAATTTCTACTTTATTTTGTAATTGTTTTGACAGGGACATCCTTGCAATCAACATTTTTGTTTGCATTTACAATAATTGTGATCATAACGACATGCTCACAAAAGAAAAGAAAAGCCATAAAGTTGTTAATTAAAATGTTTTCTTTTACATACTAAGGAAATAGAAATGTCAGTTTCGCCCTCTACTATTTTGTTATCTCTCTGTAATGATCTGGGACCAGTCAAAGGTAAATTCGGGAACCAGTTATCGAGTGTTTTACAAACAGAGTTATCTAACATAATTATGACCGATATAGTTGGGTATGAAAATTTCCGGGAATTTTCCAAATTTAGGTTAAAAGTCAAATAATAAATTAAAATTTCCGCGAAACACAAATCATTTAAATTTTCCCGGCAAATAAGTATAAAGAAAAACAATAATTAATTTAATTGTCCGTAAAACATAAATCATTTAATTTTTTTCAGCAAATAAGTTTATAGTAAAACAATAATAACATTTTTAGTTAAGTTCAATTAAATTCTTTCGGTTTGAGTAAAATCTGTATCATTTGATCTTTTGATTTAGGTTTATTTTAAGTTTAGCGTTAAAATAATAAGTGCTAAATTGGCAACAAAACATTTCTATTGAAGTCAATATTGTTTCCTTCAAAATTATTTATGATAGAGTCTGATTGAACAGTTAAAGATAACTAACAAATAATTATAGCAATTAACCTGTTTATTGTGTCACGAGTGGCTTCCCGCAGCGCTTGGGGATTGTATTGTTATGGCGCGTGCCAATAAAATGTTAGATATCTCGCTTATTTTTAAAGATTTCTTTATAAAAAATAATAATTCTACATGAAAATATCAATATCTTTCATATGAAATGTTAAAAAACGTAAAAAATATTAGATTTGATGGGCTAGGTGCATAATTGGGGCTAAGTGCACTTAGCCCGGGCTAAGCAGTATTTAGACGGACCGGTGTTGTAGTCTGTATAACAATGTCCTACATAACGGTTCCAGTAAGAAATATCATCAAAGAGATTTTTAGCACTCAAGTCATTACAATAAAAAAATGGATTCACAACCAGAGTCGCATTTACTTTGTTCTTTGAAAATAAATGAGCACAGCTGGCAATTATTAATGACACTAATGGCTTTCTAACTTACTCAAGTTTGTGACATACCAGGACAAAGTGTTCTACGGTTTCGTCTTGCAGATTGCTTAGATTACAAGTCTTATCAGAGTTAACATTGTTGAAAGGTGCTCTCTTAGACGGAAGCATATATGAACCTGTGATGATCTTTAAACGTACTGGAATTTTGGCAATGTCTAAATTCTTCACTGTATTTTTTCTAGTTACAGGGTGACATTTTCCTATAGTGTATAAAAAACCAATCTTTCCCATAGTAAGTAAGTAAAGTAAGTAATCTTTATTTAGAGTCGTCATAATATATACAAAGTAACAAATTAACATGAGCTCTGTAGGGCTCTTTAAACGACTGAATATTTTTAAAACAAAAAACAAGCACATGCTTAAACGCCAGACATACATAAATATAAAATACAACTTAAAACCATACGTCTAAAGAGATATAAAAAGCATACAAGCATATAAGCATAGAAAGCATACAATCATAAAAGCATTTAAGCATATAAGGCATAAAAAGACACAAAGTATGGTTATTATTAGCAGCACGATTATAAAAACAAAAGCACATACAGCACATAAACTAGGCACAAGAAGGTTAATAGATTAAAGCACTAAAAACAAAATAAAAGGCAGCGCATAGACACAGGCTTGAGACATTGGTCACAGGGCAGCAAGAAGATACATTCACCGACAGGCACTGCATTTACAATTTTCATAAAAACACCATGAAGATATAAAATTTTTAAAATTCCCAAATGTTGATGTATTCCTTCCCTCATTAGGCAAGGAATTCCGGATTCTTGCTGCCTCTTATCCAAAGCTTCTCTTACCGTACCTAGTTGTTCTTGGTCGTGGAAGTTCAGCTATGCCTTTGTACCTAAAATTATAGGAACTGTTTTTAAAATTTACCAGTTCATGAAGAAATTTTGGACCGGAGTTATACAATATTTTGAAGGTCTCTAATGCCATGGTTCTCATTCTGCGTACTTTAAGTGATGGTAGTTGAGATTTTTCAAGCAAAGTGTTGTATGAGCTGTTATAGTCATCATAAATAAATCTTAATCCACGTTCCTGTATTTTTTCAATTTTTTAGTGTTGTGTTCAGAGCAGAAGTGCCAAACTAGAGGACAATAACTAAGATTTGACATAATAAACGAGTGATATATTGTGAGTTTTGAAAATTTATTTAAGTGTGTGCCAATTCGCTTTAGAACATTCAACTGTCTAGCTGTTTTTTTTACATATGTTTGAGATGTGAGTGTTGAAGTCCAGTTTAAAGTCTATAGTAACACCAAGTAGCTTCACCTCATCATATCATTTAATGATGCTACCATTTAGATTGAATGTTGTATCTTGTAAGTTTGTTTTGGGCCCAATGGCAATGGCCTGGAATTTTTCTGGGTTTGCCTGCATTTTGTTGAATTAGAACCTGAGATTAGAGATTTACTATCTTCTTCTAATGAGGAAACAACACATTCCAATGATTTGTCAGACTTAGATAGGTATTATCATCAGCATAGTTGTAAAGATCACATTTATTTACAAACAGAAAGATGTCATTTATGAAAATATTAAATAGCACAGGCCCAAGGATGGAACCCTGTGGAACACCTTTATATACATCAAGCATTTTACTGAGACTGTTGCCAATTTTAACACATTGTTTTCTGTTAGAGAGATAGCTGTCAAGAAGATTTACAGCAGCGTCAGTTAGTCCATAGTTTTTTAATTTTAACAAAAGCAGATCGTGGGGTAGGCAATCAAAGGCTTTACTCAGATCCATAAGTATGGCTGCTACATATCTGTCGTTATCTAGTGCCCTTTTCCAGTCTTCAAGTATCTTTACTAAAGATGATTGGCAGCCATAGCCTGACCGAAAGGCAGCAAGAAAAGGATTGAAAAAGTTTTCAAAGTGTCTCGAAATTTAATTTTCTATGGCTGTTTCAAATATTTTTGATATTACTGGTAGAACACTTACATGCCTGTAATTACCTTTTTCCAAGATATTGTTTTTTTGTAAATTGGCGCCACTTGGGCAATTTTCAACGAGTCTGGAAAAGTAGCACTTGATAAAGACAGATTTACAAGTTCAGTAATAGGTTTTGTTACAGCTGATTTAGCACATTGTAGTATTTTTGGTGATACACCATCAATTCCAGTTGCTTTCTTTATATTTATTCTATTTATACGTTTAGCAACAAAGACTTCATCGACTGGTTTAAAGTTCAGTTTGTCACATTTTTTTATGGTGTCAGATTTATAGTGTTTTCTAATGGCTTTTATACTAGGGTGTTTGTTATTGGTTTCAATGTTTGAATCACCAATATTTTTTGCGACATTGACAATTAAAAAAGGTGTTAAATGTTTCTGCTATGTCATCTTGGTTTGTTATTATTTTATTATTTTCTAGTAAGATGGTGTCTTTATCATAAGCACAACCCTTGTTTGTTAGAAATAGTCTGACTGTTTTCCAGAAGTCCTTAGCTTTATGGCCATCAGTGCATCGTTCAATAAAATAATTGTTAATTGATTGTTTGTTTAGTTTTGTTACATAATTCCTCTGCTTCCTGTATGCTTCCCATGATTTCAATCTATTATTAGATTGAAATTTATTAAAAAGCATTCTTTTTTTGTAGACAGCAGATTGTTCATGTATGGTATTTGTTTTGGTAATATTTTTCTTTCTTTGTATGGTGCATGTTTGTTGACAACCTCTGACAGTTTCTTATTAAATTTATCATACTCCATGTTGATGTTGCCATTTATATTTATATCCCAGTTAACATAATGTAACTCCGACATAAATAACTCTTGATCAAAATTCTTGAAACTTCTACATTTCTTATATTTTGGTTTACTATTTGGTCTTTCACATTTTAACTGAATACCAATCAAATTATGAATATCACTTAAACCACAGCTGAAGTTACATAGTTTTCCACATTTATTGCTTTGGTTTGTTAAAATTACATCTAACAAGCTAGGTTTCGAGTTTTTTGGGTAGCATGTAGCTTTGTTTACTAGGTTTTTCAAACAAAAAATATCAAAACTATCTTTAAAAAATATGCCCTAATTTTTATCTAGCAAATTAAAATTCATGTCACCAAGTATCATAAAATTGTCATTTTTTTTAGTAATCTTATCACATGTTAAAATAAAGTCATCATGAAATTTAGTGTCATTCATATTTGGAGGTTTGTAAGCACCCACAAACAGCCATTTTTGATCACCTGATGTTACCTCTAGAGCTATGGATTCAGTGTCTCTAAATTCTGCTTCCTTGTTTCTGTCTCCCGCAAGATCTGATCTCATATAGGCTAAGACACCTCTCCATGTTGATCCCTGTCAGATCTGTAAAGGGAGAAATTTGGATACTGCCTGTTTTCAGGAATTCTAGTATTTTTCTATGTTTGTTTTTTACAATTTTCTTCCATATTTCTTTCTTTGAATTCTTGGTGTCAAAGAGCAGTTCATATGGATCTCCAAGTTCATATTTGATGAATAATGTTTTTGATTTCAATAAACCAACTATTACTTTTCCGATTCTTTATAGATAGTTGTCTTTCTGCAACTTCACACTCTCTGGCAGAGGATCCTGCTCTACATATACTTCCAAAGAGGTTTAAGGCCTTCCAGCTTGCGCCGGTAGTAGACCAGATAGTATGTAGATTGCTGGATCAGCTACTGAGCTCGGAAGTGATAGAACCTGGTTTATAACTTTTTTATACTGCTTATCCAGAGCATCTAGATTTTTTTTCATTTGACGTCTAGGCCGTAGAACATAATCGGGAAGACAAATGTTTTCAGGAGACTGACTGAAGTTGTTGGATCTAGACCATTTTCCCAGTATGCATTAGACTATATAGGGCTAGCTCTTCTGACCTTTTTCAATTTTTTTTCAATTGTGCTTGTTGCAGAGTTGGTGTAATCTCTCTGTATACCAATGTGAAGGGTTCATTTTACAGTTAACAGGTCTTTATTGTTCATTGTCCAGACTTCACTGGCAAATTTGATTTTATTACTGGTTTTGACTGGTAATATAAAACTTTTTGTTGGTTGTAACAGGTAGGCTTCACGTTGGCTGTAGTCATACGCCATGTCTATTAATACTTGGATTTCTAATGGGTTGTTTGCGGCTATTGCAATGTCGTCAGCAAGTATAAGAAGTTCTATTGAGAAAAATCAAGTTGCTGAACTTTACCGACAATTATGGGTGCTTAATTTAGGCAATCTTTTAAAACGGCGTTACGCAATTTGTTAACTGCGATTATTGCTATCTTGCAACGACGCACCTGCGTGTTCAAACGAAACGGCAATTATTTTTTTTTAGAAAAAAGAAAGGATAATGGAAGAGGTATATATATTCTATATGTTCTGGGTAGTTTTAAGTCCAAAAAATTCTATTTGTCTAGGTGGTATTCAGTCCGGAAATTTTCCTACTCATTAGGTCCGATGTTACTACATGAAATTCCGCATCACACAAAATGAAGAAGGCAGCTGAATCATGTCGGAAAATGTGATTGAAATAAAAGTGTTTGAATGCTCGTGACTGGATCAATTTCGTTGGAAAAGTCATCCTCACAAGTCAGGGTTTCTGTGTCCACATGTGTCCACGAAACGCTGACAAACTTAGCTAGGAAATAACTTAATAAGCTTTACTGGTTGGTAGACTCTTTAGACGTTTATATAATATTTTGAACTACCTTTATTGAGTTTTTGAGCTTGTATTGCTGATCATTATTTCAATTTACAGTTTCACTCTTGCTGTATTTGTTTTATGTTACAGGAGAAAAATGATTTTCAAAAATCATAAAAAATTGTCATCAAACGACAATAAATCCTATAAGTAGTCATCTGACAATTTCAGACCAAGAAAATGAATTGTAGGACTTGTATTGCTGATTATTTTTCCAATTCAAATTTCACTCAAGCTGTTATAGTTTTTAAGTTTAGGACAACAACGGAAAATTTCATTAAAAAATGGTAATTCTGGGGCAATAGTTCTTATAAGGAGTCATCTGACAATTTCAGACCAATTAAGAGAATTGTAGAACTTGTATCGTTGATAATTTTTGCAATTTACAGTTTCACTCTAGCTGTTAAGTCTTAAGGTTACAGGGCATTAATGAAAAAAAAATCATTAAAAAATCATCATTAAAGTGCAATAACTCCTATAATAATTCATCTGAAAATTTCATACCAATGTAGTGACTTGTATTGCTGATGCTCTCATTTACTGTTTCACTGCATCTGTTATGGTTTTTAGGTTACAGGACAAAAACTGAAAATTGTATTAAAATTAAAGTGCAGACTGCACTGAGGGAAAGATTGATTTGTTTCATTCGCCGACTGGTTAAGGTAATTAGTCATCTATACTATTGATCACATGCTTGTCAACACTTTAAGTGCAGTCAGTTGAGTCTTACCTGCCGGAATACGTTCAACGTCAATTATTAAAAGATTCCTACACTCTGGCTTCCACCCCCCCCCCCCCCCCCGCAGGAAAACAGGACATCCTTATAAGAATCAACATAGCTGAAAATTTGCTGAAAGTGGCATTAAACACCAGTTAAACAAACAAAATATTTAGGACTGCATGAGCCAATATTATATCTCTTTGGAGTGCTTTTCTGCTTTCATTTTTATATTATTATTCAATATTGCAATATTGTACCTTTTAATTACGAAAATCCAATTAAAAATTCCCACTGTACATATTCCATAATCGGCTACCAATCGATCCAATCACAGCCGAATGCTGTGACGAAATAATTCTTAGAGGAACTTCGGGTTGTGATGCAGAGGAACCAAAATCGCTATTTCGGAAAGGTATGTATTTTTTGTTGTCACGTGTGCTTCGTGAAAAGAAAAATTGAAAAATCTAAGAATATCATCATATCCTTTGATGACCCCTCTGTCACCTATTAAATGCTCCTTTTCATCTGTTGCGTAATGACGGCTCTAGAACTTTTGGCAGTTATAAGGGGTGGGTCGGCAATCATTCCCCGACGGATCTCTGAATAAAAACTTAGGTTAGGGTTACTGTAGCTGTTTCCTGATAAAAGTATTAGTTTTAGATGGAAAAACCATAGCATTAACTCTCGTACCACCAGCGTTGTATAAAATTGTGGACGACAAAAATGACTGTGCTGTGATTTGGGAGATTTGGAGGAACTAGTGATTTGGATGAACTAAACCGTTATATTATTTTCTAGTTTATAACATCAGGCTTCTGTTTTCTTTAAGTTTTTTTTTTAATTAAACAACGTCCATGTTGGTTTTTGTCATCACTTTAATATATGAGCTCATCAAATGCCGTGTGGTAATTGTCTGTTATATCACACGAGATTATTATCTTTAGACATCTAGACATCTTTTTTATAACTACCTATGAAAAGTTCTTTATATGTGGTTCTTTCGACTTTATATGCGGTGCTAACTTCTTTATATGCGGTGCTTTCGACTTTATATGTGGTGCTTTCGACTTTATATGCAGTGCTTACTACTTTACATGTGGTGCTTTCGACTTTATATGTGATGCTTACGATTTTATATGCGGTGCTTATGACTGTATATGTGGTGCTTTCGGCTTAATATATGGAACGCCGTGACTGTCTTATGTTGGTTTGCTTCTTTATATGCTGTGGTTCTGTTATTATATGCTGTGGTTTTGTTATTATATGCTGTGGTTTTGTTATTATATGCTGTGGTTCCGTTATTATATGCTGTGGTTCCGTTATTATATGCTGTGGTTTTGTTATTATATGCTGTGGTTTTGTTATTATATGCTGTGGTTCCGTTATTATATGCTGTGGTTGTGTTATTATATGCTGTGGTTTTGTTATTATATGCTGTGGATCTGTTATTATATGCTGTGATTCCGTCATTATATGCTGTGGTTTCGCCATTATATGCTGTGGTTCCGTCATTATATGCTGTGGTTGTGTTCCGCCATTACAACCAAAATGGCGGCAAGTCAGTTGATCCCGATTAGTAAAGTATTGGAAGATTTAAATATGCAAATGTTTGCTGATAGATTCGAAGCTGAAAAAAATAACCCCATACATCGTTTGCAAATTGTCAGCACGTGAAATAGAATCTCTAGTCATTTCAGGTAGGGCAGACATGATGAGACTTAGAACCGAATGTGTTAAGTATGGAACTGATAAGCCAGAAAGAGTAAACTCTGTTTATAACATTCCAAAATCAGAACTGGAAAATTTGCTTGAACACGATTTTACCGTTTCTGACATTTCGAAAATGCTATCGGTATCTGAAAGCACTATTTACCGACGAATGACTTAATTTGGTTTGAGCAAAATGACTTTTTCACAAATAAGCGACAATGCTCTCTGAAACGATTTTCCGTTATGTGGAGCAAATCTTTTAAGGCAGATGATAATCCTAAAGGAAATTAGATTGTCAAGATGGAGGTTCGCGAGAGCATAATGGTGTCAGTGAAAGAAAAGAAGGTAGACTGCACAGACGGGTTTATAACGTTTTGGGACCGAATCACCTCTGGCATATAGACACAAACCACAAACTTATTCGATGGAGATTCATATTCGTGTGTGGAATCGATGGTTTCAGAATGGTCATGTTTTTTTAAGATGAACGGACAATAATAAGTCCGACACTGTATTGCAGTGTTTTCTGTCCGGAGTAGAAAGATATGGTGTCCCTAATAGGGTAAGATCTGATAAAAGTCTGGAAAATGTTGGTGTTGCACACTACATGTTGTCTAAAAAGAGCCTAGGGGGGCATGCTAACAGGAAAAAGCACACACAACCAAAGGATCAACAGACTCTTGAGAGATGTAAACGACGGAGTACTTGCATTTTTCTACAACTTATTCCATCACATGGAAGATCAAGGCATACTTGAATCTTTCAATCAAACTCATTTAGCTGCCCTCCACTATGTATTCATTGCAGAAATGAACAGAAGGCTTTCATTTTGGAGCAATGCATGGGCTGGACATATACTTCGTACTGTAAAATCATCTCCCTTCAATTTGTGGACATCAGGGCAGCTTCAGAACCCTGTTGGACTTGAAGGTGCTGAATATCTTCAAAACTATGACACTGAAGGACTTCTTGATTAGGGCGATGTTCAACAGGGAGATCGGCCTATATTTGATTCTCTTTCTAACTTTGTTAATGATGAGTGTCGAGAGGTGTTAGACCAAGAATTTATCAGAAATCGTCAAAACTTTGGAATAGATGATTTTCAGAGATGTTTGGATATTGTTAAAAGAAACAACTAGCCAAGTTTTGAGCATATTTTGTAATAAATAAAATTTTTTATACTAATTGGTTCAGATCTTAAAGTTATAGAATGTAGTCTGTTTTCCAATGATTACTTTGTACACATATGCACAAATGTCCTCTTTATGGACATTTGTTCCATTAGCCAATTTCTATTACATTTCTCACCTAACAAGTTAAACAACAAAATTACATAAAAAATCTTTTTGACTGTTATGTGTACTCACCAGAATGCCCTACCAAATAGTTCATACTTAAAATATGAGGTTTGAATAGAAAAATAGATCCAAACTAGAATTGTTTTTGGTTACCCCCTTCTTATTTAATTTGTTAATTTTACATATATACTAAATATCTCAGTCCTATGTGAAAAAGACAAAAAAGTTGGAAATTTGACCTTGAATGTCAAGGTCAAAGGTTATCTGAGGTCATACCTCGAGGTATGGTATACATTCTCTTGTACTGATCTACATACCAAGCATCTAAGCCATAGACCAACTAGACCAAAGGGCAAAAAATGTTATAGCCTGCACACAAAATTTTCTGTTGTATGAGGTCATCCAAGTTCATATCTTGAGGTATGATATACATCGTCTTGTGCCGACGTACTTACATACTAAATATCTAAGTCCAATGTTAAAAAACCAAAACGTTGGAAATTTGACCTTGAAGTTCAGTCAAAGGTCATCCAAGGTTATACCTTGATACATGGTATACATCCCCTTGTTCTTACCTACTTACGTACCAAATATCTAAGGCCTATACCAAAGGGCAAAAAAGTTATGGTCCGGACAAGACTATGGTCCAAAATATCATCAAAAATGACCTTGAGGTCAAAGATCAAGGTCAAACATCAACCATGTTGGTACGCGACACATTGTTTTGTAGAGACCTACCGACATACCAAATATCTAAGGCCTTTGTCAAAAGACAAAAAAGTTATGGCCCGGACAAGGTTTCTCTGAGAAGAATATTAAGAATAAAGAAGAAGAACTAGGTATAATTCTGTTGGGATGCCAACACAGAAGCCACCCAAAATCGCCTTGGATAGTATACCATTGTAATCAGTACCTCAAAATATGCCTAGAAATAAAATTTCATTGAATTCAGACAAAGTTCAATGTTTGGGGAGGAGTGTTTTGACAAAATGGCGGCCATCTTGAAAATTTTAAAAATGGATTGCACACCTCTGAGTGACCCCCTACCACCTCAGAAAGTTGTATCTTGATAAGTTCATGGTTAAGTAAGGAAAAGAAACGGTGCAAAAACAATAAGTCACCCAAACTACGTTTTGGGGCGACTTAATAAGAATAAGATGAAGAACTTTTGAGGTTCAATAGTCAATATCAAATTATTAACTGAGAATTAGCAAAATCTGTGACATACCGTGGCGCGGTCACTTTGATGCTTAGGGAGAATGGCTATTAAATAGAAAAGTCACCTAAACCTATAAGTAAACCTAAGTATAACACCCCCCCCCCCCCCCACTTTTTTTGTTACTGTGATCAATAAACCATGAAGTTGATGAAACAGGTGCAAATTAAGGATGGTTTTTGTTTGTTCATACCCTAAGGTGTATGTGTATTAAGTTTCCTCATGATGATACCACACAGCTTCCTTCGTGGTAAAATAACTTAAACCTTAAGGTAAATCTGGTGGGACGGACAATCACTATATTACCCTCTACTTTCGTAGACGGGACATAAAAACCCAACAAAAACCTGTTCGCATTCGCTCAACCTAAAATACAGTCAAGGCAAACGTTGATTGATGGGGATACAGTCACAGATTCAAACTTTAAATAGAGAACTTGCATATTGCAGAAACTGTAATGAAAATCAAGTTGCAGACGGATTGAAGGACAGAGTTAAACCAATATTTCCCCTCTCTTATGCAGATGTATAATTAGTTTTTAAACTTACAGTCATGTAATAAATGTTACAATGTAAATTAAAGTATTTTAATGAACTTTAACTGAACAAGAAAATACAGTAAAATGTTATTGACAAGATTTTTCCTGCATGTACAGGCTTTCAATTGACTTTCAGTGAAAAAATAAGGGCATTTTTAAAGAGTATTTTTTTAAGGAAGGGTTTTTAGGGATAAATTAGGAATTTTCCTAATAGAACAAAGGATTAAGCTCTTTCAACAAATCTCCAATCGAACCCGCTATTTTTTCAGTCGATAAGTGTAAAACAAAAATAACTTCCGATTATTTAAAATCCGGAATCGCATATAATTACGAACCACAGCATATTATAACAGATCCACAGCATATAATAACAAAACCACAGCATATAATAACAAAACCACAGCATATAATAACACAACCACAGCATATAATAATGAAACCACAGCATATAATAACAGAACCACAGCATATAATAACAAAACCACAGCATATAATAACGGAACCACAGCATATAATAACACAACCACAGCATGTAATAACGGAACCACAGCATATAATAACAAAACCACAGCATATAATAACAAAACCACAGCATATAATAACGGAACCACAGCATATAATAACGGAACCACAGCATATAATAACAAAACCACAGCATATAATAACAAAACCACAGCATATAATAACAGAACCACAGCATATAAAGAAGCAAACCAACATAAGACAGTCACGGCGTTCCATATTAATATGCTGTGCTTTCGACTTTATATGCGGTGGTTACGTCTTTATATGCGGTGCTTACTTCTTTATATGCGGTGGTTCACTCTCTGGCACAGAGAACATAACTGGTTCCCAGATATAACCTCTGCCACATGTCATCGTCCATTTACTGCTGGACTAAATTTGTCGTCTGCCCGTGACGTTTGTAAACAAAGAAAAATGTTTGTAAAATAATATACGAGATCTTATTTATTTTTATATAGTCTGTTTATACACTTTTGATATAGTTTTACATTGAAATACCTGCGTTTGTACGCGAAGCTTATCCGTCATGAGAGATATCTCTCACAATGTCAACCAATGGTATGGCAGAGGTGATTGTGGTTGACGTATAGGATACCCAGAATCCTTTGCGTGGAGATTGGCGGTGGTTATGACTTTATATGCAGTGCTTACTACTTTATATGCGGTGCTTACGACTTTATATGCGGTGCTTACTAACGACTTTATATGTGGTGCTTACGACTTTATATGCGGTGCTTACTACTTTATATGCGGTGGTCAGATGAAATTGTATACGCTTCGTTGGTCATGACCTTTAAACGCCATAAACACGTGATTCTATATATATACCTATTGCTTTCGTCATCATATGTTACACGTTGGAATAAACTGGCTTTCGAGAAAAATTGTTATTGTTCTTCTTAATTTTTATTGACAAAGATTTCAGCAGTCAAAGGAATAAACGTTATGTCACTTATTTTTATAATTTACTAACAGTTAAATAATTGAGCGATTTGTTGGCTGGATATTCCGGCTAAAGGAACAATAGGCATACATTTCTTATTCTTTATGTTTGTTTATGTTTGCAAACAATTATAAATTGTATAAAATCGACTCGTCTTATTTTTTTTTAAATTGCCTATATGAAGTAAAACAATCTGGCTCAGCATGTGATTTTTAACTGGCAGCAGCGAAGTTGAGTCAAATTTTAACAAGTTGCTGTATTCCACTGACAATCACCGTATTGAAACCGGACTTTTTGTTTATTTGTTTGTCGTTTGACTGGGGGTGCTCTTGGTGGTGCATTCGGTTAGCGGAAATTTCCTGACATCCTTTTGGGAAACCTCAAAACGAAAATAGGAAAGGAAATTGCTGACTCTTAGAAAATTTAATTTGTTTAATTAGTGCTACAAGCATATTTTAGGACATTTATGCCAAAAAAATATTTTAAAATAATGTGTTGGTGATCACGATGTTGTCTTGTCAAGTGATTTTTTGCTACAGTGTCTTCGTTTGTGTTATATTCAGAAAGTATTATCTGAATTAGTTCATTAAATACAAATAAACATAGTTGAGTGTTCACATTGTGAGGAATACGTAAAAGTAATTAAATGCTTTGCATCTCCTCATTTTTTGGTTTGAATTAATTAAAGAAAAATATGATTTTTGTTAAGAGAGTATAGAACATATGTTCAATGTTGTACTAGTTCGCATCACGGTCATGGGGCCTTGGTGACCGAGTGGTTAAGTTAATAAATCATCTACCATTGATCACGGGCCTGTCAACACCGAGGTTGTGGGTTCGAATTTTGCACTGTGGCGGGTGTGCTCGACTCGCTCCAATCTTAATTGGAGAATTGCCAGCATTCCTGTCGAAGTTGGGGGGGGGGTTCACCGGGTAGTCCGGCTTACTCCCCCCTCCAAAAAAAAACATTAAACCCCATTTAAAATACGTCGATTTATGAAATTTATATAAAAAATTTTCTGTTTTCACGCATAAACGAGGGGTGAACGGTGGGTACCTTTCTCTGTTCTCTCTGTTTCTTTCTCCCCGCTCTTTACAATTCTCCCTCTCAAAACCCCAGAAAATAATATATTGTATTTCTTAACTACAATATATGTTTTGATGGTCGTTAACTGTGTAGTTTGAATAAGCAAACATGTTGGATTTTCTTTAACAATAAGACAACCTTGTATTTTAAAACTTTTTGATAATTTGTGCATGTAAGATTAACACTAAAGGTTACAAGCAGCATTTAATAGTTTTACATTTAAGGTTAAATTTTAAGTAGTTAAAAAATTCGTTCATGTTCAGGCCTAGATTTCTCAAAACAATCTCAATTCAAATCTCAGACTTTTGAGTTATTTTTAACTACCACAGTAACAAAAAAATTCATAAGTTCTGCTAGGCTTAAAGGGAATTTAGACTGAAAAAAATGATGCTTGTAAATGGAATGTAAAAATGATTATTTGCTGCTGTATCATAAATTGTCTGTATTACAGTTTAACTCTAGCTGTTATACATGTTATAGTTTTAAATCGGACATTTTCATAACATTTTCAAAATTGTTATTAAAGGGCAAAAACTTCTATAGGGACACGTCGTTGTTATTTGTAATTTTATTATCATTTTTGCAATATACAGTTTCACTCTAATTATTTTAGCTTTGACGTTACAGGGCAAAGACTAAACAATTCATAACAAAATTCATTAACGGGCAATTTAACTCTTGTAAGAATTTGTAAGACAATGTTGGTCCAACATAATGATTTTCATTGTCTTGCTGATCGTTTTGCAATTCAAAAATCGTAATAAGTTGTAGAAAAATGCACGTTTACATCTCTCAAGAGTCTGTTGATCCTTTGGTTGTGTGTGTTTTTTCCTGTTAGCATGCCCCCAAGGCCCTTTTTAGACAACATGAAGTCTGCAACACCAACATTTTCCAGACCTTTATCAGATCTTTCCCTATTAGGGACACCATATCTTTCTACTCCGGTTAGAAAACACTGTAATACAGTGTCGGACTTATTATTGTCCGTGCATCTTAAAAAACATGACCATCCTGCTGAAACCATCGATTCCACCAAACGATTATGAATCTCCATCGAATTAGTTTGTGGTTTGAGTCTATATGCCAGAGGTGATTCGGTCCCACTACGTTATAAACCCGGTGCATGCAGTCTACCGGCTTTTCTTTCACTGACATCATGTCGGTCCACTCTATGTATGCTCTCGCGTAACCTCCATCTTGGCACTCTAATTTCCTTTAGGATAATCATCTGCCTTAAAAGATTTTCTCCACATAACGGAAAACCGTTTCAGAGATCATTGTCGCTTATTTGTGAAAAAGTCATTTTTCTAAAACCGAATTAAGTCATTCGTCGGTAAACAGTGCTTTCAGATACCGATAGCATTTTCGAAATGTCAGAAACGGTAAAATCGTGTTCAAGCAAATTTTCCAGTTCTGATTTTGGAATGTTATAAACAGAGTTTACTCTTTCTGGCTTATCAGTTCCATACTTAACACATTCGGTTCTAAGTCTCATCATGTCTGCCCTACCTGAAATGACTAGAGCTTCTATTTCACGTGCTGACAATTTGCAAACGATGTATGGGGTTATTTTTTAAGCTTCGAATCTATCAGCAAACATTTGCATATTTTAATCTTCCAATACTTTACTAATCGGGATCAACTGACTTGCCGCCATTTTGCTTGTAATGGCGGAACACAACCACACCATATAATGACGGAACCACACCATATAATGGCGAAACCACAGCATATAATGACGGAACCACAGCATATAATAACTTATCCACAGCCACAAAACCACGGGATGTAATAACACAACCACAACATATAATAATGAAACCACAGCATATAATAACAAAACCATAGCATATAATAATGAAACCGCAGCATATAATAACGGAACCACAGCATATAACAAAACCACAGCATATAATAACAAAACCACAGCATATAATTACAGAACCACAGCATATAATAATGGAACCACAGCATATAATAACGGAACCACAGCATATAAAAACAAAACCACAGCATATAATAACAAAACCACAGCATATAAAAAAGCGTTCCAACATAAGACAGTTACGGCGTTCCATATAAGACAGTCATGGCGTTCCATATATAAAGTCGTAAGCACCGCATATGAAGTCGATACCAGCGCATATAAAGTTGAAAGCACTGCATATAATGTCATAACCACCGCATATAAAGTCATAAGCACCGCATATAAAGTCGAAAGCACCACATATAAAGTAGTAAGCACCGCATATAAAGTCGAAAGCACGACATATAAAGTAGTAAGCACCGCATATAAAGTAGAAAGCACTACATATAAAGTCGTAAGCACCGCATATATAGAAGTTAGCATCGCATATATAAAGTCGAAAGCACCGCATACAAAGAACTTTTCATACATAAGGCAGTCATGGCGTTCCATAGCTTATTATGTCGGTCTTTTATTGGTCTCTCAGTTTTACCTTTCATTAAAGTTTAGTGTTAAGCAATAAATAAGCAATAAACGAATAAACACGGCAAATTTAATATACAATTACATCACGGAGATATCTCTCTCCATCCACGCCTCGTTCTCGGCGAATCTCGTGCGCAAGAATTTAGGCTTTCGATGCCCTTTTCCATTCTTAAAACAGAACATTTTGCACACTAGACATATTTAATTATGTTACGAAATTAATTTTCATTTAATTAAACACACAAAGAATTAGAATTCAAAACCTTCTGAAACGATGATTACACGATCGCACACAAATTTGATCACCTTAGGTCCAGGTGAGCTAAAAACTACAAGTTATGACAATACATAGGTGTTTCAACGAGGATAAGCGAGTCGACAAAAAGTTTATGAAAATTGTGTCGGAATGGAGAGATGGCTTACACATGTATTAAGGTAATTGCGAGACCTTCTCCATTGTTTAAAACGAAAAGCAGTAAGCATACATAACTCGTTCGGTCTCCACTTCTGTTTTAGTCTCTAAGAGCAGAAGAAAAAGATGCTGAAATGTCTGCAACATTATTTACTCTTCAGGAGGTACAGTTATACAGAAAGTTTTACGTGAGCAATTCGTTTCTCATCTTATCAGAGAACAAGAAACAGTTCCAAATACAAGACAAAATACCAGGTAACAACGATTGATACAGCATAGATAGCTTTGATTCAGCAACAACTATAAGTTAACAAGAGAGAGAAAAAGGAAGAGCTTACAAAATTAGATATGATCGAGTACTTGGAAAACACCAGAGGAGGCTCACTTACTAGTAGGACAAAACTTGAAGGTACAGATAATAGTTATGCGTTATGTTTTAGGAAGAGTGTTAAATAAAATGGCTTATGGTAGGTATCACTATTCTATTTTGTGGTTACTTATTTATGAACTTTCTTACCAACAACTTTTCTTTTAAAACCAGTAGTTTTAGATAGCTTTTGAGCATTTGATCTCTTCTAACAAATCTAATATGCAAGCATCTCAAATTGTGCCTTCTACTGTACACGTAAATTAGAATATTAAGGATACCTACCATGAACTATAATATTCAACATCCCTACTAATACATAACGCCTAAGTATTATCTGTACTTTCAAGTTTTTACCTACTAAAAGTAATCAAACCTCGGGCCACACAAAAAACACTGTGTATGTAAATTACATGTTCAGCTGGAAGTAATACTAAGCCAAGTGACGGATTGGCCTATATGTAACACCTCTGTCATTACGCTATAGACGATATAAAGATTCCCGAGGTGGGACGACTCACAAATCAAATATGTGTGTACAAAAATTACGACATTGTTTGGTTAATTCAGTAGACATATCGCTTGATCCAACGTTGAAATACAATCAAATGTTGGGCATATATAAATAGACACGATCAATAGAAAAGTAAACTATATGCAGGCATCTGTATAATTGCTTACAGATACATTCTGCTAGTTAAAAATCGTTGTAATAAAAGCTCAGGTTGCATAAAGTGTCTATATCTACCATTCACCTCGGTTAATGAAGCTCTATTTTTATACAGCCGAGGGGTCTAGAGCTCTGGACACAAAACAGGCGAATGGGTGCCAAAATGTCACAACGGTGTTAATTCGAATCCCGCCGAGGATGCTCAAAACTTAAAAGTAAAATCTAATTATAACAGTGTTGTGCTCAATTTGTAGATGTATATACACAAATGGAAAATGTACGTCTGAGGTTTGTTCTATTAGATCCTATGTTTATTGTAGAAAGACCTTTAGACAACAGAAGATGGGGAGGTGGTTGGAACGTTTACACTATCCTTCTATCTTCGTTTTTGTAACATAATTAACGAAGACGCGACCAACCAGGATAACGATAATGATGTACTGGATGACTATCGTGTAACATTTTCCGTAGCTTCTGTTTTTTTCACATTTGTTCTTTGACTTTGTTAATGCAACTGCCAATAACGACATATAACAAGATTCGAGGCAAGTTAAGAAGCATTTATAAATACTTTTCGAATCGTATAACATCTATAAATCAACATTTTTATCAAATATTCAAATATTTATAACAAGTAATAGTAAAACAACAGAATTCTACAAATTGAAGGCGACTTGTATTTAATATAATTATTATAGTCACTTTTAGCACAGAGCGGTGAATAAAGACAATTCTAATTCTCAATTATCAACTTAAAATCCTGCAGTGTGAAAATTTAGCACGTTGTTTTGGCTATATGCCACAAATGAATATACACGTGTAAACTTCATAGTTAATCAAAAAACGAAATAAAACTAACTATATTATATTAACATAATGCAAGGAATTTACAGAATGCATAATTAATATATATTTTTTCACAACTCAAATCAACTCTCCTGAACCTCTGCGAGTCTATCAATAGGTGTATTTTCATTAATTTGTGCTGAATTAATTATATCGTGGGAATCAATGTCATTTTCTACAAACGTGTCACTGAAATTGCTTTCGTTTCCAGACTCGGTGTCGTCAACATTATCTACTAATTCATTATGTATGTTAACTATGCTTTCTGTATTATCATTTTCAGGTAGAATTACAAAACTGTTGTTAGTGTTTTCCCCTTTTTCTTCTATTTTACTATGACACATTGGACAACTATCTTTAACATATAACCACTTGCGCAAACAAGTGGCATGAAAGAAATGATTGCAGTTTGTTATCTTGGCTTGATTCATGACGAAAAAACAAATTGCGCAAACATCGCTCAGCGATTTGAGCTGCTCAGTAGTAGCTTGAGGCAAAGATTCAACTCTGGTAACAGCTTCCCTACGCAGAAGAAACGTTTTCCAACCTGTTTGTAAGCGCTTATATACATTAAAGTAACAATGTATTATTAAAATTGCAAAATTTATCCAACTCCAATATCCAAATATAGATTCTTTTAATCCAATACATACAACAAACACAGCCACAAGAAATTCTAAAATACGAACTGTTGCTCGAGTGTAATAAATTACATCATCTAAATTTTCCCATGGATTTTCTCGTAATGAATCGTAGATAAATAGACTATATACTATCAAGGATCCAAGTGATTGTACGGAAGTAAGCACACTGCTGGAACTTATAACCAAAAGCCAAAAATCTATGTTAAAATAATGACAGATCGTGTATGTCATATACAATGGAAAGATCCACAAACAGATAAAAAGAAAGACTGCTCTGGCGTGTTTAAACAAATTTTTGTTGTGCGATGCACTCAATGACAATAGTATTGGATCTGCCACTTCATACATGGATTCAATTAGTGAGGATGCTACTATAAATAACAAAATACTCATCATAAAAGTCCTTTGCATTGGTTTTAGGTCAGTCAAACCTGTTTGAAATGCAATCAAAAGCATCGTTCCTCCTTCAGTCCAGCCTCTGAAAGCATCGTTATCATTCATATATCCTTGCCATCCTTGCAAATATATTTTGGTGCATTTTAGAATAAAGTACGATGCATAAGATATGGCAACGCTTAATGCTATGAGACTGATTGGTGTAGCACAACAACTGCCAATGACTGACAGACATATCACAATATAATTCTCTTTTAAAATCAGACTGCTCCCAGATTTGAAAAGTACATAAAATTGTGAAAGAAACATATACATGCAAAATATTAGAAGTTGAATTCCAACATTCAGTGTGTTCCAAGAAGCTAAAATGACAGGTATCCAACCAAATTCTTGAATTGCTTCCGATAGTTTCCCTAATAAAATTCTTACAGTTGTTAAAATATTTGAAAGATCGTTATAAACAATAACTCCTAGAAGTAAGATTGTAAATATTGTCGAGAAGTTGTGTACTGCTGAAATAATGTCACCTGACATACCCATTAATTTGGCAACAAAGGGTAGTGAGAACGCAAGAAAGACAAATCTGGTCCAGTTGGTAATTTCCTGAAGAAAACATACAAATGATGATGTGATACACTGAAAAAACAAATGCAGAAATATCCGCTGTAGCTCAGAAAGATCAGATAGAAAAAAATAACGTAAAGTTTCTTGGCTTATCTCTGTGGCGACAAAACGATGTGACATGTACCAATTCATGGCGAGTAAACCTGCACATACGACGTAAATATACAAATTTACAAGGTTCTTTAAGGGTAGTGCTGCTAAGGCCATGGCAAAGCATAAACCTGAAAAACAACACAAATAAACATTTAATTATATGAATTTTCTAAAACAACAATACTATGTTAATGTCTTAAAAAACAACAAGGATATACAATCTAATTTAAATTAAATCTGCCGTATGAAAGATCTTGGTAGTCCTTTCGAATTTTCGATTTTTAATTTAAACAAAATGTGCATTACATTTCATGCCAAGATCTTACTTTGAATTGAATATTGTTAAGGTTTTTAAAAAAATTATTAATTCGTTAATGATTTTAACTCATAAAAACGTAAATTTTAAACACCTAGGGTCTTGACCATTGGCCATCCCGTGACATAACTTTGGAATTTGTCTACATGTCAAAGTATAACAGTAGCCTTGACCTTGACCCGGAACCTTTTTTTTATCACAACTTGAAAACTGAATATAAAACTACAAGGCAAATCGTTAACAAAATGTTTGTCGCAAAAATAGGTAAATTTGACTTTATTCACCGAACCGGTTTAATGACCCCATAGAAGAACAACTCCCATGGACAGATAAGGCAAATCCGTTATGGGCCAAAACAATAAACATTAGGGATCGTAATCATTTGTCATCTGAGACATGACCATAAAATGGTCTAAAGGTCAAAATCTGGTACTAGAAGTGTAGTAGAGTGATATTTTATGTTGTATTGTGCATTCATGGTTAATGTAATATGATATGTATTATATATACCACGCCATTAACGAGTTTACATAATTTCTTTATGTCACTTAAATTATTTAATTTATATAATTAATTTTCCTAAACACACATTGCTCTCGATATTTAGGAATTCGGCAAACTGGAATGCACCCACTTGCAAAGGGGTGGTACATGTTCGTAACATAATTCAATGAATAGCCTTTGAAATGAACGTTGATATTACTGTTGTCAGACGATAACGTGCCAGACAATCAATGTTTATTATTAGTACTTTTAATGACGGCAACAAATGGGCTTACAAAAGTTGTTTATACCATAGCTCGTCCTCCAAAGTCAGAGGTTCTGAGTCCGCGTTTGCCCCAACATCAAGCTTATTTGGGAAGAAGGCCGAAGTTGCCGGTGAAAAACGCCAACCTTCGTCAAGACAACTGGCAACAGTTGTCCATTAAGATGTTAAAGTTCTTTGCAAGAACACAATTTTGCGTTCAGGACATAATGAGCTATCAAAAGACATTTAAAATCCCCATCGACCTATTGTTATCTAAGTGAAAATACTTGGAAATAAATGTCATTGCTGTTCACCTTTGAATGGATTGGGAGACCTTCCTGTATTCTCTAAACAATTTACAGTTTAAATTATTATTTCCCTCAATGCTGCTTAAAACTATAGCTGGTATGTTAGGCGAGAACTTTTTAAAAAGTTGACCATGACTTATTCTAACATAATCTCTGTAAACATAACACAGAAAGACTGATGGGTGTAAATGTAATGGTACTAACGGAACAGCTCTATTAAATTTGGGTAAAAAACATAATTCCACCAAAGTTAGGCACGCTAACTTCAATGATTTTATCAGGTGAAATAAAATCTTGGTTTAACAAGAAACGCCTCATGCATCGTCGGAAACCCACGTCCGGTCGCGTTCTCGCTTTGCAACCACTTACCAACCGTGGGCACACTTGTAGATTCTCGTTTTCATGAATATTTAAGGTCCTATTTTGATTGGTTGCTTGTACTTTCGGCGATGCTTTTAAATCTAATCAAAATAGTTGTATCCAATAAATGTCATTCCCATTGGCTTTTTAGATTTAACAAGTGTGGACTGTTAGCACGCTCACAAAGGGATACCCCGCGCTTCGCTTTCAATTCTAATTATCTCCCCTTAATGATATCTGAGGTCAATAAAAATCCTTCATGCACATCTACATATAATGTAACGAGGTCTCCCACTGAATACTATATTTAAAAAGTCCAATTATCTCCCCTGAATAATATCCTACAGCGACGTCAGACGGTCTTCCTATATTCTTCCTGCACATCTACCTCTGATGTACTTCCTTCATGTAAATGTAAAGTTTCATCAAAATCTGTGAAGCGGTTTAGGAGTTGCGCTTACGAGGTCTCCCACTGAACACTATATTTAATTAAAAGTCTAAGTCCAATTATCTCCCCTGAATAATATCCGACAGCGACGAAAATTCGTCATGCACATCGACATATGACGTACTTCCTTCATGTAAAGTATCCTAAAAATGTGTGAAGCGGTTTAGAAGCGTTTACAAGGGATGTGGACGGACGGACGGATGGACGGACGGACGGACGGACAGACGGACAGACAGACAGACAGACAGACAGACAGACAGACAGACAGACAGACAGACAGACAGACAGACAGACAGACAGACAGACAGACAGACAGACAGACAGACAGACAGACAGACAAATGAAAAATGAAAAATGAAAAATGCTGTATTATGTTACAATTACAGTTGCTGCATTTAAGTGTGTTTGCGCTTAATAGTGATTGTAGTTAATATGTTCATTTAGGTGTGAAAATTATTGGTCAAACAGTCCTATCTTTACTTTTCTATTTTCTTCTGCTAACTTTGCGTCTCTTTTTGCATAGTCAGTGTACTTTCAGTGCTGACTGAAACTTACAAAATCCTATCCCTCTTGTAAGAAAAAGCAGAAGCTAGGTCCTTTAATTTCACGTATAGATATACAAGTATCTATGATTTCCTTTCAATTATCTATCCTCATTAACTGAAAAGTTTCTGGTAATATACCATCCAGAACTGGAAATTTAAGAAATAACAGAAACTTCATTTACATCATTTTTATACCGAACTACGAATGTGACCCAATGGTCGTCGCAGCACATGAATTAAACGATTTTAATATCAAAATTATAAATTTTCCTCTCTTAGGTGTATGCTTCTGCTGTATACGGTTGTCTAAATTTCTTAATTGATCAGGTATTGCAAGAGCTTGCAATGAGTATACTGATCTTCAAAACGTCGCCAAATCATTCGAGACAGACTTGTAAACAAAGGTAACAAGAAAACTAGAGGCTCCCAGGAGCATGTATCGCTCACCTGAATCTCATTTTTATCCAGCTTTTTTTTCCAATAAGGAATTTCCAACACTTCTGCAAAAATTATTAATTTTGACCTTTTAAGCGAAATAACTCCTATAAGCAGTTGTCCGACATATATGCATCAATAATCATTTTGGAATAATTTTGTATGGGTAAGATTTTCTCTAGTTCTTATGGTTTTCAAGTTACTGAAGAAAAATAAAAATAACGAGTCTTGTAGAGCTTTTGCTGCTTAGAAAGGAGGTTCACTTCAAATTTGCTGTATCAGTTACATTTGTTTAACTATGAGACAAAAACTATCTTGACCTGCCACCTTTCTATTTCAAGCCATGTTGGTAGTCAGATGTCATGATTTGAACAATTTTGGTAGAGGATATCCTAAAGATGATGTGTGCAATGTTTCAATGCAAGCCTTTCATTGGTTTAAGAAGACAAACTTTTAAACCATTCATCAGATAATCTTGACCCTAAAGTCATTTTTGTAGCTCTCGTAGAGTTGAACAACTAAGCAATGCTAACTTTTTCTCTAGTTCTAATAATTTTCAACATTTTTTGGAAAAAATCAAAGAATGTGTCCATTGGACACAGGCCCCGCTAAATGAAGTCCCAAACAGGAAGTACATGTAGTTGTCCGACAGGTCAGAAAGTCGCTTAGGACGTACAACTTGTAATACTGAACCACCCTGCCAAATTTCAAATTGTTCTCATGTACGGTTTCCGAGAAAAGTTTGACAGAAATTCGTACGAATATACATACGTACGTAAGCACGAATGGATGAAATGAGTAAAACTTAATCCCCCCTGACATGCCGTCAAGGGGGGCATAAAAATGGCAGAAATCATCATTTTTGATGATGAAGGGGCAATAACTCCTACAAGGAGTCATCGTACAACTTCATCTCAATAGAGAGTTTTGTGGAGCTTTTGACGCTGAAGAAAGGAGGGTCTCCTTGGTTTTCCTGTATCAGTTATACTTTTTGAACTACAAGCCAAAAACTGTATTTAGACCTCCCTGTTCTATTTTTAGCCATGGCAGCCATGTTGGCTAATCTGTGACCAAGGTTTGTGCAAACATGGTGGAGAACATTTGATTGATGATGTGTACAAAGTTGCAAGGCCTTCAGTGGTTTCATAGAAGAAGATTAAAAATCAATTAAAACTTATTAAAAACAATTCAAGGGAATAACTCCTAAACAGTTAATCAGACAATCTTGACCCTAAGTCATTTTTGTAGCTCTCATAAAGCAGAACAATTAAGCAATGCTAATTTTATCTCTAGTTCTAATAGTTCTCAAGATTTTGAGGCGAAAATGGCAAAAATCATTAATTTGACAATTAAAGGGCAATAAGTCCTAAAAGAAGTCATTGTACAACTTTGACCCAACGGTTTGCTTTGTAGAGCTTTTAATGCTGAAGAATGGATGTCTCTTCAGTTCTTCTGTATCTGTTATACATTTTGAACTATAAGCCAAAAACTATATTTTAACACCCCTGTTCTATTTTTAGCCATGACAGCCATGTTGGTTAATCTGCGGCCATGGTTTGTGCAAACCTAGTCGAGGAAATTTGACAGATGATGTTTGCAAAGTTTCAAAGCAATCCCTTAAGAGGTTTTGGAGGAGAAGATTTTTAAAGAAAAGTTAACGACTGACGACGCGACGCAAAGTGATAGCAACAGCTCACATTCTGGTCAGGTGAGCTAAAAAAGATTCGTTCTGGCCTTTAATAAGTTTAACTTTAGAAACCTCATTTGAAATTTGAATGAAGTTTTTGACTATTGTATACACTTATTACTGACTAGTGGTTATGATACACAACCATTTAACTCACATAGTACAGTTATGGAAGCGGGAGGTTTGGCAGGTTACAATTAAAGCATTGTTTAACCCACCATTTCTTTTCAAATGCCTGTACCAAGTGAGAATTATTGCTGTATTTGTCGACACTTTATATGATTTATCTCGTTTCCCATGTAACTCAGTAATTATTAATAAAAGAAGCACAGGAACTTCTACAAAGAATCTTATCAAGTTGTGAATTTTGAAACAAATATGACTTAAGGTCAAAGGTTAAGTCACATTTGTTTGTTATTGCTACTCCCTTCAAACCTTTAAAGATTAGTGATCCAGAGGCAAGTGTTGGTCATGTCAAGAGGACTTTTTCACATTTTAATGCAAAGGAGCTGATGTCATCTTATCAGGGATGACGTAACTATACCATTTGGGCCACCTAGGGTCCCATTTCCCAAGGAGAAAAAAAACTAATGTGAAAAAATTAGATTTTGAAATCTAAGTTTAACATTTCAAGTGCCTGTAATGCTCACATGACTTGAATAAAACCTTACAAGAAGTTAATTTTTCTTGCAAATGTTTATTTTAAACACAAGTAAGACGGTTTCTAAGAGTAATTGCTTTTATGCATTTCCTGTGTTAAGCTAAGCCCAATGTGTCTGCCATCTTGGATTTAAGAAAACTTATTTTTATTTAAAGTCTAATTTCTTATTACACAACACACAAAAAATTATCTCTCTGGAGCTGTTAAACAGAATTTTCAAATTAGTACTTAAAAATTAAAGTTTTTAGAGGACCATCTGATGTATATTTCCACAAAATCACAAATCAATCTTCCAAACAGTTTGTGAGAAAACAAGTGTGGACACAGAAAAACGTCTCGCCTGCATTCCGCATCAGTAACGAAAATAAATTTCGTCATAAGCATTACGTAAATAGCATTAAATATCAGCAGCGGCCTGTATACAAAATATTGTCACCATACCCTGCATAGTTACAGGGGAACAGCCGTAACCCAAAAACTTTAACATAGTCGCTGGACCGTGAAATTGAGGTCAAGGTCAGGTGGAACCTACCAGACAGTCATGTACTATTCATCAGCAACCTATATACCAAATATTGTCATCCTACCATGCGTAGTTACAGAGGAACTATCGTAACCCAAAAACTTTAACGTAGTCGCTGGACCGTGAAATTGAGGTCAAGGTCAGGTGACACCTATCAGACAGTCATGTACTAGTCATCAGCAACCTACACACCAAATATTGTCATCCTACCATGCGTAGTTACAGAGGAACTGTCGTAACCCAAAAACTTTAACGTAGTCGCTGGACCGTGAAATTGAGGTCAAGGTCAGGTGACACCTACCAGACAGTCATGTACTAGTCATCAGCAACCTATACACCAAATATTGTCATCCTACCATGCGTAGTTACAGAGGAACTGTCGTAACCCAAAAACTTTAACGTAGTCGCTGGACCGTGAAATTGAGGTCAAGGTCAGGTGACACCTACCAGACAGTCATGTACTAGTCATCAGCAACCTATACACCAAATATTGTCATCCTACCATGCGCAGTTACAGAGGAACTGTCGTAACCCAAAAACTTTAACTGTCGTAACCCAAAAACTTTAACGTACAGAGGAACTGTCGTAACCCAAAAACTTTAACGTAGTCGCTGGACCGTGAAATTGAGGTCAAGGTCAGGTGACACCTACCAGACAGTCATGTACTAGTCATCAGCAACCTATACACCAAATATTGTCATCCTACCATGCGTAGTTACAGAGGAACTGTCCTAACCCAAAAACTTTAACGTAGTCGCTGGACCGTGAAATTGAGGTCAAGGTCAGGTGACACCTACCAGACAGTCATGTACTAGTCATCAGCAACCTATACACCAAATATTGTCATCCTACCATGCGTAGTTACAGAGGAAATGTCGTAACCCAAAAACTTTAACGTAGTCGCTGGACTGTGAAATTGAGGTCAAGGTCAGGTGACAGGTGACTGAATGGCAAGTACTCATCATAAGCTACCTCTGGACCAAATTTGATGGACCTAGGGCTTGGGCTTACAAAGATATGAAGCAAGATGTCAAGTGTTTACGCCGCCGCCGCCGGATTCCCATACATATGTCTCGCCTCCAGCGACTTTCGTCGCAGGCGAGACAAAAACATTTTTTACATTTCTGCCAATTAGAACACATTTATGGGCCTGAAAGCCATCTTGAATATGTAATCAGCACTAAAAAGTAAGGACTTGTATTACTGATCATTTTTGCAATTGCAGTTTCACCTTAGGTATTATAGCTTTATAGCTTTTTTACAGGGCAAAAAGTGAAACTTTTAAATAAAGTTGTCATTGAAAGGCGATAAATCCCATAAGGAGTTATGAGAAAACTTTGGACCACTTAAGTGATTTGTAGACATTGTCTTGCTGATCATTTTTTGCAGTTTATAATGTCAAATTGGCTGTAAGATTTCATGTTATATTTCAAAAACTAAAAATGCTGTCAAAAAATATAATATTCTGGCAATAACGAGCGATCCAGCAAGAAGTCATTACCCAAATCTGAACAAATGATGATCATTAAGAGGACAATACTGTTTGCCATATTCAAATTGATTTCTTTGATCCTGGTGAGCCTAATAACAGTATGTTGTGTCAAACAAATGGCCATAAAAATAATTCATATTTACATACTGAGGTAATAAAATACTGTGATAACAAAACTGACATCCTCTGACTGATCTGTGAGCTTTTCAATATCTGTTCTAAACCACAACTCTGCTAATACCAGGGATGGGATCCTCAAGATAACCCCAACTGCAGCTTCAACTTGTTCTCTCTGGACTTTCATCTCTGCATGTCACATATTCAGAACTAAAATTATATTTTGATACCTATGTTCAAATCTAACTAATTTTATACACAACTCATATTTTAAATGCTGTGCAGTTTTGATTAACTGACAAATTGATTACATGATGTATGAAGGTATCAGGTTGAATAACAATTTTTATTTATTGTTGTATTCATTTAACATGTATTTAATTGTTCTTTATGTATCTGCATGTTTATTGTTTTCTTTTCACTGTTTTTGTGTGTTAACTATCAAGCTACTTTAAACTAAATCAATTTACTTTTGGACATGCCAATCCAATTAGATAATGACCTCTCCTTGCTTTAGCTCTGTCTAATGCATTAAAATAGCAACTTCCTTGTCAACAAAATTGTGTGAAATCGAGGTGGATGACAGGTTTTTTCCAGTTTTACTACTTGGATATTGATTTAAATAAACAAATATATATGTCACATTGATGTTCTGTTATGTGTTACAGTGTCAGAATTTTTCAAATGAAGGTATATGTAAATGCTAATGATTTGTTAGTTCTATAACATAAAACCTCACATTTGACAACAGCTGTGAGGGAGAGGAAATTAGTTCTTATTTTGATATTTGGCTGTGCTGAGCTGTAGCATGGATATAGAGCCTTATTTAAAAAGCAGTTCCATACCGAATTGATAAATAAATTTATTTATATAATTTGTTAAATGTATTGGTTATTTTTCAGTGGATTGTGCAAAGCCCATTTCAGGACTATTTTTTTGTGTTTGTAAGTTTCCTCGAGTACCCTTCTGGGTTTCTAAGTTTGCGAAAAATTTTATCTGACATGACACCCCGAAAATTTAATATGAAATAACTGAAATTATTTCGATCGTTTTGAGGGGTCTCTCATAACTCAACGAAACTTGGTGCCCAAATCAGAGCAAAAAATGTTAATAGTTTCCCCAATATGCAAATAATTAAGAGGCCGTTGTCATTTCACGTTTATATTTATCAGTCATCTGTCTTTCACATTTTATATTATTATTTCAAATGTGAGCGTTTGACTAAAAACATAAAATATCAATATCAGATAAAAAAAAAAGGTTGAAAATAAACATAAAATGAGAGGTTTTATTAATGGAACTAATGATTTGTCCGATTTTCTCACATGAAACAGCTGATTTTCATTGATAATTTTATTAAAATCTTATCACATTACCATGAAACTGATAATGCAATACACAAATAGATATAGGTACCACATTTCCATTACATTTGGATATAGGAAAAAATATCACACGTTTTTATTTGACAAACTGGACCACGACCTCTGTTGATAATGCAAAAAACCGAATTGCACCCTTATCATATGTTCGATCTCTTCTTATTATCTCTTAATGATATATAATTGTTTTCGGGTAAATTGAGCAAAAAGGTTAAAAACCATACTCTACAATATAGTTCATGTTGTAAGTGATAAAATGGCAAATTTAATATTAAAGAAAATATTTCAATTACAGTTTTTCGTATTTGTTAAATCCTTCAAGCTTTAAAATACGTTTTTTTTGTGTCATGATCTAATAAGAAGAAGTAAAGATGTACATAATTGCATATTAATGCGCGCTTTACCAGTATCTCGGTAGATCCGCTTCAATTTTTATTTTTGGATTATTTTACTATCTATAGGGTAAGCCTAGTATTTTTATTAATGCATTCTATTCTTGACATAATAAAATGTATATACTTGAGTTTTTTTTATTAATTAGTTATTTAATTTGATAAGAAAAAGACATTTAAAAATTTTGTTATGTTATATTACGTAATGTATTTCATCGCTTCAATTGTATTTCTTGGATTATTTCGTGATTTATATGTCAAGCTTCGTAATTTTTTATGCATTCTTATTTTAACATGATAAAGTGTATATTTTTCGGTTTCTTTTATTAGTTACTTAGATAATTTGACAATAAAAGTGCATTTTTAAATTTTGTTTAACGCGCTTGTGACCACTCATCCAGAAAACTTATTTCTGGATTATTTCATAATTTATAAGGTAAAATATGGAACCTTTACGCAGAAAATTAGTCATCTTGAACATTAAATTTAATTTCCCTGGGTTTTGTTTATTGACGGTTTCGAAATCCCAAACTCTCGTGAACGATTCTTGTGTGGTAGTGGTGGTTTTAGGGAGGGGCAGAGACATTTCTGTGATGTAATTGTATATTAGATGTGCCTTGTTTATTTGCTAATTGATTATTTATTACATGACACTGAACTTTGATGAAAGGTAAAAATGAAAGACCAATTAGACTTGCATAATAAGCTGCTAAAATGGCTAAATTAGATTATGCTTTTGATATATTGTATATAGCCTGTTGTTTTGTTTGTTTATTTGTTACTTTCTCTGTACCAATTGTATTATTGGCTGTGTGAGAATAAACTATATATACAAAATTAGATTTTCAAACAGGCGTGTTAATTAAAAAAAATTGATGTCTGAATCAGTGAAAAATGTGGTAGAAATTAGTAGGGAAAAGAAATTTCTCAATAACAAAAAAAGCACAAAAGATATAGATTTTTTATTTAATTCAAGATTTAAAAATTTTGATGTTAAGATATTATAACGAAGCAAGTTATATATATAATAATACAACAGAAAAAAATTCAGTTACATTCGAATAAAGGTCATCAACAGTTTATATTGTTGAAAATAATTGTAGAAGTTAATAATCTCATCAATTGTTTTGCAAAATAAGACTCTTCTTCTAATTGTTTTTTTTTTTTATTTTAAATTCTGAAAATTTTATAAAGTTATTAGCAATGTTTATGCACATGAATGCTAGTTTGACGTTTGAAATACATTTAATTGCAAATCTTTTGAAACAATTTTAATTACAGTAAAATTAAATCAATAGAAATTGTAACTTGTCGGTATGTTTTCTTTGATTTTCCGAGGACGCGATAACTGCCGATCTTACATTCACATTTTCCCCTACAGTTGACTATGATCAATGTATTTTTATTGGTAAACATTTGTCCTTCCAAAATTTTGCTTTTTTTATTACAGTACTCTTCTCAAAGTTGAGATATTATAATCAAGAGGATTATTTCTTGCCTTTCACAATCGTCTATATTTGCAACCCTTTACAACATATGATGAAATTTTAAATAAAACAAATTGAAAAAAAACTATTAAACCAAATGGGATACACCTATAACATATAAATCGAACATCTCTGGATATGGGTTTAACCCATATCTTTTCTTGTTTTATATTGTGACTACCAGGTCAGGACGGTCTAAACCTTCGGCTGGGAAACTATCGGTCAGTATTACTTGTATATTAGACAATATGTACATACTACAACAGGAGCTCTGGTCATCATGGTCACTTATGTCAAAAATATTTTATACGTTTATGCAGTGTAAAAAACATTAATAGGATATATCAGCCAGCGGCTCGCTCAGAACTAGGGTTCTAAACAGAACATGTATGCAAATAAGTTTGTTTGATGGTGTTTAACGCCACTTTCAGCAATTTTTCAGCTATATCATGGCGTCCAGTTTTTATTGGGGGCGGAGCCGGAGTACCCGGAGAAAACCCCCGACCTGCGGTAGGAAAACTGGCAATCCTTGACAATTAAGATTGGAGTCGAGCACGCAAATAAGAAAGATCTACGCCTGTACGTGATTATTAAATAAACTAGAGTTACTCCTCTTTATTTGATGGACGAAATGTTCTTCCGTTAATACTAGAAATTAAAGAAATCACAGAAACAGCTTACACCTCGAATATGACACGGTCATCTTAGTACAAGAATTTACGACCAGCGAGACGATGATAATTTCAAATTATACATTTTCCTTACCTATGCAGCAATATTCCAGCTTCTCATGCATACGGTGTCCACATTTCTGAGATGGCGGACAGGGTAGTGGGAGAAAGGAGCAAAGGGGAGGGAGAAAGGAGAAAGGGGGAGGTAGAAAGGAAAAAGTAAAACAAAGAGGGAGGCATAATAGTACAAATATATTCTTTAATTCGTACCTGAAAATCATTTATAAGTGCCAATTCATTTTAATTTCAGCCAATCAGAACATTAATGGTTATAGCAGCCACATTGCATTTTTAAATGGAAGAAAACTACCTTGATATCAGTTCTTCATAATTTGATTTAAATAATTGAAATAGTTTCTGAAACCAGCTGTTTTTCTTAGTGCCTTTGGGGTTCTATGTTCCACTGTTGTGGCCATCTTAGTTTTAGGATCAGTACCAAAGATTCATGATGTATAGAAAAGTAATGCAGTACGAAATGGTTCATGTATCTGAGAGCTACCACTAATCTGAATTTTTTTTACCAGTATAAGTTGAAGAACATGGGTCAACACATATTTTGGCCAATATCTCATAAAATTATAAAGCTACAGAAAAAACCCTTCACATTAAAATGATCAGCACATTCAACCTCTAAAAATTTCAGAAGTTTTGTTTACTACTTGTAGGAGTTATTGCTATTAAGTTTAAAAAAAGATCAGCAATTCAAATCACTATGTTGGTTTAAATTGTCTGACAAATTCTTATAGGAGTTGTTTCCCTTAAATAATTTTTGCTAATGAATTGTTAAATATTTGCCTTGCAGCTTTAATGTTATAATAGCTAGAGTGAAACTGTAAATTGCAAAAAGTAATCAGCAGGAAAAAGGCCTTTAAATTACATATTTGGTCCAAAATTGTCAGACGAATCATTATTGGATTGTTTTCCCTTTAAAAACAATTTTGTTATGAAAATATCAGTATTTGCCTTATAAATTTAAAGCTATAACAGCTAGAGTAACACTGAAAATATCAAAAATAAACGGGAGGGCCTACAAAACCATTTAATTGTCCAAAATTTGTCCAGTTACTCCTTATATGTCATTTACTCATAATTTTTCTTGAAATTTTCAGTGTTTCCTTTGTAACTTAAAACTAATAAATTTGTCAACGAATTATTCTCATACTTAACATTTATTTTTTATAAAGAAATACATAATTCAACAGTTAATTGCAAAGTTCCCAAGTCTAGTAAATTAAAAAAACAAAATCCTCGAACAATTCATTTGCAACATTTCTGTGAAGTTTCAGAGTTCTAGATTGAAAACTGTAGAAGTTGATAACACCATATATGTACCGTCTTTTGCAAATGTGCTTAAAAATGACCAAGTTCCAAGGTCTGAAAAATTGGGAAACATGCTGGAACACTTCCATAATAGCAGGTAATCTGGGTTGAAAACTGTATGAGGAGTTGATTAAACACTATAGATACCACATTTTCCCTGCTCGCCCGACTTAACCATACTATAGCCTAAAAATCATAGTCTAAATTGCAAAAAAATCTGTAAGGCAAGGCCTACCAATAACTCGATTGGTTAAAAATTGTCAGATGACTCCTTTTTGAAGTTATTTCCCTCGAATGGCAATTTATGAAATATCAGTTTCTCTTTTTTAAATTAAAAAACTATAGCAGCAAAAGTAAAACTGTACATAGCAGAAATTAGCAGACAATTTATGTTACAACAGCAAATAATCTTTTTTACATTAAATTTAATAAGCACCATTTTATTCAGTTTAAATTCCTTTTTAAATCTATCAGAACTTGAGAATTTTTTATGTTGCTGTGGTATTTGTAGTTAAGAAATAATTCAAAAGTCTGAGAATTCAATTGAGTTTTGTTTTGAGAAATCTAGGCATGAACATGAATTAATTTTTAACTAATCGAAATTTTTCTAAATGTAAAACTATTTAATGCTGCTTGTAAATGTAAGTGTAGAATACTGTTAATCACTAGTGAAAACAGTTTTCTAAACGTTTATAAATACTAAGTTGTCTTTTTGTTCAAGAATTTCAAACGTGTTTGCTTATTCAAACTACACCGAGACAAGTAACAAGAGACCTTAAAAACGAAGATTGGTTGTAGTTAAGAATACACTATATATTATTTTCTGGACATTTAGTCTGTGTGGACTACTATATACTAGTACATACCGACATATGAGATGTGTGTGTGTGGGGGGGGGGGGCAATATCTTTTCTGTTAGTGTGTTTTGAGAATTTTTACACGTCTGTAAACTGTTTTTAGAAAAAAAAGGTTAACTGTTTTTCAACAATCATGACAATTGGCTGTTATCTGTTTTCTTAAAAATTGACATTGTTGTTATTAAACTGATATAATGAAAATAAAACTGTGAACCTTTTTGCTGTTAATAATCAGAATACTGTTAACTGTTATACAGATTTTTCTCTGTTATTCCCTCAATTCTGCTGTTATCTGTTTTTTTTTCGGTTTTCAATTTACTGTTTTCTGTTTTCTCCACCGAAATTCACTAATGAGGGCCATTTCGTCTAATAAAATGATAAAAAACTGAACTGTAAGAGCAAGCCAAATGATGATTTTTATTGAAACGAACAATGTAAGACCTGTCATTTCACAAAATATAAGCAACTAGCAAATATAAGACTAGTATAACTAACGGGATTGGTCACTCGCTAAGTCTTCAGCTAAGGAAGTACGATTTCTTTGTCGCGACGAGACCGAAACGAGATTAAGCGAGAACGCAGAAGTGACATAGACGAATGTAATACGCTACCAACATTTTAGTTAAATTTGTTGCCAATTTTCTGTGAAAGTAAATATGTTGTAATTTTTTAAAATTGTGTGTGTTTTATTTACCTAATATAGGTTCCTGACCAAATGTACAATAAAAAAGTTACACATGTTCAATATAAGACATATTAAACGTAGGTATCAATACATACGTTACCATAACGTTAAGTGAATGACGCTGGTTTAATCAATTGTATTTGGTTATATGAAGTTTTAAATAGTATACATGAAGCGATATTCTTTAATTGAAAACAAAAAACATACACATTTATTTTAATGACAGTTCCTGAGAAATGTCAAACTCCGCCATTTCAGTTTGGAGTAAATGTGGTCGTAGCAAACTCTATTGACTCAGCTATAAATACGATGTTTTATTATTGTTAAATTCTATAAATATTTAAGAACACACTATTCAAAATTTCTGTGTGAAATATGCTGTTGTGTATTTCGATAATCTAAATTATAGCATCGATACATACGTGATCCAACGTAACGTATGTATCAGCAGTTTTGTAACAGTCCTGAACTGTACTAACATGAAAACAACGTCATGTCGGTATAAAAATTAACCCGTATGAATATTAAGGTATCCCTTTTTTCTAAAAAAAAAACACGTTGCACATCTAATTTGCTTTCTGTGGTTTATCATATTAAGCTTACTCACCTGATGCGTCACAAAATGTAGGAATATAGGAAATATACAATCCATACACCCATACATGCAACTTGTTTACATTCCAAACGCTAAAATAACGTCATTTCCTTAATAATTTAACTAATTACCGATGTTTAAGTTAAAAAATTTACGACGGACGGTAACGTATGTATTTGTAACGTAAGTATTTTCTTAACGCAAAATCTATGATTGGTTTAAATACAATCCATGCTTATTACTTAATAAGATTCTAGTTAAAAAAATTCAACATGAAGAAGAAAATAAGACGAAAAAACAGGTTTTTAACAAAGTATTTAAAAATATACATATGGTGTAACGTATGTATCAAAAGAAATACAACAGGAAAACTTTGTAAGGCTTAACAAGAACTAGAGATTTTTCGTTCTTAAAAGATAAATGGCACAACCTTTTATGAATCGAGTTTTACTGAGGCAATATTTTATTCAAAATAAAATCAGCATTTGTATGATTAGTTATAAAGATTAAGGGTCTGATTTTCTGCAGTTACGTATGTATCAAGTATATGGCAACCCTGCTTCCTCGGATGATAAAAAAGTGATTTTCCATACTGGAACTTATAAGACATTATAAAATGTACTACGCCAGTGAGTACTCTCCAGCAAAAAGTACTTTGGTAATATAGAATACAAATGCATTATTATGTAAAAACCTCGTGTTGGCGACAGTAACGTATGTATTTCTAGTTGGTGTTTTATGTACTGAAAAAAATTTCTATTGGACGACAACGATGTATGCACTGCGCGCATAAGTAGTTGGACATACATTTTGTATATACTTGTTAAAAAATACTTAAGACCAAATAATTCATGATATAACTCCAATAAAAATAGCGGCGACACCAGTTTGATCCCCATTACTGAATTTCAGTGTCTCACGCAATTTGCTGTTATCTGTTATTATTGTCAAATCGTGATGATGGCATGGCTCATATAATGCATTTCTAAGTAAAAAGCAAAGTTTGTTCAAAACAAAACAGAAAAAAATAATAAACACAAAAAAAAAAAAAAAAAAAAAACCACACACACACACAAAACAAAAAAAGTTATGCCTGATTTTGACGTCATAATAAGATGTATATGATGACGTTGACTTTACATGAATTCTTCCGCAAACAACAAGTGACGACACTAAAATTATGAATTGCAAATATTATTTGATTACTTGTAAAATTTCGTTCTTGTTACTTCATTTTTACTATAGAATTTAAAATATAAGGTTTGTTTTAAATTGTTGGTTATATTATTGGATATAATCGACTTTGGATCGATTTACGCTGCAATATAAAGCGCTTCGCAACTGAAACAATCCTTAACTAACTCATCCCTAGGCACTGTTGGAGCTCAATACTTGTACCAGTCAACACGTGTATAAACGAGTATACCGTGTTGGAACCGTATGCCCAACCGTGTTCTGTGTGAGAAGGCTTTAAATCTTTCTCTTGAAGGATTCAATTTTAATTAGATAGTAATTGTCTGCTTACCAAATATTAAAATTATACAAAAAATCCACAAAATAAAAAAAAACATGAACAAAGAAATAAAAAGAAAAATTTCATGCAAATAAATTAAAGGAAATAAATAACAATCGCTCTTCTCCTGTATTTAGTAACCTTTAGTGACCTATTGCAAATGTGGTAATATTGGACTTATTAAAATACAGAAATGAACAATGTCATGGATTATCTAATCAGCATGATCAGGAACACAATAAAATTATCACTATATATATCAGAGTTATTGCGTGAAGAAAGCTAACTCTCAAAAATGAGGCTTCCCGTCAGCTTATAGATATTTGATTAATAAATTGTCTTACTCGTTTTAGTACGAAAATTTTTAATGGATGCAATAAAGCTCACAATTCAGCTGACTCTCGTTTACCAATTACAAAAGACATATTAGTACAACTTTTATTAAGTGTTAACAAATTCATAAGCGGTCACTATGAAGGTCTAACGTCAAATGCTGTTTTTCTTTTGATTTCACAGCCCTTTTACGCCTAGTCAAAATATTGCAAAATCTTTACATACAGGTAAATGTGCCTCTGTGGTCCAATTCTCAGATGTAAATTTTTCCAATATTGATGACTTAGGTCAGTCTAAAATAGTAACAATTGTTCTTCGCTCATTTAAGAATATAAGAAACAATCAACCAGTGTCTATATCTATTGAAGCCCAAGAGGCAGCCGAATTTTGTACTGTAAAAGCATTGTTTGCATACAAATCATATCTGAATATCCATTGGTCCATTTTTCCAAGGTGGAAAACCAGTAACACATAGAGTTGTAACTAGCAAACTGTCCCAACTATTAGGTTTTATTGGCATAAATGCATCCCTTTATAAGGGACGCCGCTTTTCGGATAGAGGCAGCAACACAATTAGCACAACGGGGTTGTTCAGAAACCAACATCCGGAAACTTGGCCGGTGGATTTCTAATGTTTCCAAAAATACATTCGTATATAACATCCTATAAGGTATATCTGTCCCTGTTGAGATTGATTCATATCAATGAATATTCAGAGGTCAGGATATGCTTGCTCTGTAAAAATCGTCACGATTTGCATTTGTGGTATTTTTATTGAAGGTCAAGATATGCAGGCTTCAAATAATATGTATAGATTATTATTTTTTTATATGTGTAATGGGCAGAAGTTGTCTGCTATTTAATATATTTTATTTCAATTATGTTGTGTTGTATCTGGCAGAGGGCAGGATTTGCCTGCTTCATGTTCCATGTTTCAAATACACTTTTTGATTTTATAGAGTATATTTTTATGTTACATGTATGTGTCATTTATATCCATGTTTCTGTGAATTTTATGTTTTACCTATGCTGAAGGCTCATATTTGCTACATTTTATGCTGCAGATACTATTTTTAATAACTAAATTTGAATTGCTCATCCATATGACTAAATTGTTACATATTGCTTGAAATGTTTGCTCCCCATACATATATATGTTGATGGTCAGCAGTTGGCTGCTTTAGTATATGCACTTTTCATTGTCATATTTTTGTTATTGTAAGCAGTGCTTGCAACTATTCATGTTTTTGTCTAAATATATCTTTGTGTATTTTGAATGCAATCATTTGTTTGCTTCAGATATAGAGCTTTGAGCTCGGTTGCCAGTGTTCATTAAGGCCCTAATTGTGTTTGGTCCAAGTTTTACATGTAGGGTTGGTATTCCTGTTTACAGATACAGGATACATATATTTGTAATATCTAGATGCTATATGCAACGCTTTTTGCAATTTACTAGTAACCTCTATTTCACTGATCCACCAACTCCAGGTATGGCTGTTGCCATGTGTACATGGCTGTGGCTCATTTTACAGGCCATCCCTTTTTTGTTTATGGAGCTTTATTATAAGTAGATCATTTGAAGTTAATGTTTTCATAATATTATGTAATACCATCTGTTTGATGTATATATTTTATATGTTTATACTTGTTTTAATTTGCGTCATTAATAAAATGACATTTAATTGGAACTTTTGTCTCTGCTCCTTTTCAAAAAACTTAGTGGAGTTGCTGGATCACTTTGGGTACTTGTCAAACTTGATGGTATAAAAATTACATCATAAAGAATTTTTTTTCTACGTTAATCCTTTTAAAAGTTATGACAAAAAATATACCTGTTTTACTCTTGCGGTTTTTCACTCTTCCGCGTTTTAGATTACCCACCCCAGCACAATACAATTATGTCGACAGAGGCAATAAAGGGTTCAAAAATGTGTCCGTCAGTACGTCCTGAAATATTAATACATTAACAATGTTAATTATTTATTTCTTATTTTAGAGGCCCTAAAAATAAAAATTTCCAAGTTACACAGGCATTTTAAATTATGTGCGGGGGGGGGGGCAAGATCTTTTCTGTTAATGTGTTTTGGGCACAGGTGTGTTAACTGTTTGGGGATTTTTTTAAATAAAGCAACTATTAACTGTTTTTCAACCATTAACTGATATCTGTTTTCTTAAAAATTGACATTGTTGTTAGACATTCTGCTTTCTGCTGTTATTAGTTTTTTTTTCATTTTAATTGCTGTTAGGTGTTATCAGCATTTTCATATGTTCGATCTCTTCTTATTATCTCTTAATATAATTGTTTTCGGGTAAATTGAGCAAAAGTACTCGACTCCAATCTTACTTGACAATGATTGCCAGTTTTCCTACCGCAGGTCGGGGTTCTCTCTGGGTACTCCGGCTTCCTCCCCCAATAAAAACTGGACGCCATGAAATAGCTGAAAAATTGCTGAAAGTGGCGTTAAAACACCATTCAAACAAACAAATAAATTGAGCAAAAAGGTAAATACCATACTCTACAATATAGTTCATGTTGTAAGTTATAAAATGGCAAATTTAATATTAAAGAAAATATTTCAATTACAGTTTTTCGTATTTGTTAATTCCTTCAAGCTTTAAAATACGTTTTTTTTTGTCCTGATCTAATAAGAAGAAGTAAAGATGTACATAATTGCATATTAATGCGCGCTTTTACCAGTATCTCTTCTGATATGAATAGATCCGCTTGAATTTTTAATTTTGGATTATTTTACTATCTAAAGGGTAAGCCTAGTATTTTTATTAATGCATTCTATTCTTGACATAAAAAAATGTATATACTTGAATTTCTTTTATTAATTAGTTATTTAATTTGATAAGAAAAGGGCATTTAAAAATTGTGTTATGTTATATTATGTAATGTATTTCATCGCTTCAATCGTATTTCTTGGATTATTTCGTGATTTATATGTCAAGCTTCGAATTTTTTTATGCATTCTCATTTTAACATTATAAAGTGTAAATTTTTCGGTTTCTTTTATTATAGTTACGTAGATAATTTGACAGTAAAAGTGCATTTTGATTTTGTTAATTAAACGCGCTTGTGACCACTCATCCAGAAAACTTATTTCTGGATTTTTTTATGAATTTATAAGGTAGAAAAAGGAACCTTTACGCAGAAAATTAGTCATCTTGAACATTAAATTTAATTTCCTGGTTTTGTTTATTGACGGTTTCGAAATCCCAAACTCTCGTGAACGATTCGTGTGTGGTAGTGGTGGTTTTGGAAGGGGGCAGAGACATTTCTGTGATGTAATTGTATATTAGATGTGCCTTGTTTATTTGCTAATTGATTATTTATTACCTGACACTGAACTTTGATGAAAGGTAAACATGAAAGACCAATCAGACTCGCATAATAAGCCGCTAAAATGGCTAAATTAGATTATGATTTTGATATATATTGTATATAGCCTGTTGTTTTGTTTGTTTATTTGTTACTTTCTCTGTACCAATTGTATTAATGGCTGTGTGAGAAGAAACTTTACAAAATTAGATTTTCAAACAGATATGTTATTTAAAAAAATTGATGTCGAATCAGTAAAATATGTGGTAGAAATTAGTATGGAAAAGCAATTTCTCAATAATAAAAAAAGCACATTAGATATAGATTTTTATTTAATTCAAGATTTAAAAATTTTGATGTTAAGATATTTTAACGAAGCAAGTTATATATATAATAATACAACAGAAAAAAATTCAGTTACGTTCGAATAAAGGTCATCAACAGTTTATATTGTTGAAAATAATTGTAGAAGTTAATAATCTCATCAATTGTTTTGCAAAATAAGACTCTTCTTCTAATTGTTTTTTTTTTATATTTTAAATTCTGAAAATTTATAAAGTTCTTAGCAATGTTTATGCACATGAATGCTAGTTTGACGTTTGAAATACATTTAATTGCAAATCTTTTGAAACAATTTTAATTACAGTAAAATTAAATCAATAAAAATTGTAACGGTATGTTTTCTTTGATTTTCCGAGGACGCGATAACTGCCGATCTTACATTCACATTTTCCTCCACAGAATGGTAAACATATATTTGTCCTTCCAAAACTTTGCTTTTTTTATTACAGTACTCTTCTCAAAGTTGAGAGATTATAATCAAGACGATTATTTCTTGCCTTTCACAATCTTCTATATTTGCATCCCCTTACAGCATATGATGAAATTTTAAATAAAACAAATTTAAAAAAATAACTATTCAACCAAATGGGATACACCTATAACATATGAATCGAACATCTCTGGATATGGGTTTAACCCATATCTTTTCTTGTTAAATTTACTGTTGTCTGTTTTGGGAAATATAACAAATTGTTAACCTGTTAATGGACCCCCCTCCTAGCTACCCTCATATATAACTTGATTATGATGATTTTCCCTGATTTTGTAGTACTGGTATCATTTAATATATTGTTATATTTGTTTGATTTTTTTAAAGATATGAAATGAATATTGTTTTCTGAATTTTCTTTTTTTATTGAATTTTATGATATAGTTTTAAAAAATAGTTATATAATACAGGTGACGAATTGACTATAGCAGGTGCCGAATTGACCATACCAAGTACCGAATTGACTATAGCAGGTGCTGATTTCTCCAGGTTCCGATTTGACCAAGTGCAAATCTGACTATATTCAAAATTTCTATCACACATTTCTGTCAATTTTGTAGTGCTGCATATCTTGATATTTTGTACAATATGGCAATTCATAAATCAATCGGCATTATTCCTACGCAGTGGGTATGTTTTCGAATTGTGACCTTTGAACTAAAAGGCGCTTACCCATGGTAACATACTATAATTGAATACAAACTTGCATTTCAGTGCCGTAAATTATATGTAGGCAAGTAGGCAACTGCCTCCTATTGCAAACGGACAACAAAAATTTGTGACCAAAAATAAAATTAAATGAAAGTAAACAAGAGAACCAATGGAAAGCACCCAAGGATTTGCCATATAGCAGGATTTTGCACTAACATGTGCTCAGCTTCTGTGGGGGGCGGGCAAGGCGCCACAGATCCTCACATTTACTGCCTCCTCTTAATCCAAACACAATTTACGGCCCTGCATTCTGATTGGAAAAAATAGAAATTTTGCATATGCAACTATTACTGTCATAATTAGGTTCGATAACTCTGTTTATCAATGAACAACTGTTGTGTATCATTAACACCAAAATTTTATAATATATCAAATTGCTGTCATTATTAATCAAATTATTTTATGTGTTTTAAACATATTATTAATATTTGACAATTTTTTCTATTTTTTATAAATACTTTTATTTTTTATCATTTATGGAGTTCCTCGTTTATTGTTGTTATCCCCGAGGCATCTTAATTTTTTTATACTAAAAGACTACTACTATAGTTCATAATTTAATAAAATTATTAATGAATTATGGTTACCTAATAAACCTTTGTGACAGATGTGTTATTTAGAACACCTTTAATGTATAGAAATTTAACCCATGCTGTGTCTTCCTGATAAAGCTTGTACTGCCATAAACTTGTATTCTCTGTACAGGATGTTTATTGAACAGCTTATTCATTAAAACTTAAATTTTGACTACCTTTATGACTGAGAAAAATGAGCCCAAAATGGGAATATTTTCGTAATTATCTTTTACATAAATACTTTATAAATGTTTATCACAAAGTTTATTACCACATTTTCAATTCAAGACAATGCAATTGCAGTTAGTTTTTTTCTATTTTGTTTGTCAAATACTCTTAAAGTTTTTTTTTATTTAATTATTAAAATATTTACATCTAAATTAAAAATGTTACAAATTTCTGAGATATAATTAAACCATAAAAATACCACACATCCATGTCCCTTGTCTGAACCACGTGGTCTGAACTCCGCCATGTTAAAAATTGTAAAATGAGCTAATTTCAAATGAAATGGGAAGTATTAAGATAAAAAATTAAAGTGTTAAAAATGTGAAAATTAAATAGATCAATATGTCTACTATTTGTATATATGTGCAAAACTATGTTTATGCGAACTGTATTTATGCAATTTACGTCAGAATTGGAGCATATTTGACAATTTCCCATTGAAACAATGTAACCAGGAGGCAGAAAATAAGGCTTTTTTTCAAACAAAATGGGAAGTATTTTGCAAGTAATTTAAACTGATAAAATTCATATCATTCGAAAGATAAGAGAGTGTAGAACTGGGAACAATGTGCAAAACATATATTTATTTATTTATTTATTTATTTATTTAACAAGATATCGGCGTTTTTTAAATCGTCCCATTGACTTTCTATTGAGTGAAATATCCAATATGGCTGACAAAGATACGTCACAGAAGTCACGTGATGTCGCTAATAGTTGTATATGGCGTTCGAGCAGTCTACTTTGGTATACTCTGAAAAGTATCAATTATCCATACAGAGTTTATCTCTGCCCCCCCCCCACCCCATATTTTTTCCTATTGTTTTTTGTTCAGTTTTCGTTTTATTTTACATACTTGTTTATACTTGTTTAAAATAGTAGTTGTTTATTAATTCAACACTTCATGGTGTATGTTGCGAATTTAATTTCAACCCTTTAGTTTATTAAATGATACCGGAAGTGGAATTTTATTTTAGAAGTCGATATGTCGCATTTCAGAAAACTGAGACAATTAACCAATGTATTGATACGTATACCTCCTTTATTTGTTATTGACAGTGTTTTGAACGGATCCTTGCTTAAAGTTGTGTACCAAAACACTCACCACGATAACAGTTTATATCAAGTTGGAATCACACCATGGGCTCAACTTTTTCAGTGGCTGGTGACTTCGTTTACAAGTTTGTTAATTTTAATTTGAATTCATTCCATGTAGTAATTTGTTTAGTATAATTTTTAGGATTACACAATGTCTTAAAGCCTGTGGCAAGTTTATTAATTGGTTGAAATTAAATAAATTAAAAAAGGATATTCAATATATACAATGGAATGCACGATACAATGAGAAAGGAGTATACTACTCTCGCTTTTTTAAAACTGATGGTGTTTCGAAAAAGGTAATTTCCATGGCTAATTTTGTAGCATGGAATGGGGCTTTGTTGAAACACCTAGTAAATGCAAGATGTAATTCCATGCTATACACTGTAACAGTATAACAAAGTGTAACATTAAAAAAGATAACACTACTAGTATAGAATGAAAACATTTTTCAATATAAAATAACACAATAAACAACATTGTTCATATATAACATTAGACATTTTTTCATACATGGATATATTCATCAGGAACATTCTTTCTTCCCGTGAAGTGTGGCAACAATGTAGTTTTTGGTCAGGGTTGACGTCACAATACAGGGTTTGACATTTCTTTACTCACTTGTCCTTTCGGACAAGTGGTGTACATGTAAACAGTTGATCTGTCAAAAATATAATGTCCAAACTTATTTCAATATATTATAACCTAATATTACATGTCACTTGCCTCTTATTATTCTTAATTAATTCATTTATTTAAATATGCTGCATTATTGATTTAAAAAAAAAATATATTGTTGTATAAAGTAAGCAGATTGAAGAGAAAGCTCAGAAGTTACATGCTTATAGTTATGGGTAGAAAAAAATTAGGATGATTGTTGTAGAAATACAGAACAAATGGGTAAAAGCCATACAGCTTACACAAGGGCACCCATTATCTTTTAAAATTGATTTGAATCAAACAAGCATCCTCACAAGTCAGGGTTTCTGTGTCCAAAACTTAGGTAGGGAATGCCAGGGCTAGAAGATTTTCGTATGACGTCAAACCTTCAAAATATCAACTAATGAAATTGCTTGAAAAAAGCAAGTGTTTGGCAGTAGTCATTCCTACTCATTCTTGAGTGTGTAGAAAACATAACTCAACTAAATAATAACGTGGTAATAACAAACTAGTCCATTGTGATCTGTTCGAAATCCTTCAGGTAATATCGTCTTCAGTTAAGGCGGAAAATCCTTGCGGTTTGTCCGAATAAAACTGAACGTTACGAAAGCAGACGATCCTTTTAAAAACAACGTGAGGTCCCTGTAGAAACTCAAATGGCTGACTTCCTATGTAAAGTTCCTGTAGCAAATGTCAAGGAAAACAAAGACATCATATAAAATATGGACATGTTATCCTGTAGAAATGTTTAAAATTGGATTTTAACACTTCAAAGTTACGATATGAAATAATTAAAAAATGCAAGCAAAACACTGAGCGCAGTGGGGTGTAACTTTTAGTATAGTAGAATAAGGACTTTAACAAGGGAGATAAAAATGGACAAATTGCACAAATAGGACAACATAAAAACAAATGATCTATTTACTATGCAGACAATTACAGGAAGAAGGGTAATTTATATAATGTAAAACAAAAAAGGACAACATGAAAATAAGCATTCTGTTTTTTGGTGGGTTAAGGACTATCAGTGTTCCAGCTAGGGGGAAATAGAGGGGCGCCGCGCCCCGCCCTAAAATTATCGCGCCCCTGTGTCCCGATTGGTGCCCCTTATAACTCTATTGCTTCAATTAATTATCTGTTCTAAAATTAATAGTAGTTATAGTGTTTTTATAGCTAATTAACTCATTAGACTATTCTGGTTTCCTTATAATTTTGATTATACAATTAGTGGTAGACAGTGGGGACTGGTACACATGTATCATGTCAAGTTTTGACACAGTGACTTCAAAATAGTTATTACCTTAAAAATTTGCGTGGTCACTGTTTTTGGTCATTTGGCTTAATTATGATCCAGACCGGAAATAGCTAAAACCGTTTTTATTGCCCTTTGCGATAGATATCTTCGAATATTTGTCACCGCGCCATGTTTATCATTGAACACGCCATTTTTTTAAGTGAAAGCTGGTACCCAACTGCCTTTTTCTATGTTCAAATAGCGTTAAGTAAAAATACTCGCGGCAACCAGTACAACCAGTACAAACCAACTGAAAATGCGGAAATCTCCGGAGCAAATATGAATTAGTTCAGCAACTTGCAAATACAATGCTGCTTGTGTTGAAGTTACAACCACAAAGATTGAAACACAGTAACAAATAGTATTTTGGCAGTCACTTTTCAGTTGATTAAATGTACAAATATATTTTAAAAATTTACTTTAAAATGAAAACAAAGGCGCAAAACAGCAACAGAGAACTTATTCAAATAACAATAATAACAAAAGTGCAATCGCAATCATACTTAAAAAGATGAAAATACAAGAAAAAGTGCCTTTCTCATGCGCCCCTCTATTTTTAAATCCTAGCTGGAACACTGACTAACAGGGGAGATAGTTAACCGTATTATCTCAACAAAATAGGTTCTAAATCAAAAGTTAATATTAATTTAAATTTGAAAAACTGTTCTATGAATGTCTGAAAAAACGAGGCTTCTGGTTAACTTTCTCATATATATTGCCATTTATAAAATATAAAAATTAGATATCAATTTGTAGACAATTATAAGGCAATTATGAGGCCCTATTCAAATGTTGACCAGATTTTAAGGTTTTGGAGAAAATATCATTCAAAGTTGCAAATTTGAAGTTTTATTTGTCCGACAAGGCATATTCATCAGGTATTCTGTGAATCGTGGCTTTTTAAAATACTGTGTTTTGATAGGCTAAAATGTGTCCTATGCAATTATTTTATCCTGTCAAAGTGAAATCCCATACATACATGTGTACTAGCCATGAAATTTTCTTGTACCCTTGGAATAATGTGACTTGGAGGCACAATACACGTATAATATGGCTGCCATAATTTCCTTGTGTTGCAAGGTTAACAAAGTAAATGGAATGACATTTCATGATGTCGTGATAAATTTGTTACACAGTTAGTTACATGGGGCATGCAGAAATATATGGAATGCACAGACAAATTGTCTTATCTGGGCTCGGCTTCACCTGATACATGTATGGAATTTGTTTATGCACTCTATATATTTCTGTACCCCTGCAATTGACTGTATAACTAATACAGTACAGGTCATGTGCTGTCGAATCATCTTTTGGTAGTGTTTGTAAAAAATAAAACAATAAGAGTAGCTTGTTTGGATGGAATATGGTGAAATTCAACAAAGCCTTAGCTTTATTATCAATTTTAATCTTTTAATAGGAAAATAATGAACTTATCAACTACCTGACCAGTAGTGTAGTAAGATTTTTTGTACAGTTTTTAAACATAAATGTTTATTTGTCACTAAATATGGTATCAATATTGTGACAACAGATGCTAAGTTGAATGTTGTAACAATTACATTTCCTGATGATCTGATACAGTATGTATCATGATTCTTTCCCAACAATTTGATTCATATCACGTTTTTTCTTGTTGATTTTATACAGCTAATGAGTTAGATAAGTCTCTATCAGGATTTATCAGCCAGAAAAAATGTAATGTTAGTGAGAACACCAAGCCACCAGGTGAGGTGAATATACATTTTTGAGGGTTGAGAAATCCTGATAGCCACCATACTAGTATATCAAAGTCTGTAATTGTGTTATTACATGAATAAAATAACCATATTCTTTCATCAGAAAAACAGAGAATGCTTACATTATGTAATTGTTGGAATGCTGGTTACCTGATGTTCTGTTACCCCTAATATTCAATTAATGACTTTGATATAGGTGTAGCTATCCGCCAGAAAAATGTAATATTCACCGAGCCAGATGTAATTGTTACCTTAAATATTTCTGTTAGTACTGCATTTTGATGTTGATTTGCTAATAATCCCGAAATTCCAGTTTCATCATATTTCAAATATTTAAAAGAGTATAAAAAGTCAATTATTTTATTCTTACATTTTCACCATTATATTTTATAATTACATGTACAGGTTATTCAATTACCACTAAAATTAAAATTTATAGTTATGTTAGAACAGTTATGAAAAACTGGCTAAAACTGGTAAAACCCGGGTCAATATTGGATTCTGCTGCTCAGTAGTCGGGCAGAATCAAATTTTGACCTGGCTTTGACCAGTTTTAGACTGTTTTAATGTAATTTTTGTACTGTTGAGTTTTATCCTGACCCAAAAGTTGTTTTTAGACCAATCGAAAACACGCAAAAAATTCTATTAATTAATGTTTTTGTTGTTTGTTTGAATGGTGTTTTAACGCCACTTACAGCAATTTTTCAGCTATGTCATGGCGTTTTTATTGGGGGAGGAAGCCGGAGTACCCGGAGAGAACCCCGACCTGCTGTAGGAAAACTGGCAATCCTTAAGCTTGTCAATTAAGATTGGAGTCGAGTACACCCTGCCTGCACTGAGAATCGAAACCGCAATCTTGGTGTTGACAGACCACGTGATCAAAAGAAGACGACCACCGAGGCCCCTACTATTCATGTTATAATTGTTAATACTGTATTTTGTTAATGATGTGATGATATTCCTGAAATTCCAGCTTCATCATATATGCCAATCAGAAACTCAAAATGGCTGCTACCACAGGACGTGGGGCTTAAGTATGTCAAGTATCACAATACCCTATAAAAACTGGTTATCTAGTGGAAACAATTAGTTATTAGGAATATTAATCAGATGTTCTATCTTAATTGACAAGGAGTGCCACCAGTTTTCCTACCGAAAGAGGGGTTTTTTCTCCGGGTACTCTGGCTTCCTCCCCGAATAAAAAATTGGACGCCATGATATAGCTGAAAAATTGCTGAAAGTAGCGTTAAACAACATTCAAACAAACATGGCCACGATTACCTTTATAGATTAAGATTATCAGAGGACGATATAGGAATAATTTTCAAATGACATCATTTCTTAGGCTGCCCATCTGATTCAAGCCGCATGTGTGAATGTTTGGTTGGGTCTCTTAAAAGTTTATGCTTGTTTATTTGATGAAATTTCCAAGATAGCTGAAATTGTAGCAATTAATTTAACATAGAAACCTATACAAAAATGTTAAAAACTTCCATTTCTGAAACAATTGAACCAGTTTGAATGAAACAACAGATTTATTGGTCTCAGCAAAGATACTGCTATTTATGTAGTAGAAAATAAAAAAAATGCACGACTTAGACCCTGTTTACACTATGAAACAAGTACTATCTTTAAAAAAGATAACCGACGCATTAAAGATATAAATTGAGTTATGCATTAAACTACGAATCATCATTATTGTCATACAAATTCCCCGTTTCAATAGACCAGAAATGTTTGATGGACATTTCTTTGGGGAAGTACTGACGGACAATTATTACTACGTGAAAGAAATCATGAACCTATAAATTAACATTAGTCCCAGGTGAAGCGAGTTGGAAATTATAAATTTATACATGTGTTCGCGCCCCCCCTTTTTATTTACGTGTTTTCAATATTAACAGATTTACCAAGCATACAGTTAACTCAAAATTGATACTTTGTTGTACATGTACATGTATTCCAGAACGTTTATTGCTATTATGTATTGAAACCCACTGCCTAAGATACAGAAATGATGTTTTTCTGCGAGCACCAAAAGCAGTTATACAATTATGTCAACAAATTGAATATAAGAATTGTTTAATAAAATGTTTATAGTTTACTGATTAAGCAAAGTATACTTTACAATTAGAGCCACAACTCTCTATCTATGTGTGTACTACGACGGACGCCCAAGAACAATAATAACACATTTGATTTACTATCAACATGAATATACAATGATTGTTAATTTGTATTTTTTAAAGAAATTAATTAAAATTTCTTCTCTTCGTTTCTTTTACACTCTATAAAATCCCGGAAAAATCCAGGGTGTTAATATGCGTTTTAATTTGCGCTGTACTTCAAATAAAAAATATTTAACATTTTTGTACAAGACGTTTAATTTAAAATTGTACAAACTGCAGCTCATCGCTATCGTTCTTAATACTTAAATTGCACTATGAAATAATTTTATAAACAAACAGACGGCAAAATCTAATAATAATAGGACACAATTTGAAAGGAGAATTGCCAATTTACCATCCTGTTCCGAACCCCTGTCCAATTCATTACCCTGTTTCGAACCCCCGTCCAAATTGGTTTTTGACTAATCAAGAAACAGAATTAGGATCACGTTACTTGCTTTTCGAGAGGTGAAGTGTCATGAGGTCAAAGGGTAAAAAGTGAATATAATACCGACTGCGTCGGAAAAAAAATACATCGATCTTTTTTGAATCGATCTTAAAAGACTGGTTTGCATTTACACACACTTGTGAAATAGCACGAAGTCCTATGCGTTTATACTGGCGTTAAATTTGATAACACTAATCGGTTTAGCCGCCTATTTTTAATTAAATGTTCTATTAATAGAATGCACATGGGTACTTAATACATGCCACGAGTTTAATGTATGCAAACATTTTGCTAAAATGAAGGAGACAGATGTATCACCGGCCTTACTTGGTATCCAAATTATGAGTTTTTGGTTGATATATATTTCAAGAATATATATTCACATGTATTTTTGCCGCCAAACATGCGCAGTACATTCGCATTTCTATAAATATGTTATCAGCTATTAAAGTACGATTCGTGCGTTTACACTACAAGAAAGATCGATTAAAAAAAGTTCGATCTTTTTAAGTCTAGGTCTAAAGCAGGACTGTTTAAGTCCGGTTCTTTTTGATTCGATTCAAATAAAGATCGATCTTTATCGTTTACACTGACAAAAAGATCGCTCTTTATTGCATCGATTCAAAAAAGATCGATCTTTCCGTATAGTGTAAACAGGGTCTTAGTTCAACATCGGGGAGATAGTATCTTCATTGCCTATCTAAATCAGGCGAGCAATACCGGCTCTCGAGAGCCTCGCGGGGTAAATTTTTAGGTTTAAAATTAACATTTGAATGTGTGCATATTTAAAAATGTTTGTTAGTTCGAGTAATCTAATTGTTTTATTGTTGTTTTTTTAGTTTTGGTGTTAGCTGTTCTACTGTTTGTCGCAGCTAGAAATCATCTCATAGAATTATATAACTACTGTCTGGTTGGAGTTATTCTGGGTGTTTCTTATCACTGGAACCTTAACTTTGTTGTCACTATTTATAAACAGGAAGTGGAACAAAAAGAACCATATCACAAAGATTTGTACGACATATTACAGTCCGATTTCAATGGGATTATGAAAAATATTATTATTCAAATTGTAGTGGCCGTTTCATTTTTAACTGCCTGGGAATTTCGAACCGTTAGAAGAAACTATTTGGAACACAATCTTACAAATAATTTGCTAAAGTCAGCTGTATCATTTTCCCTAATTTTGCCAATTATTGTACGAGCCGTTTATCAGGATTTTATTGTTTTACTATGGTCTCCTGTCATATCGATGATTATACCTATATTAATTTTATGCAAAAACATCATGGACTCACTGTCAACATTGCACAGATTTACAGTAAGAGTCTTGGTGCTGACCAAGATAAGGATAAACAACTTGGGAATACAAACATTTTTAGAAGAACAGTGGATTCGTCTTCAAGTACCAAGAGTTTTACGTATTTTCTGGATAATTCGACTTGCAGTACATATGGGTTATCTGTACTTGAGGTTTATTCAGTCGGATTTAGATGCATTTGATCAAGATAACCCAGGACAATATTTTCTTAAGAAAATAATGGCAGATAGTTGTGACACATTTGTGGCATTGCTGGGTCTTACAAGCATTATATCATACATTGCACATTATATTGGACTCTTTATGGCATTCTGTGTGGGTTCTAACACAGAGGAAGACAGAAGCATGGGGACTGTTTCAGCTATTTTGTTTTTTATCTTGGCTTTACAAACTGGACTCACTGGATTAGATCCTGACAGTCGACTTATACGATTGGCCAAAAACACTTGCCTTTTATTTACAGCTATGGCACATTTTGTCCACAGCATGATTCATCCAGTGCTAATGTCGCTAAGTGCATCCAAGAATCAGAACACTGCAAGCCATGCTAGGGCTTTAACAATGTGCCTTGTCTTGATAATATTTCCCACTGTCTTGCTGACTTATCTTTGGAGTAACTATAGTGCAAACACATGGCTTCTAGCTGTGACGGCTTTCAGCATAGAAGTTATGATGAAAGTTTTCTTCTCTTTGTTGACATACATCTTATTTATGATTGATGCATACATGGATGTTTTTTGGGAAAAATTAGACGATTATGTGTACTACATCAAAGCCACAGGTAACACAATGGAATTCATGTTTGGAATATTTCTCTTCTGCAATGGAGGATGGATAATCGTTTTCGAGTCTGGAGGCGTCGTAAGAGCAGTCATGATGTGCATACACGCTTATTTTAATATTTGGTGCCAAGCTAGGGAAGGCTGGAAAGTCTTCATGAAAAGAAGAACAGCAGTGCACAAGATAAACTCTCTTCCAGAAGCCACCGATGAACAGTTAAAAGAGTTAGATGATGTATGTGCTATATGCTACCAAAGTTTAACAAGTGCACGAATTACACATTGTAATCACTACTTCCATAATGTTTGTTTGCGAAAGTGGCTGTATGTTCAAGACAGTTGCCCGCTTTGTCATAAACAAATATACCAGCCGGACAATAAAATAGATGATAAATTAAACTCAGATGGGTCACAAATACCTAATGTTTTGGACAACGTGGAAGGTGATGCAGCAATTCTAGATAATCATTAAATAGTAACTTTATTTTAAATGAATTTTATTAATTGATTCGCTTAAGTTATGTACCTCACAAAATATATAGCGCAAATTAAGGTGTGCTGGATATAACAGGGGTCACCACACTCTAAAAAAGTAGGGAGAAGTGACTTCTCCCTGGCAGCCAAACAGGGAGAAGTCAGGCCCTGATAGGGAGACTTCAGGAGACAATAGGGAGAAGTCAGGGGGACAGTACAAATAATAAATTTCGCGGTAGTTAACATATATTTTTCATTATTTACAGCAATTTCCAGGATTATTTCTCTTGTGTTTTAAAACCATAACACACATAAATTCAGTTTTTTTTCTTTCTTTTTCATTATTATTCATGGTATGCACTATCAAACAGTACATAACCTTTATCATTAATCAATGAAAAAACACCAGATATAGGGACCATTTTTCTATCTACTTCAGTACTTGTAGCCATAAAAGGTATTGTTAAAGTACAATACTCTTTGAAAGAACTGAAGTTTGACACCAATTAAAATTGTTTGTTCATCAAAAAAATTACGATTTTTCATTATGGGCCGTTGTACATTACTTTTCTTCGTTGTTCACTTCTGGTAATTAGTCACATCCGGTAAATAAACAAATGGCGCGTAATACATTTGAGAGACGAAAATCGTTTGAAAATATGTTAAATACCCATATTGTTTGCCGTTTTTTATTGGAATTACACATTAACTGATAAATTGGTAGTCCGGGTGAAGTATTTGGACCAGATTAACAAGTATCTTATGTGAACCATCGGGCGACTTGAGGGAAATGACGGGGCGACTTCGACTTCGCTTTTGAGGCGCCTTAGGGCGACTTCAGGTACTAGTAGGGCGACAAAGTCGCCCACTTCGCCCAGTGTGGTGAGCCCTGTATAATAGATCACTATAGGAAACTTGTTGAAATGTGCTAGTCGCTGCTCCTTCACTTGTGACTGAGAATTATCTCGATCATGAAGTTTTGTTACATGTACAGTGAAGTAAATTTTAAATATTAGAAAGTTGTCATATTGTTATAATTAAAATATTTTATTGTTCTAAAAAGCAACAAATGGATCAGATACAACTTAGAATTGTTTTCTCCGAACAACATATATCTGTGAACCTTGTTACATTTCAATGTATTTTCTCTTGATAGTCTCATGAACAGATTGGATTTAGATAAGACACTGAATTGTCCAGTTTCTCTCCAGTTTATTTATATACATGTATGTGTTATATATTTATACCAATATTTATGAATTTTATGCAAGATTTTGTACTTTTATTGCTTTGTACTACTTATAAGGTGTACCAGTCGACTTACTCTAAAGAAAAATAGTTCCGATTGTGGGACCCTTGTACATTGTACGGTAATAGCATTAACCAGCGGCGTAAACACTTGACATCTTGCTTCATATATTTGTAAGCCCAAGCCCTAGGTCCATCAAATTTGGTACAGAGGTAGCTTATGATGAGTACTTGCCAGTCAGTCACCTGTCACCTGACCTTGACCTCAATTTCACGGTCCAGTGACTAGGTTCAAGTTTTTGGGTTACGGCAGTTCCTCTGTAACTACACATGGTAGGATGACAATATTTGGTATATAGGTTGCTGATGACTAGTACATGACTGTCTGGTAGGTGTCACCTGACCTTTACCTCAATTTCACAGTCCAGTGACTACGTTAAAGTTTTTGGGTTACGGCAGTTCCTCTGTAACCACGCATGGTAGGATGAAAATATTTGGTATATAGGTATATAGGTTGCTGATGACTAGTACATGACTGTCTGGTAGGTGTCACCTGACCTTGACCTCAATTTCACGGTCCAGCGACTACGTTAAAGTTTTTGGGTTACGGCAGTTTCCCTGTAACTATGCATGGTAGGATGACAATATTTGGTATATAGGTTGCTGAGGAATAGTACATAACTGTCTGGTAGGTGTCTCCTGTCCTTGACCTCAATTTCATGGTCCAGCGACTATGTTAAAGTTTTTAGGTTACGACTGTTCCCCTGTAACTACGCATGGTAGGATGAAAATATTTGGTATATAGGTTGCTGATGACTAGTACATGACTGTCTGGTAGGTGTCACCTGACCTTGACCTCAATTTTACGGTCCAGCGACTACGTTAAAGTTTTTGGTTTACGGCAGTTTCCCTGTAACTATGCATGGTAGGATGACAATATTTGGTATATAGGTTGCTGAGGAATAGTACATGACTGTCTGGTAGGTGTCTCCTGTCCTTGACCTCAATTTCATGGTCCAGCGACTATGTTAAAGTTTTTAGGTTACGACTGCTCCCCTGTAACTACGCATGGTAGGATAACAATATTTGGTATATTCGTTGCTGATGAATAGTACATGACTGTCTGGTATGTGTCACCTGACCTTGACCTCAATTTCACGGTCCAGCGACTACGTTAAAGTTTTTGTATTAGGAAAGTTCCTCTGTAACTATGCATGGTATGGTGACAATATTTATACAGGCTGCTGCTGATAACTAATGCTATTTACGTAATGCTTATGACGAAATTTCTTTTCGTTACTGATGCGGAATGCAGGCGAGACATTTTTCTGTGTCCACACTTGTTTCCTATTTTTAAGTATTTAATTCAATGAAACTTTACACGAAGGATAAAGTAAACAAATTTTGAGTTATTTTTATAGGCGTATATATACAGTGTGTACATAAGTTGAAACGGTGCCATGGATGATAATTGTTTAGGTTGGGGGGAAACGAAGTTTTTCGTAAATTTAATAGTTCCATAAAACACTCTCTTACCCGTAATTTAAATTACGAATTTTGTTTTGCACCGACTTTCAATGACATGCTTAATAACTGGCGCAAATTGGATAATTTCAAAATGTTCGTGTTAATAAGTGTGTGTTAAAATGAATTTTGATATGCGATAGTTTGAGAAATGAACTTACAAGTTATATTTGTCTCAGTTTTAGAACAAAATTTAAACTAATTTGGTAAGTTTCAATGTGTATAGTTCATCAGATAAATGGAAACCGGGGAGACGAGTACGATTAATGAGCCCCCAATAATGTTGTGTGCATATTCAAAACACTGTAAAGATCGAGTTTATGTTCAGCTTACTTTTTCATTCTCGTTTTAAAATAAAAGTTATTTATTGATTAGTCAAGGTATTTAACCACATGCAAGTACTGCAACCGTTTGGCGACGGGCGCGGCGAAACCTTCATGATTTTCGGATGAATGTCCGTTCCTACAGCAGCCGTTTTTCTTGCGACATCGTATTTTCGAGTTGTATCTCTTTGTATTCCGGTACAGAATATGACTGGAATGAAAAAATAAAATGATAAAATACGATGACATAACACAACGTTAATAATTCATTCAGATTATTGATAACACATTAATAATTATCAGAGTGGCCAAATTTGTGTTTTTAAAACAGATACTAGTACTTCCAATTTGGTGTCTGGGACCATACTTGGACGGTTCCCAGTGCTCGACCCACAGAGCAGCCCAGCGCGTCCCCGGGTGGCGGATAGGGGAGACCTCGTTGGGGAGGGGGGTTGTGTCATAATACGGAAAGCCTGGCCGCGGAACATAGTGGGTAACGTGTTTGGAGAATGCCACGCTCCTTGCACGATAAAGATCCCTGTTGTAGATTTCGAAAAAGAGTAGGCTTATTGTAGCCGCTACAAAATGCTTAATTCTCCGACCCTACGCAATACTCCATACTTTTCCATTGGCAGTCAAAATTTAGTTCTCTGTGTCCCATCCCAACCCTTTTTCAATTGATGTATTGTTGATTATCGACTGATAAAACGCAAGTTTTTCTCGTACTGAAAGTACTATTAACCTATCTAGAATTTTGGATAGCATAGAAAACAAATAGAATGCAATAACGGAAGTAGAAAACCGTTATGTTGTGCTACAAGGTCCCAAACTACCTCGACCGAAAATCCATGTAAGCAGCTGTCGTATTATGCATAGATCTGTCGTCCGTCCGTCGTCAACTTGTTAGCTCACCAGGACCGAAGATCCGTGTAAACATTTTCTAGCACTTGGTGTCCGTCGTAAACTTCAAAAATCTTCTCCTCTGAAACCATTGGGCCAAATTTTTTTCAAAGTTTGCCACAAGTCATTCTTAGGGTTCCTAGTCAGGGTGTTGATCAACAGACATAGACCGTCGCTCTTACTAAAAATAGAATATGGATATCAACGCACGTTTTTTCTCAATATCTCAAAAATGATAATAGCTATAGAGAACCGTTATTTCAAATTGATCAGCAAATTAAGGTCTATAATAGTTGAGGGGGTGGACAGGGTAGTGGGAGACTGGGAGAGAGGGGGGAGCATGGAGTAGCGGGGAGGTAGAAAGTAGTAGAGGGGAGGAAGAAAGGACCTGAGGGGAGGGAGAAGGGAGAAAGGTACCCCCTATCCACCCCCTCATAGTTGCAACATGTATTAGTGTGAAGTTGTGTAATGGTTTCCTGTAAGAGTCATTGTCCTTTAATGACGATTTTAGAAAAAAAAAATCAGTATTTACAATATATTAGTAACTTGAAAACTATATGAGCTGGAGTAAAACTGCAAATTGTAAAAATGATCCTACAATTCACTTGACTTTTCTGAAATTGTCAGATGACTCCTTACAGGAGTTATTGCCTTTAATGACGTTTTTTATTATTTAGTTTTTCATTTTTGTCCTGTAACCTTAAAACTATAACAGCTAGAGTGGAACCGTAAATGGGGAAAAAATGATCCTGCAAAAAAATTTCTACAATTCACTTTATTGGTCTTAAATTGTCAAATGACTCCTTATATGAGTTACTGCCTTTGAATGACATTTTTTTAATGAAATGTGACGTTTTTGAATTTAAAAACTGCAACAGCTAGAAACTTGCAAAAAGGATTAGTAATAAAAGCCCTACAATTCACTTAATTTGTCTGAAATTGTCAGATGACTTCTTATATGAGTTATTGCCCTTTAATGACGATTTAAAAAAAATTTTTTTGTCTTGTTCCTAAATCTATAACAGCTAGAGAGAAACTGTAAAATGCAAAAATAATCAGCTATAAAAATTTTACTATTCACTTAAGTGGTCTAAAATTGTCACATGACTACTTGTAGGAGTTTTTGCCCTTGAATGACAATGTTTGTCCTGTAACTTAAAAACTATAACTGCTAGATTGAATTTGTAAATGGCACAAATGATCATCAATACAAGCCCTACAATTCACTTTATTTGTCTGACATTGTCAGATGACTCCTTATAGGTGTTATTGCTTTTTAGCTCACCTGGACCGAAGGTCCAGGTGAGCTATTGCTATCACTTGGCGTCCGTCGTCCGTCGTCTGTCGTCCGTCGTAAACTTTTTCAAAAATCTTCTCCTCTGAAACCACTTGGTCAATTTTTTTCAAACTTGGCCACAATCATCCTTAGGGTTCCTAGTTTCAAGTTTGTACCCAGGGTGTTGATCAACAGACAAATATGGCCGCTGTTACTAAAAATAGAACATGGGGGTCAACACAGGTTTTTGATCATTATCTAAAAAACTATAATAGCTATAGAGAAAACCGTTACTTCAAATTGATCAGCACATTAAGGTCTACAATAGTTGCTATTAGTGCGAAGTTGTGTATTGGCTTCTTGTAGGAGTTATTGCCCTTTTTTGAAGATTTTTGACAAAATTTTTGGTATTTACAATATAACCTGAAAAATATACGAGGTAGAGTGAAACTGTAAATGGCAAAAATGATCAGCAATGAAAGCCCTACAATTCACTTGATTGGTCTGAAATTGTCAGATGACTCCTTATATGAGTTATTGCCCTTAAATGGTAATTTTTTATGAAATTTTCCGTTTTTGTCCTGTAACTTGAAAACTATAGCAGCTAGATTGAAACTGTAAATTGCACAAATGATCAGCAATAAAGACCCTACAATTCACTTGATTGGTCTGAAATTGTCAAATGATTCCTTATATGAGTTATTGCCCTTAAATGGTAATTTTTTATGAAATTTTCCGTTGTTGTCCTGTAACTTTAAAACTATAACAGCTAGAGTAAAACTGTAAAGAGCAAAAAAGATCAACAATACAAGCCCTACAATTCACTGTATTAGTCTGAAATTGTCAGATGACTCCTTATAGGAGTTATTGCCCTTAAATGGCAATTTTTTATGAAATTTTCCGTTTTTGTCCTGTAACTTGAAAACTATAGCAGCTAGATTGAAACTGTAAATTGCACAAATGATCAGCAATAAAGACCCTACAATTCACTTGATTGGTCTGAAATTGTCAGATGACTCCTTATATGAGTTATTGCCCTTAAATGGTAATTTTTTATGAAATTGTCCGTTTTTGTCCTGTAACTTTAAAACTATAACAGCTAGAGTAAAACTGTAAATAGCAAAAATGATCAACAATACAAGCCCTACAATTCACTGTATTAGTCTGAAATTGTCAGATGACTCCTTATAGGAGTTATTGCCCTTAAATGGCAATTTTTTATGAAATTTTCCATTTTTGTCCTGTAACTTGAAAACTATAGCAGCTAGATTGAAACTGTAAATTGCACAAATGATCAGCAATAAAGACCCTACAATTCACTTGATTGGTCTGAAATTGTCAGATGACTCCTTATAGGAGTTATTGCCCTTAAATTGCAATTTTTTATGAAATTTTCCGTTTTTGTCCTGTAACTTAAAAGCCATAACAGCTAGAGTGAAATAATAATTGCAAAAATGATCAGCAAAAAAAGCCCTACAATTCATTTAATTGGTCTGAAATTGTCAGATGACTCCTTATAGGGGTTATTGCCCTTAAATGACAATTTTATGAAATTTTCCATTTTTGTCCTGTAACTTGAAAACTATAGTAGCTAGATTAAAACTGTAAATTGCACAAATGATCAGCAATAGAAGCCCTACAAATGATTGCTTAGTCCAAAAATTGCATGATGACTCTTTATAGGAGTTATTGCCCTTTCATGAATTTGGACATATGAACAGTTTTTTAATTATAAATTAGTCTATAACACACCTATTAGTAGAGTAAAACTGTAAATTTCTAAAGTACCCTAAAGGACAATGCCTAAAAACCATTTAATTTTCAGAAATTGTGGATGGCACCTTATAGGAGTTATTGTATTTAACAAATTTTTTTGAAGAAATGTATAGTTTTTGCACAGTAACTTAAAAGCTATAACAACTAGACTGAAACTGTTAATTTCAAAAATTTAAATATAGTTTAAGTCATTTGGATTCCAGGTGAGCGATTACAGGCTCCTGGGAGCCTCTAGTTAATAAAAATTGTTGGTGTAATTTGTAGTTTTTGCCCTGTAACATGAATGCCATAACAGCTAGATTTGAAACTGTAAATTGCACAAATGACCAGCAAAGCAAGGCCTACAAATCATTGCTTAGTCCAAAATTGTTAGATGAATCTTTATAGGAGTTATTGCCCTTTAGCTACGAATTTGGACAAATAATCAGTTTTTTGTGTTCTAAATTAAAGTCTTTAACACCTAGAGCAAAACTGTAAATTACTAAATTAACCTAAAGGACATGGCCTACAAATCATTTAATTTTCATAAATTTTCTGATGTCATCTTATAGGAGTTATTGTACTTAACCAACATTTTTGAAGAAATATTTAGTTTTTGCCCAGTAACTTTAAAGCTATAACAACTAGACTGAAACTGTAAATGTTAAACCTTTAAATATAGTTGAAGTAATGTATGTTCCAGGTGAACGATTACAGACTCCTGGGAGCCTCTAGTTACAAACATAAACTTCTCTGAAACCACTTGGCCAGTTTTAGCTTAAATGTGGCCACAATCATCCATAGGGTACCTAGTTTCATATTTGTATACGGGGCCGTTACCAAAAATTAAAACATGTTCGATCGATGTTTTATGCCAATATCGCAAACATTGTACGAGAATTTACCAGTAAATCAATCTCTACATCTTTGTACGAAGACTTCTGGTATAGGTTCTTCACAGTGTTTTAATTTATACAAAAATGCAATTTTGTCCTTGTAATTTAAAAGCTTCAGAGTGAAACTGCAATTGCAAAACGATAAGCAATACAACTCCCACTTAATAAGTCTAAAATTGCCAGAATACTCCATTATAGGAGTTGTTGGCCTTACAATTACAATTTTACCTTTAATCAATTTTTACCGAATAAAATAAAAGCTATAATACCTAGAGTAAAACAGTTAACAGAAAAAATGACAAAATTATTAGTTTTTGTGTAATAAATGGACACCTATATAAAAGCCGTAAACCTGTAAGTTACTGAAAAAATCTGAAAAACAGCGCCTTAAAGTTATCTTCCTGCCAAAAATTTCTGACATGTTTTTATTTTTTGCCTTAAAATCTAAATACTATTTCAGTTATACGATATATAAAGATTTCCTTTGCTCTCCAAATCGGCAATCGCTCGTTGGAGACCAGAAACCTTTTCACTTGGGAGATTTATAGGTTTCACAATGAGTAGTGGTCCTACGTAGTCAATTAGGACTAAACGGCTTCAAATGCTGGTTTTCTCATAAGTATAGCTGGTGTCATTATCTGGTTTGGTTTACAAACAACCTGACACTCATGGCAAGACTTGCAAAATTGTGAAACATCATGAATTAGTACTGGCCAATTAAAATGCTGTAATACTTTATCTTTCTTACACCTGAATGGCCAGCAATAAGACTATTATGGACAAGCCTAGTAACTTCTTGCCGATAAGTAATTGGTACCACCACTTGGTGAATAGTCTCCATTCCTCCCTGGTGTGGCATCATTCTTTAGATAAACACAGTTGCTATCCTCGTTTTATTCCTCTTCAGGCCCCAGCGCCATAAAAACTTTCTGATTTAAAATGTTCTGCTCAGCATGATAATTTTATCAATTACCTTTACAACGAAGGAAAGATTTGATTGAATGGAATTGATAATAAAAAATTCTCAGCAAAGACAATTTTTTGGCACTGTGGCGATGTTGAGCACTATCCATGAGCTGCTTAATTTCTAGGTTATTCAAACAAATTGTTCTTTATTTAGATGATCTTATGATAGCTTATGACAGTGTCTTTCTTAGTGGTAGCCTTAGTAGGACTAAACATATTTTTTAAACTTGTAATAAAAGAATCAGAGAGGTCTACAGTAGCATCATCATCATGCTTTTTGGACATAGCATTGGTAACCACACATGCTAGATACAGGTCAGTAACATCTTCACTTGCTGTCTTAACTATTGTTGGATAACAAGTAACAATCGGGTTAGCAATAACCTTTTCCCCGTTATGTCATTAACTGTATAACATTAAAATACCTTCTAAAGGTACCTCAAGACGAACATCCACAACAACAGGTCCAGTAATAAAATGTGATTTCAGAATAAATACGATGGAGGGTTTCATTTATACAACTTAACTTCACACCCTTCAAAACAGAGGTACCAGTAGAAGAGATCTCCGACAAAGCCAAAACACCTTCCAACAACAAAGTCTCTTAAAAACAAATAGGCTGTTATCATGAACAGAAACAGAGCCCTCTGAAATAAGGGCCTAAAATCCTCCATGTAATCACGAACTGTTGAACTTAAAACTTGGCTATCATTAGGATAACTCAGTCCAAAGGAATTTATGGGCGTCGTACAAAGACTTGATTGTGGCTTTGATTGTATCTCGTTTCTTTAGCTTAAAACGTTCAGAAATCGCATGACAATTTTGTTTACAATAAGCGAAAGTCACAATTTTTTTAATGCAAGGCGGAACATTGATTGGATATTTGTTCTACGTCCAGCGAGCAGTATTTCAGGACAATAAAAAGTTAACAAACAATAAATCAATGGAAAACGTTATGGGATGGTACACAGGGAAAACAGTTTTGAAAGTATGCAGCATTGGGTATATAGGGTCGGAAAATTTAGCCTTTTGTAGCACTACTCTTTTTCGAAATCTACAAAAGGGGTCTTTATCGTGCAAGGAGGGTGACACTCTCTCAACAAGTTACCCACAACAGTTCCCGGCCATGCGTTTTTTCGTATTATGAATTGACAACCCTCAACGAGAGGGTCTCCAAACCAGGGACGCGCTGGGCTGCTCTGTGGAAGGAGCACTGTGAATCTTCACAGTATAGTACCAGTCAATCTTTTTTGAAGAGAGCCACTTGTCAAACAGATCTTCTTTATCTCTAGCAAATTCAACATATATTTGTGATTAAAACTGTTATACATGTATATAAGACCTCAATATTTGTCTATAAGCTTCTGGTACTAACCTTACCCACAAGAACACTTTGCAGAATAGTAGACCAAACGAGTTTCGGTTATTTCAAAATTTCAGCAATTTTCTCACACAAAGAAAATTATTTATCAACAGCTTTTTCAAAAAATTTTGGAACCAAACATATACTTTTAGCTGCATCAAAGGGTTCTTATTTTGACCCTGTTTTAGTGTTGCTTTCTCAATTTATAATTCCATTTAGGATTTTTAAAAATTCTATTGTCTCTTTTATTTCAATAATTCATGAGGGGTATGATGTTGTACTTATAAACACATGGGATGTGCTTTTGTATTCAAATTATTTTAGCGATAGCGAGGTATAGAGTGTGAATATAAAGGCCCAGCCCATGTGTTAAAAAGTACAACATCACACCCCTCATGAATTATTTCTTAATTTTAATAGGAACTTCAAAATTCAGCCGTTAATATGACGTCGTTAATCCTCTAGCGAAATTACGACGCATTGCGCGTGTGCGAAGTGCGATATATCGGGAAAAATATTGTTTGACGTTATAAAGACGTGATATTAGAATTAAATTTTACTTACTTCCTCAAATTTCAGTTCTTGTTCTTTTATTTAATTTGTGTTCAAGTTCTAAATGTTTTAATTTAAATATTTCAACTGCCTCGACTTTTATCACACTAGCTGCTTTGGTGAAATATTTAAGTTCAATCAAGTTATCAATTTCTTAATTTTTAAAGGGAAACTTCGCAAAAAAAATATTTGATGGGTGTGTTCTTGTTCTTCCCACTTTTTGAAAAAACGGAAAAAAATAAGTGGGCAGAACAGGAATTGTATTAATTATATCTAATTAGAGAACAAAAGATTTAAAATTATGGTCTTTTTCAAATTTCCAATGTAATGTTTTTGTTTTATTAGTCAGAAATTTATTATAAATAAATATCAAACATATATGTGTCATTATTTAGTTTTTTTTTAATCTTGTAAAGCATTTATTACAGAGAACATCATTTTATAACAAATTTACAAATTATTAATTTTAAGAGTTATTCCAGTTGAAGCTGCATCCGAGTATTGTATCACATCCATGCTGCAATCTGCAAGTCGTTGTTTAAGGGATGGCACAACAAACTGAAGAAGAAAGTACAGCATACCCGCCCAAACATCTTTACTATCATCAGAGTTTTCAAGGAGATACAGGCAGCAAACGAGATAACCCGCATACAGATCGACGCCGGACAAACTACACGACCAAAGGTAAAGAAATACAGAACCATCGATAGCAGACTAACCCAGCTTAAACAAAGACTTGCAGATTGCAGCATGGATGTAATAAATGCTCGTAAATCATTTATTTACTATTTTGCTAATTTACTGTAGTGTGTATTGTTGATAAAATTCTTTGTTTTATGTGGCTAGGACATTACTTATACGAAAAAAGTCATCTGTTTATTTACATGTATATGCTTTAATTTTATACAATAAATAAAAATAAATTAAATGTCTAAACTTTCTTTGATGTTAGGAAAACGTCTAAAGTCTTTGGAAGACCACAAAGTCGCCAAGCATGTCAGGTTGATAAAAATGCGGTAAATAGTCTATAACAACAAGAATGAATTGTTTAAACGGATTTGTGTTTAAGTGCTAGCGTATTTATAAACTTCACTTTTTTTAATTTTAAGTACATTTTTGCAGAATATTTCATCCTTGGTGTTGTGTTGATTTTACAAAAAACTAAGCCATATATCGTCGTAATAATATGTATTATTGGTTACAATAGAACAATAATAAATCAGGAACCTGTAGAAAACATCATTTCCGCTATAAATATTAGTTATACTAGTCCCAGAATAAATCTAGGCCGAATTTTACTGCCGTTATAATCCCGAAGTTAGTTTTGTGATTTGTAGGATTAACGACAGAATTCAGTCCTATTGCTCGTAATGTAGCAAATAAAATTTGTTAACCTCGCCAAAAAAAAAAAAAAAAAGAAGCAAGGGTACGATTATTCGTTCTATAATAAATCGTAAATAAAAATCAATCAATACTGAAACAACTGCTACACACCCGGATGCGCTTGACAAGGCTAGTTCCTCCCACCCAAAGCTGATCAGCAAGATTATCAGTTCCGCAGAGCTGATAACCGGTGGAGACAACACTAACATATTAAACGTGAACCAGAACCACGTTTTACTACAAAGTTCACGACAACTTTCCATTACAACATTTCATTACAACTTTTCATTACATTTTAAAGTCGGCGTCAAATGATCTAGAAATTGCAATAAACATCCTGTTTGTTTACCAGCTAATTCTGTTATTTACCCTTCATAAACGAGAAATGATTTACCTGTAAAATTTTCACGTCCAGGTACAACTGCTTCTTTAAGACGTGCAAAATTATCTACGCAATTTTATTTTATATTTAAAAATAATTATATAAATATATCTTTTATTTACAAATATTATTTAGGTAAATTTTATCTGAGTTAATCAGGAACTAGTTATACTAGTCCCAGAGTTAATATAGAAAGACAGGTTAAAAATTGTGTCTGAAAGTACTTTTATCATATGTTCGATCTCTTCTTATTATCTCTTAATGATAAATAATTGTTTTCGGGTAAATTGAGCAAAAAGGTAAAAACCATACTCTACAATATAGTTCATGTTGTAAGTGATAAAATGGCAAATTTAATATTAAAGAAAATATTTCAATTACAGTTTTTTTTCATATTTGTTAAACCCTCCTAGCTTTAAAATACATTTTTCTGTCCTAATCTAATGAGGAGTAGTAAAGATGAACAAAATTGTATATTAATGCGCTTTTGACCTCGCTAGATAGGATCATCGCTTCAATTTTATTTCTTGGTTTATTTCACGATTTATAGGGTATGCTTAGTATTTTTTTTAACCATTCTTATCTTTACAAAATAAAATGTATATATCGGTGTTTCTTTTATTAATTAATTAGATAATTTGATAATAAAAAGGCATTTTTAGATTTTGTTACGTTATATATTACGTAATGTATATGTTAGAAAGACTTGTTCAGTTCAAATTTTATCATTATATTTTTTTTGTTTGGATTATTTCACGCTTGATAGAGCAAGCTTCATATATTTTTTGCATTCGTATCTTTATATAAAAATGTAGATGATTATAAATTTGACTTTATCGATAATTTTCAATTTTATTTCTTTTGTTATGTCAGAATTTCTAGGGTACTTAAGCCTTGTAGTTTTTATGCAGTTTATAATCTTCACATAATAGAATGTGAATGTATTTGTTTTTATGGGAATTCATAAGATGATTTGATAAAAATAATGCATTTTAAAATTTTGTGGTATTACTTAATGCATGATCGATAATTTGCAGTATTATTTCTGGATTATTTCATAATTAGAGTAGAAAATGTCACCTTTATGTAGAAATTCATCAATCTTGAACATTAAATTTAATTTCCCTGGGTTTTGATTATTTACGATTTTCGAAATCCGAAACTCTCTCGCACGAGATTGGCCGAGAATGAGGTGTGTGTGTGTGTGTGTGTGTGTGTGTGTGTGTGTGTGTGTGTGTGTGTGTGTGTGTGTGTGTGTGTGTGTGTGTGTGTGTGTGTGTGTGTGTGTGTGTGTGTGTGTGTGTGTGTGTGTGTGTGTGTGTGTGTGTGTGTGTGTGTGTGTGTGTGTGTGTGTGTGTGTGTGTGTGTGTGTGTGTGTGTGGGTGTGTGTGTGTGTGTGTGTGTGTGTGAGGGTGTGTGTGAGGGTGTGTGTGTGAGGGTGTGTGTGTGTGTGTGTGTGTGTGAGGGTGTGTGGGTGTGTGTGTGTGTGTGTGCGTGGTGGGGGTGAGGGGTAAGAGATATTTCTGTGATGTAATTGTAAATAGAAAATTAGATGTGCCTTGTTTATTTGCTTATTTATGACACTGAACTTTAATGAAAGGTATAAATGGAAGACCATTTAGACTCACATAATTAGCCACGAAAATGCTAATTTAGATTATGATTTTTATACGAAAATAAGATTTTAAAACAGGCATGTTATTTAAAGAATTTGATTTTCTGAATGAGTGAAAAATGTCATAGACATTGGTAGGGAAAATAAATTTCTTTATAATAAGAAAAAAAAACACAAAAGGTTTGCATTTTTATTTAATTCAAGATTTAAATATTTTTTGTGTAGAACTATTTTAAAGAAGCAGTTATATTTAGATACTTATAGAATTATATTAAACCTACCTCTAAGATCGTATATGAAGTCCTTTAAACAAACAGAAATTGAAAAAAGCTATATGAAATTTTGAAAAATAATAATACAATAGAAAAACTAAAAGCTAAATGAAATTTTGAAAAATGTATATAAAAATACAATAGAAAAACAATTCAGTTACATTCTAATAAAGGTCATCAACAGTTGTAATAGTTGAAAATAATTCTAGAAGTTAATAATCTCATAAATTGTTTTGCAAAAACAGAGGCATATAATTACATGTCTCTGGCAAAAATAAGACTCTTCTATATATATTTTTTTTATTTTACAGTCTGAAATATTATTAAGTTCTTAGCAATGTTTATGCACATGAACGTTAGTTTGACGTTTGAATACATTTTAATTGCAAATTTTTTTGAATAACAATTTTAATTAATGTAAAATTAAATCAATATAAATTGTAACTTGTCGGTATTTTTCTTTGATCTTCCGAGGATGCCCGACGGAAGTACGCGATAACTGTCGATCTTACCGCCCCCTTTTTTCCCACAGAACCACGTGATTATGTGGTTTCGAAAAGGTCTATGTATTTTTATTGTACGGTAAACATTTGTCTTTCCTACACATTGCTTTTTTTGATTAAAAATACTCTTCTCAAAGTTGAGATATTATAATCAAGCTGATTATTTCTTGCCTTGCACAATCGTCTATATTTGTAACCTTTTACAGCATATGATGAAATTTTAAATAAAACAAGTTGGAAAAGGAAAAAAAACTATTAAAACCAAATAGGATACACCTATAACATATAAATCGAACATCTCTGATATGGGTGTAACCCATATCATTTCTTGTATTCTTAAAAGAGCAAAGGCAGAAAAACATATTTTTAAACTTGATTATTTATCAGATTTACTGGATAATGACAGGTTACACGTCACAACCACAATCTCGTGGTAATACAGTCAATATGGCGACCCCATATGCAAAATTTTACCACCTAAAATCCACTCTAGAAGCGTTACGGTAAAGAATACAATAAAACATCCAAAGGCAAATTTATTTCATTTTATTTGAAGAATAACATATCAAATTTGATTTGTTTGCGAAGTTTCTCTTTAATAAAAACTCAATATTTTGCCGACATTTCAACGACCATCGCCGTCTTTATTCAAGGCATATACACAAATGACAAAAAGATATTTATTCTACAACTACCGCTTCAACTATACAAATACGATCCTACGAATAAAGCAATGCTTTATTTGTAAGTAATGACGTCAGCTTCTTGTAACATTGTCTAATAGGGATAATTTTTTTGCCCAGCAACCCCCTATTTTCTTTTTATAATAGGGTTTATTGGGTCAATTAAAGCTAATTTACAAAGTTTTACAAATTTCGTGTTATTTTTTCATAGGTTTTTACACTAAAACATGTCCAATGCAAAACCTATGAAAAAGTCAGAGAAAGCTTTTTCCCGCCAAATTTTGGATGCTTATTATCTAGAAAAAGAGTTCAGCAACCTATGAATTTTTTAAGCTTATTTTGTACCTTTAACTATGGTCTATTTATCAAATATATAAATTTAGATACCTTGTTATTTTCAACATGACCAGCGAACATCCTTTAGCATTCTGTTCTGGCTTTATTTGTTTGTGACGTCAGGCTATCACTCGAATACGCACCGAAAATTTCGAGTAAAAAATCGGCTAAATGTGTACTTTTCAATTTTTCCAATAGTGTTAAAGGTATTTTCTGTTTGCAGAATAAAAACAGTATTCGTACATTGTCAGAAAATATAAAGTTTATTTGTACTCGCCGCAAAGCAGGTAAGAATGCTCGGCAGAGCCTCGCATTTCTAACTGTTTCTTAGGCTCGAACAAATAAACTGTATATTTTCTGACAATGCACTAATATTGTATATATATGTGAACGTCAATAACAACAATAACAACGTTAAATACAATGACGTCAGAAAAGAAAAAAAACACAAAAATAAGACAAACAAACAAACAAACAAACAAAAAAACAAAAACAAAAACAACCAAAGAAACAAAGAAACAAAAAACAAAACAAGCGACAAAAGGACTGTTCAGTCCTTTTTCATTTACATCAAAAAAAATTTCTTTCTCTTTGTGATATATCTATGATTTGTTATTTATAGTATGGTCTTGTTGATTGAACATTTGTTCAGGGAGTCAATTTTAGTTAAATTATTTAAAAAAACACGTGTAAAGTGACGAAGCACCATTGGTTAGCGAAAACAAGGTCATTAAAAGATACATTGCTTAATACCTATCCTACATATAAATTACAAACAACAGATACTGTAATAATACTCTTAAAAATAGAAATGCAGCTAAGAGACAGTCAGCTTTTTAGAAAACCTAAAATTGTTATATATACTGTCATTTTCTGCGTTCTCGTTTAATCTCGTTCCGGTCTCGTGTCCGACGAGGAAATCCTACTTTCTCAACTTAGCGAGTGTCCAATCCCGTTAGTTACTAGTCCCGGGTTATAGTTTAAATTTACATTTTTTAAAGTTTAAAAAAAAACAAAAAGAATGTGTATGACCGTATGTTGGTAAAACAATTTATGAAATATTTAACAAATAATTTACGGAGCTGTGGTTTATCATTGTTTTACCACGGGGTGACCATTTATTTCGTATTATTTCATCCCGAGCGATAGCGAGGGATAAAATAACGACATAAATGGTCATCCTGTGGTAAAACAATGATAAATCACAGCCTCCGTGAATTATTTCTATTCTAATAAGACAATTTTAGAGTACATTTATAACATTTTCGTACCTATAGAAAACGTAATTTCCACTATAAACTGGCTGTTCCGTCAATGTAACACAATATATTGCAATGGATAATTATAGCGCGTGTCGCTATTTATAAGATTTATACGTCATATGCAATATCTTTACGGTGGGAGTTACAGTTTTGTAATTGGAACAGCCATTTAAAACACGCCCTTCTCAGCGCGTGTTGCTCATAGATAAATCTTTTTTTTAACACAGTTGTGGTCTCAAAGCCTTAAAAGCACGTCATATTAGAATACCCAATATATCCCCACTTCGCACACGCGCAATGCGACGTAATGTCACAAGAGGATTTACGACGTTAAAATATTCAAGGCTGAATAAAAGTCAATAAATAAGACACATCGAGGGCCACGTTTTGGTACAATATACTCATTAAATATTTTGTTAAAGTGTATTTAATCCACCGTACATTGCAATTATGAAAGGATTTCTTGACATCAAGAATATGGCGGTTAGAAAATCATGGCAGATAGCACCCGCTGGAATCGGAAAACTACGACGGCTTATTCGTGCCAAACAACAAAAGAAACAAAATTTCGTTTATACGGTTTATTTAATCGTTTGTATGATTTATTAATCCGTTTGTATGGTTTATTATATAGTTTGTATGGTTTATTAAATTGTTTGTACGCGTTATTAAATCGTTCGTACGATGATTATCAGGGACAAAAGGGACGGTGACATCCCGTTAGTCCGACAACCAATAGTCGCCCAATAGTCCGACAACCCATTGGTCCGACAACCCAATAGTCCGACAGCCCAATAGTCCGACAATACGTGTATATGCAATACTATAAACCTTCAGACACAATCCAAAGAACAAAAAACTTTCAATAAATGCAAACCTAACTAAGTTGTTTGTTTGGCAAGAATTTCTTAATATTAGGAATACTAGCTATGATTTGGTTATATTACATGTATATGTAACAGGGAATGTGTGTAATTAGGGCTGATTTTTTTCTTCATCATGGAGTTGGTGGGACAGGTATAAATGTGCAAATGATGTTAGTTCATTGGTTGGTGAATATATGTATAAAGTTTCGTGAAGATTTCATTATCTCTTTCCTTCGTGCGTGCCCCCTAGTGGTCCGCAGCAGAGTCTAGCTTATTGTGAGAGGTCGACTATGGGGCTTTAGCATCTGATGGCGGTGCCCAGACCACGGATCAATTAAGGAGTGTACCCTAGTTGGCCTAATAGGTTGATCTTCGTTCTCTTTAAAATTACTGTTCCTTTGTTTTCTATTCCATCCTCATATTTCTCATCATTCTATGTTCCTTGGCTGAATTTCTGGATTGTAAATGTTGGGCGGGCGATCGCGGAAAATATTTTAGAAGCAGTATTATCAGCAACAACTATCAAGGCCTCTTGATATCTGAAATGCAGCATCAGCGTGTAGTCCTATACCGTGGGATTTAATTTCATGACTACTTCCTGTTTAACGAAATCCGGCTGTTCTTGACTTGGACAGATTGTAATGCCCACGCGACGATATATCATTTGACTCAAGTCCGTCCGTTCGTCTGTCCGCCCTTCAGTACAAATTTTCGTCAAGCTTTTCTCGGCGCTTAATAATCGAACATGAGAATGACTTAAAACTTGGAATGAATGACATGGTTCAGTATGACGAACTGTACGTCCTAAGCGACTTTTAGACCTGACGGACTTCTACTTCCTGTTTGGGGCCAACGGGGGCATCCGTGTCCAATAAACACATCCCTTCTTTATTATTTTTTTAAACGTTTTTCAGGGCGTACAAGACCAACTTACACACCCGCTAAACCTGAACGTAAATTAAATTATATGAAGCAAACGTACGAACGGATAAACAGACCCAAACGCTATATGGAGCATAGAAATTATATATATATATATATTTTTAATTATCGATTTCGTTTTGACCTAATATGTGATAATTTGTTAGAACCCTGTGGGCTGTCGGACTGTTGGGTTGTCGAACTATGGGCTGTCGGACTAATGGCTTTTCGGACTATCGGGTTGTCGGACCATTGGTGTGTCGGACTATTGGGCTGTCGGACTACAGACGTGTAACCAAAGGGACCACATCGAAGTAGTTCGCCATCTACAATTGATTATCGGGAACCAAACGGACCACATGGTCTAGTCAAGTGGTCATCTACAGTTGATTGTCAGGGACCTAAGGGACCACATGGTCTAGGTAGTTGACGATCTACTTTTGATTAACAGGGACCAAAGGGAACACATGGTCTAGGTAGTTGACGATGTACTTTTGATTATCAGGGACTATGGGCACCATGTGGTCTAGGTAGTTGGAAATATACTAATGATTATCGGGGACCATAGGGACTACATGAATAAACTGTTCAAACGAATTAATAAACGGATAAATAAACCGTACAAACGGATTAATAAATCGTACAAACGATTTAATAAATCGTACAAACGATTTAATAAATCGTACAAACGATTTAATAAACGGTAAAAACGATTTAATAAGGCGTACATACGGATTAATAAATCGTACAAACGATTTAATAAACCGTACAAACGGATTAATAAATCGTACAAACGATTTAATAAATCGTACAAACGATTTAATAAACCGTAAAAACGATTTAATAAGGCGTACATACGGATTAATAAATCGTACAAACGATTTAATAAACCGTACAAACGGATTAATAAATCGTACAAACGATTTAATAAATCCTACAAACGATTTAATAAACCGTACAAACGGATTTATAAATCGTACAAACGATTTAATAACGTACAAACGAAATAATTTTGTTCTTTTTGTTGTTTGGTGCGAATAAGCCGTCGTAGAAAACACAGGATTTTGTCATATTAGAATTGTGTAATAATTCTTTCTGGTTATAATTTTGTACTTTTACACATTAGATGTTCATATTTTCTACCTCGCTATCGCTCGGTGAAAAATAATCTAATATAAAGGCCCAGCCCATGTGTAACTGAGTACAACATCATACCTCTCATGATTCATTTTTAAATGGCACGTAATCTAATGTAACTCAATATTTTTTATAATTATATTAGTTAAATACATTGTTCAAAACTTCTTTTACTTTTTAATATTAGTTTAATAAACGACTTAATGTATGTTCTTGGTAAGTTTGAGCTTATTCTATAAGTATCGAAATATAACTTGCGTTTTTATTTTTATTTTTATTTTTACATTAAAATGTTAAAATCTTTAATTAAAAAAATCCATATCTTTGTGACTTTCTTTTATTATAAAGATATTTACTTTTATCCCTCTTTTATGGAAACGCATTTGGGTCACGTATTGAAAATTCTATTTTACATATTTACTTATTTTAACTTGACAAGTCGACTTAAATATTTCTACTTTTTCAGTTTAAATCCTTCATTTCGCCAAAAATAAGTCGTTTTGGTGTGATTAATGTTCCTTTTTCATAATGACTTATTATATCAAAATAATAACTCAAATAAATTATCTGTATTTATTGCGTAAATGAATTATGGTAAAACGCATAGAAATATTAACTGTAACCTGAAGACTTATTACAGTGCTTTTTTACAAATTAAATTGGATAAGTCGACTTATTTTATGTCAACCTGTCCAACTGTATTTTCTTATCAATATACTGCAAATACTCTAATTGATTTATATGTATAAAATGAATTAATTAAAATGAGTTTTTAAAATAAATTGCACAATACTGTCACGGTACATCCTTTCCCACGAGTGGCATACCAGCTTAGAGAGAGGGTAGACATCCGACATGGACCACGTACGTATATACTTTAATAATAGAATAACGCCAATTATTCTATAAAAAGTTGTTAAAGTGCTGAAACGTGCATTATAAACTCTATTTTATGATCGCAATTAATTGATCAATCACAGCTGGGACCATATATAACTAACCTTTGGTTTGAGCGGGGGTTAGAGGACCGAACGACTAAAATTTGCAGTACTAACATCGTTGGTTATAGAGAATGCATTCAGTACGGTTCAATCAACGCGTACGTTTTTAAATATGATGAGATGTGAACCAGGAATAAATTTATTCTTGAATAATACATCAACAGGCTTTGACCTTTGACTTTTACCAAAGCGTTTTTTCATTATCTTTCACTCCGCGATAGTTTGCATAACAAGAATGTATGTATTTCATTTGGTTTTAATTCAATAAATCGGTATAGACTGTATAGTGACTTAGAACAGGGACCTTATTTGTTTTTCTACGTTCCTGCTTAGATATTCTTCTCGTGTTGTAACACTTTAAAAAATAGGATATCGCTCTTAAAGAAGTAAACTGTTAACATAGAGATATGCCTCGCCTGTCGCAGCTGGACACAGATGAAAAAATCTCAAGGTCAGTAGACCATGATCTTCGTTTTACACCGTTTTGTATCCTCCACCGTTTTAATTGGTCGCATTACAATTTTCTAATGAAAAAGTATATGTAGTTTGTATTAAAACTTTGTAAAGTTCAGGATCAGAGTACAGAACGCACAAATATGTGACCAATCAGAATGCTCGATACCAAACTATAAAAACGGTGTAAAACGAAGGAATTCATACGAAATGGCCCAGGGGTGATGAATGAGTATCGAGGGAAGAACCCCTGGGTTTCCGAGGATGGGTCAAAAATAGCGACTGTGTGTGTGTGTTTTTGTTTTTTGTTTTGCCTATAACAAGAACGAAAGTAGATGCGGAGAAAACTTGTAATGAAATCTGAGAAAATATAAATATAGTTATCTTTTTCTCAGATGAAATGTTCAGCTCATTTAGCTCTATAACGGTCTCTATTGGGTCAAATTTGCGACTACTCGGTATATGAGTTATCTCTCTTGGATGTCGAAAATAGTGATAATAATTAGTAAATGTCTCCTTTGTTTTAAGTAGTGGGATGACTTTTGTAGGAGCTCCCGAAACGACAAAAATTCCAACTGAGGCCTTTTGTTGTCTAAACGCATCAAGATGTGCTGCTGACTTTTTGGTTTATAAAGATAAGTTCCATATAAAATACCAACATTACTGACCTTAAACTCTACTAATTTCACAAAAATAATCATTTACTGCACCTTTTTTCGAAACACCTTGAGAAATTCAGCTGACGTGTTTTTTGTGTGCGAGTGTATGATGATGAATTACAGATTGATTGAAATTTGTTTCACCGCGATGAATTCACATTAGATGTGGTCGATTACATGGAAATAAATATACCAACGGGGCCCTTAATAGTCAGTTTTCTAGTTCGCAAGTTCATTAATATTTAACAATGGTGTCAATAGAATGTGTCAATGAGAAACCGACTCATCCTGTAAGAACAAAACAACTTTAGACCACCAACGAGTCTTCAATGAACGGCGAGTTGCAGTCGCACTTAATGCATATAAGAATTAGTCTAGAATATTTTGCCAGAGGTGTCAGAAATCCCAGATGTGTACTATTGCTCAATTCCAACGGACGCGGGCAATAGTCATTTGGGGTTTCTGGCACCGAGGATAATTTTTCTGGACTATGGCCCCCTGAAATATAAATGAAATAACTGTTTAATTACCTTATAAAATCAGTATTCAAAAGCTCGGGGAAATTTTGCATTGATGAACAATTGCCTAATTGTTCATCAATGCAAAATTTCCCCGAGCAATAGTTAATCAAATTTCTGCCCTGGATTGACATTTAATTTAAAAAGATGTACTTTGAGCACCCTCCCATATTAAGAAAACAGCTAAATGTAAGTTGGTATTGTTTTTACTTGGGCAAAGTTTACTTCCAATTTTATTTAACTTATTTTTATGTATTATTCTGTTTCAATCTTAAAAAATGAACCGTAAATTGATTAGTTTTTTCGCAGCCGATGTACAATTTCACATATTTTTTGTGATGATCAGTCGAAATAAGAATATTGTTAGGAAGAAATATAGTGAAAAGAGTTCTTCTAATCATTCTTTTAAATGAACATAATAAAGAAGTTCAGAATTAAAATGATTCAAAAAATCATCTCACAAGGAAAGCATCCATCAGTTTTCATCAGATATACAAAATTCATGTGCAAATGGTTCTTAAAGGCAGATCATGTCTATAAAAAATTACAATAAACAATAATAAAATAATGGTTTCCACAAATTCCAATCGCTTTTACATCATGTTAAGTTTTTTCATGAAGATTAAATATTTTCTCGACTTTTTTAATGACAAAAATCCAATGTTGACCAAATACAACAGCATAAACACAATTGGGAATAGACATCAAATGTTCATTGCGCATTTTCTATTACATTGACAAGTTCAATAAGACAAGAATAAAGTTCCAGTCCTTCATGCATAGTTGTTGGCATTGCAAAGTCATCTCTACTTTTATTTGTTAAAGCTTCAACCAACTGGATAAAATCATCGCTGCAACCAAGTGGTGGGTAACCAATAGTGAATTCATTTTTGAATTCGTCCAGTGTATCTAAATCAAATGGTAAAGGTATTGAATAATCTAGCGCATCGTAAAGCCAAGGTTGATAAAACAGTACATTTGGTATCCCTGTGGGAGTCGTAACGTGATTCTGGCGACGAACCCTATGCAAGTTCCACGCATCTTTACATGTATCTAACTGAATCTGGATCATGGGTAGGAACACAAATCGAACGCATTCTAGGTGAATGTTGTTGCTGGTATCGAGACAACCTGTGTCACGCAAATCTTTAAAAAAGTTTTTCCACTCATTAATAAATGACGTACGTAGGCTTCCCCAAAAGCGCTCAATTCGCTGGTTTGCACTAGATTTCCCTCTTATATAGGACGGGTATCTTCTGTTTAGGTTAGAACATGTATACAATGCGCGCTGAATATCTCTTATTATAGTATTTTCCGTTCCAGCATCTGCTCTTATGCATCTTGGAAAACCTTCAATTTCGCGAACATACTCAATGTAGAGTCTTCCGGTAAGTTTTGGATTGTTGTTTGAATACCCAGCCTTTAACCAGAGAATTCTTCGAGAAAACCCATCTATAGCACCGTGAATGCATATACCGTAAGGTTTCAATTTATCATTTCCATCGATATGGATTAGATAATTTGGTCCTTTGTTATAGTAGATGCGTCTATGTAACCTTCTTTGTAATCTTAGGTTGATGCCCTCTGGATCAATTACATTAAGTGCAAGACGTAACGTATTCTGAGTCACTCTAATGCCAAGATTTACATTCATGATGACCCATAGCATTTTATATCCGCAATTTCTGTACCCGTTTTCATGTAAATGTAAAATGGTTGTCACAATTGTTTCAAAATCTACCTCACATTTATTTCTCTTCAGATTCAAAGTGTTCGCTTCGCTTTTGAATGGCTGATAATAATTCCATGTACAAAGTACAGGAAACCACGAATGTCATCAATTTTATAATTAAGACGAAAATAATATGCTATCAACTCTTCTAGGGTGGCTGCGTCACCAGGATAAATTGGTACATCCATTTTTCATGTGAAAGTTTAGTATATCTAGAATAAAACATGTGAAAGTTTAGTATATCTAGAATAAAAATGAATTATTTTATAAAAAAATATTATTTGATTCACAAATTATCCGAATGATGCTATCCAATTAATAAGCAATATTAAAGCTGAAGTATAAGAGTCTCCGTGAGGATTAAGTAAACTATTTTTTTTTTATTAACTATTAAATGTAGGTTTATGTATGACCAATAATTCATAAATAATATGTTTGAGCATCAGCAGATTTGGTCATGAAAAGTTCACGAAATTTGTTCTGATAAATACCTAGCAATCACAATTCATATAAAACAGCTACGGTCACATTCGATTGGATAGATAGTATTTACAAAGTTTGATTGAAGAGATGTCGTTTGCCATCCTATACAGAGAATAATTGTGAAAAATTTATCACGTACATCTTTTACTTGCATTGTGTTTTGGTAAAACATCGAAACATGGTTATCTATTGACAAACTTACATCATTTTTAGAAATAACCAGAGCAGGGCTCAAGGTCACCCTCCTCATGAAATCATATACAAATGTACTTTTATTACATTATAATTAAAAGAACTATAATTCAGACATAGAATGTGAGGGGAAATGGGGAAAAAGTTTTGATCTGCTAATTTTTGTGACAGTTATGACCCTTTGAACTTAGATATTTGGCAAAAATTCTCACTATTTTCCTTGTCCTTTCCGGCGATATGCACAACTACATATAATGTACTAAATTTAGACCAAGTTTCATGAAATTTGGTTGACCAGTTTCAGACAAAACGTGAAGGACGGACGGAAAGCCGAATTTTATACTCCCCTGCTTTTACGAATAGCGGGGGCAACAAAACATGGAGGTGATTGAAAGCAACTTCCAGTGTATACTTATATGTATAAGTATAAAAATAGTGGAAATATGATATGAATTAAGTATTAAAAATGCATTTAATTTATTTTTTTTGTAAATTACCTAAAGGAAAGTTAGTGATGAAAAAAACGAACATTGATACCTAATCCCCTCGTAAAGAGGTACATTAATTGATACCTCGTGTTTCTTGTCCGCTCAGTGTAAGGCAACACATCTTTTTGTTAACAAGAGTACTATGCACAATATTCAATGTATGCAAATTAAGGACTTCACTCTTCGTAATTCACAAAACATCACTTACCTGTTTTGCAGCAGTTTGTGTATGTAGTCAACAGTAGATGTTTCGTAGCTATAGGCCTGGGACGAAATATTCACAACACGTGGTTGGTTCATAAATTAAATGGATATACTGTAACCATATTATGCAATTTATTTTAAAAACTCATTTTAATTAATTCATTTTATACATATAAATCAATTAGAGTATTTGCAGTATATTGATAAGAAAATACAGTTGGACAGGTTGACATAAAATAAGTCGACTTATCCAATTTAATTTGTAAAAAAACACTGTAATAAGTCTTCAGGTTACAGTTAATATTTCTATGCGTTTTACCATAATTCATTTACGCAATAAATACAGATAATTTATTTGAGTTATTATTTTGATATAATAAGTCATTATAAAAAAGGAACATTAATCACACCAAAACGACTTATTTTTGGCGAAATGAAGGATTTAAACTGAAAAAGTAGAAATATTTAAGTCGACTTGTCAAGTTAAAATAAGTAAATATGTAAAATAGAATTTTCAATACGTGACCCAAATGCGTTTCCATACTCTTTTCTATTGCATTTTAAACTGATTTAGAACATATTTATTTTTAATTAATCTTTCAGAAAGAAAAACACTTAATAGTCCACAGACAACACATTATCGTTTGAATTCACCGAGATATGCTGGAACAACACTCTGGAATGAATTGCCTGCATGACAACATTGATGCAGATGCAAACCTCAACCAATTTAAAATCCTTATAAAAAACTGAAAAGGGCAGCTCCTGTTGATGTAGCTCCTGCAGGTCTCAGTGAATCACTTCTTTGATACTTCGCTGTATCAAGGTGGCTGTGTTCAAGCTTATTTTACTTAGTTATAAATAATTTAAGCTAATTTTTGCTTCGATGATAGCTATTTTATAATTTATCAGTGCTTTTAATTGTATAATTTACTTTTCTCTGTACTTTTAGAGGTGCTTATAATTTATCTGTGTGCTTTGGTTTGCCGGTGCTATTTAGCTGTGCTTAAAACTGAAATTGTACTTTTAGTTGTGCTTAACTGAGCTTTAGGCTTTTAGATTTACTTATAACTGAGCTTTATGCTTTTAACTATTAATTGTGCCTAAAATGATCCAAGTTTCAGTTACAAAATTTGCGCCTTTTTTCATTTCATCATGTGCACGTGCGTACAAGGTAAAATTTATCCTGTTTTGAAATCATTTCAACATGGTACGTCGAAAACTAGCAGATGCAGAGAGATGGAAAGCAGTTGGTATGATAAGGGCTGGAATGACACAGCGGCAGGTTTTTAGATAGGTTCAATGTTAGCCATTCTGTCATCAGTAGGCTAATGAGACGATATAATGAAACTGGTATTGTTGGGGAAAGGCCAAGATCAGGGCGACCGAAGAAGACAACAGAGAGAGAAGACAGACTACTTCGAAGACTTTTTATCACTGCAAACAGGTTGCGTAGTCTATGGAATGTCCATGTTAGAATCAATATAGACGGACAGTAAACAGAAGGCTCAACCGCGGAAAACTTCGAGCATGGAGACCAATAAAGCGACCAGCACTTACACAAAGACATAAGGATGCCCGGCTGCAGTGCATGGGCACTTGACCATATCGGGTGGAATATTCGCTCTTGGAAAAGAATTCATTGGATGGCACACTTGGAAACAGACCCGTGTTCATGGACGACAACGCAAGACCTCATAGAGCACGCATCGTCAAAGATTATCTTGCAAATGAGGCGATTGAGACATTACCATTGGACTGCCATGTACACGGATATGAATCCGATGGAGCATGTTTGGGACTATCTCGGCCGGAAAGTGAATGAACGTGACCCTCCATGTCAGAACATTCAAGGATTGCGCGATACTTTAATTCAGGAGTGGCGGCAATTCCCTCAACGTAGACTTCAGACTTGTCCAGAACATGAGGAGACGAGTTCAAGAATTGCACCGGAAGCCTGCTGGATACACACGATACCGACTCTATTCTTCTGAATAAATGTTTAAGAATGATTTCTTCTTACATTTTAAAACCCTCAACCTGCCAACTCTTTGTATGTAACATTACCAGCGGTTCACACTGAAACTTTTTTTGAGTTATGATTTTGCAGTTTTATGGCATATTTTTACAAACATCTTTGTTGGTCGTTTCTATACATTTTGAATAGTAAAATCATAAATGAACAATGGATGGTTATATTTTGATAAAAATATTGGTTTAAAAAAATCACCTCCGCTAAAATCCTGGTGGTCCCTTAGTTATGGCCAAGTGCATATAATGTTATGTTTGTATATCGATAAGAAGGTCTACTGACCTTATATTGTTTAATGGTTATAGATGAGCCGACTTTACATAAAGTTTCTTGTCTTGTCTTTTACCTCGTTTAAAATCTAATTTTTTTCATAAAAAAACATAATCTAAATTTACATGTGTCGGTGTTTTATTGGCGTTTTTTCACCCTTGAAAGTTCAACATTAGATAATAAACAAGTAATTAACGTATTAAGGAAAATTAAATATACAATAACAGTGACAGTTACATTACAGAATAGAAATATCACTTACCCCCCCCCCCCCCCCGCCCACGCCATGTCCAACGAAATATAGCAACATAGCATTGAAAACGAGAGTTGCTTCCCTTCGAGCACTGATTCATACTTATCCACGTTGCGCATGCGGGAATAAACAGAAGCGACAACCGTTTGCCAAGATCTGTCGAAATTTAGCTTTGTCCTACTGCAGAATAAGCCGATCGCTTGCATTTTAAGCAGAGGTATGTCGTTATTAGTTTATTCTTAATTCAAGACAATTACCTAAGCTAAATGCAAAACAAATAGCTTGCGTAAAATAATATATTGCATTGGATGATCAGCGGCTCCCATTCGGAACAAAATATCAGATACATTTCCGGTTTAACTTACTTATAGGTATTTTTGCGTGGGGGCATGCTGCGTTTGTCACTGATTTGCTTTCCATCACACGATCCGATTAATTTCAAAATAAAAAAAATGTTTTCCTGTTTATTTGTTATATGAAATTACTTTCTTGATAATTTAAAAGTAGCAAAATACCATTCTACGGCAACGCCAACAGGGTTTTAGCTAATGTAGTATACATTTGGCTTTGGGGAACGCATGTAACGCTTGTAATTTTTCCAGTTCTTTTGTGTATGCGGTGAAAAAAATTAATATAACAATAGTTATGCATATTTTGCACTGATAGTACATTTGTTGTGAAAATCATCAATGGTACCGGCTGGATTCGAACCTTCAACCTCTGTCTCTGAAGTCAGCGCTCTAACCGATTGAGCTAAAGAAGTACTTCCCTAACGCAACCGATTAAGGCTGCATTTATCCTTGCCACACTACACTCTCCCCCTTTTTCTTTTTTTTGGGACCGCCGGCACCATTCCGAGCAGCACACATGTCCACTACTGTATCGTAATTCACTGCCGAGCCACACCTGACACTCGGAACCTCTTGGGCCATATCTTCCTTGCACTACTCCAGTGCCCATGGCCATATTAAATGTGCATCTCATGCACCGAAATTGGACACCAAGCCAATTATTCACGTCTAGACACCATTCTCCGATACAGTAGTTGTTGCTCGCAGCGCCAATGTTGTGAAAATCGTCAATGGTACCGGCGGGATTCGAACCTTAAACCTCTGTCTCTGAAGTCAGCGCTCTAACCGATTGAGCTAAAGAAGTACTTCCCTAACGCAACCGATTAAGGCTGCATTTATCCTTGCCACACTACACATTGAAAATAGCCACAGTGAGTGGGAATGTAATTAAATGAATTTTTTTCCGTTCCATGCCACCCCCTTCCCGTGGGTTCTTTGTTTCTCTGGCTTGCGTCTATTTGTTTTGTTGTTGTCCAATGGGAAACCACAATCTAAAAAAACATCAGAAGTGACTTCTCCCTAGCAACCAAACAGGGTGAAGAGTGTCCCTGATAATAAGACTTATGTTATCAGTTCATGGGGATTGCAAGTTAACAAACCATGCATCTTTCATTGTGTTTTCCATGACAAATTGAGTAGTCTGGTCTGTTCATGCACCTTGGGCCCCTATGTAAATATTTTCAGAAAACACTATATGAATGGTCTTTTCCACGGATTTATTGTTAGATAACTTGTTCTCGTCCTGCATACCTGAAATACTGCTCGCTGGATGTAAAGCAAACATCCAACCAATCAATATATTAATGGCCAATAAATAAATGTTTTTACCTTTGAATATATTGTTTTTAAAATGACAACCCAATTTCTTTCAGTTCATGGGCTTAGTATATTATTCTTTAATTTGCAATTCGGTTGATATAAACATTTGTATCTCCTGTGACATCATGCATGTTCACAAAAAAACAATGGTCGAATAAATTAAGAAAAGATTTTAGTATGTTCCATTTGAAATCTTTATTAGTAATGAAACAGCATAATTTTGATAATAAAAGAAATCTTACAGTCATTAGTATACTCCAGATTGATTGGTTTTAAAAATCATTTCTTTCCGGCTTAGCCTTTTTATTATTCGCCAGTCGAAGATGAGTCGTATTAGCGAGCTATACGGTTACATGCATGCATGTAAAAAAAGTCACATGATCCATATGAACAAATCTATTTCAGATGGTAGCTGAGCTATCCGAAGAAAATATTGTAGACGAATAAAAAAATATATAATATAAAAGTAGACAAAAATAATTTTGACATCGCTAAAATTAAAGTGTTTATTTTTTAAGTTCCTACAAAAATGCCAGACAAATTTTTTTCAATCTGAAACACTGTATTTGAAATTGAGTTTTGTGAGGTCACCAACACAGATAAGACGGCACGTCATCAGTGGAATGTAAAGGCACTGTTAGGGGGCTCATAAGTAACGACATGAACAATGTGCGATGCTCCCATTTAGGCTGTGCCTATATTCATATTATGGGAACTCTCACAAAGGGCGGCGTCAACAGTCATGTCCGCTCTCTAACTCAAACAGTTGTTATCTGATCTTCATGAAACTTGGGATAAAGTTTGTGGCCATAATATCTAGGCCAAGTTAGTAAACCAGCCAAATCACTTCAACCACTTAAGAGTTATGGCCCTTTATTTATACATAAAATGTTAAATTCGCCTTGTTCAGTCTCTTACTCGAACAGTTGTTGTCCTATCTTCATGAAACTTGGAAAAAATGTTTATGGGCATAATATCTCGACCAAGATTGATAAACAGTCAAATTGCTTCTGTCATTGTAGAGTTATGGCCTTTTATTTTTTGTACACATTTTTGATAGAGGTATTTTGTGACACTATCACACTTGTTTTAAGAAGCAAACGTTTAAAAAAATGTATATTGCAGAATTAAACTGTTTGAAAATGGAATATGAGCAATACAATTAGTCTGTGGAAGGTTTTATTTTATTTTTCTTTAACAATATGAAGCACTTGCACTAATGCAAGTACCAGTTGGCCCCTTCCTCCATCTGTACATGTATGTGATCTAGTGTACAAATAGGTCGGGTCTAGTAAATTCTAAAGTTCCTTAGCCTGCTGGTCTAGCAGTAAATAAAGTTGATGTCTGAACAGACATCTAATAAGATTTCATCTAGTCTGGTTTAGGTAATACAGGTACTCAGTGGTGCTAGATAGAAAAATAGATATCAGATTATCAGGTGCTGTTCTTTTTCAATGATAAAAGTATCATTATCAAGTGTCATTTGATGTTACTGCTTATCATGATTTAATAATAATAGTGTGTTATGGTTTACAAATACAAACTTTACCCCCCTCCCCCCCCAAAAAAAAAAAAAAATAAATAAAATAAAAATAAAAATGAGAGTCATAACTTAAATGTGAATGAAATTGGAAATACTTTATTTTCCACACCACAAGTGGCCAGTTATAGTGTGGCCCCTAATAACCTGGTACTAGTCTGTATATGAAATCGTTGCCTCTACAAAGTTCTTTTTATCTGTGGCAGTCAGAAATTAAAAAAATATTAAATCATAGGACTGCATAAAACTGGTAAGATTCATTGGACAATACTTACATCTACATGTATGGTATACATTTGTATATATTTTGGATGTACATGTACTTGTATATACACGTATGGTGTACATGTACTAGTACATGAAAGACATCACTGGGGATGGTTTTGTCTCAATGCATATTGTCTTATTGCTTGAGTTGTTTTAATAAACAGGTTTTTGTCTCTAAAAGTTAACTATTGTGGTTTAAAGTCTTCCTAAGTGATGAATAATCTACTGCCAGTAGGCAGTAAGGAATTTTGATGTAACATTTAAGGTGTGATCTGTCAAGAAAACAGTTCCTTCTTTGTAAGTTGTTTTTGAGCTACATAGTGTGAAGTACATGTAGTGTAGCTTAGCCATGCATTCATAATTTAGGATATTATCAAACCTGTGTACAGGTGAGTCATGCTAATGGTATTTTAATAAATATTTGACCTTTGAATTATTATGAATTTGTCCTTTAGCTTGATGCTTCCAATTTTTTTTTAAATTCTGATGAATTAGAAAATTGTAAGCCATTGTGATGATACATAGTGAATGTTTTTGGCTATTTATTATAGCACCTGACCTTCAGTAATCTGCTGTTCACCGTGTGTGGGTGGTTTGTTTAAATATTGTGCCAAGTAAAGTAAAAATGTTACAAAGGCAACAATTCATATTTTGTTGGAATAAATATTTGGTTGAATTTACAGCTAAACAAACAGATAGATCTCCTCCAGTATAAAGATGTATTTACACTTGAAGTATAATACATGTTATTTTATACAGTGTACACATGTACTGCATGTAGAACATGATCACAATTTCACATTTTTGTGTTATTGTTTTCAAAAGTAAAAGGTAAAAGTGAAATATGTCAAGGCTGCACAGAAGATAATTGTATGTTCATGTAGATGTAATTCTCCTGGTACATGTATTGGTGTTGGGGAATTTCCCACACTGTCTGATCTATATTGATCATATTGATTGGTAACACTACACTGTCTGATATACTAGTACTGCAGCTGTATAAATTGTATGGAAGCTTGTAAGTGTGTGGTTGTCAGTTTCCTGTTCATTGCATGTTTTAAATGATAAGGTTTATATGTAGTATGTGGTTACCAAAAGTTCAGCAGGTAAATATTTGTGTTGTTAGTATATATTTTCATTTATTAATCATATATGATAGCATTGTGAGTTGATATTAAATTACATTTGTCTTTTATTTGTAAATATAAAATCCAATGTAGTTTGCTTCTAGAATCTTGTAAAATGTATCTACATCCCAATCAATACTCATTTCTGTAACTGCTTGTTAATTGTTGTTATAAATAACTTCATATCTTTATAGAACTAATATATTTAATATTTTTAGAACTGCTGAGTCGGCAGCAAAACATATATTGTGCAACACTGCATAGTTTTGAATTGTTCAAAATGGAAGTTGACACCCTTATCTTGTCTTGATTTCTAATTCTTTTCAATGCAAGAGTTTGTGATAATTGTGATGCTCTGATGTTGTAGTTTGTTTATAATTCCATTGTTATTATTCATGCTATAGGTATTTTGGATGTCAGTCAATGAAAATGAGAAAGTAGGCTACATGTATATGAACAGCAGTAACATTTTAGCCAAGCACATTTAAATATATATTAAACATTGACTTTTTATGACTACGACATCAACTGATTGGCTATTTAGTAGAGGTTTACCTTATACTACTCAACTAGTATAAACAGTTTCATTATGAGTTTACCTTTCTTATTGTAATTTACTGTATAACTGATCTCAAATTAATTCAATTTCTCACCCAATTAGTCCTGAAGTGTGTAATGACTTCCTATCGAGTTATTTCCCCTAAATTACAATATTTGGCAATAATAATTTTCAAAGTCACACATGAGTAGCTGCAATTTAAATGTCCAGCTCTTTCTGATAAAGAGCTCTTAAGAAAACAGATTGAAGCAGTTTTCTATTTTTGGAATTGATTGAGCAATAGGTAGAAAATACCTGACAGGTCATTGTATTTTGACTATAACTTAATTTTGTGTTTTCTTCTATCCAAGCGAACAACAATTTTTATCGGGACGGAAGTCACTTCAAACATTTGAGGTGAGATAATTTCCCGTACTTAGAGGGTTCCCGATACGACTGCTTTACATGTAAAGTCTAAGTGAGTACTGTATGCGATTAATTTGGCGCGAAATTTAAAACAAAAGAGAAATAAGTCTTAATTATAAAACCAATATAACGTATGGATAATCGATGCCAGAATGTAAACAGGATTTCACATATTGAAACAAGAGTATAATTGCATGGTAAGATGCTCAAATTTTAACAGTGAATGTAAATTTCCTCTGCAAATTTATCTGCCCCTTAATGTTTGAAGCGACTTCCGTCCCGATAAAAATTGTTGTTCGCTTGGATAGAAGAAAACACAAAATTTTAATGAAATATGATGTAACATAGTGAAGTTAAGTGGTAGTTATCAAAGAGAATATTAAACGGACATAGCTCATTCCTGACTGGACACTTGGAACAGTATGTTTTTAAATAAAACTTGGGGATTCTAGTAAATAAAACTTGAGCTATTTTTAGAACTTGGATAAGATTCATGCCTTGTTCTTATATAATAAAGAAATTTCACAATGAGACATGTCAGACTAGTTACCAAACGAGTGAATACACACTCTAAACTCATTTATTGGCTTTTTATTCCATAAAAAAAAAATTATCCTGACGCCAAGTGCCTGTGAATCAGAAGAGAAAAGCTTTCAAATCATTGAATTGTCTGAAAATTATCATTTTACTCCTTGTATGAGTTAGTGCCCTTTAGTGACATTTTTTATTTTAAGTTTTGAAATTTAAGTTTTTTCATTGTAACGTAAGATCTAGAACAGCTTCAGTGAAACTGTAAATTGCAAATACTGCAATATTGCAAGTAGATCTCGACATAGTTCATTTCCACTTCAATGATCATTCAGCTCAATTTCTCGTCTTTAGCTTTAAAGGGTCGTTGGCTTTATTGCATAATTTTCTCTGACAAATGTGTCATGCGAATATGCGGAATTCACTGTATACTATATAGCCAGCATGAAGAAGTTCTAAGTCATTTGTAAACCACTTCCTAGAATCCAACTTAGTGTATTTGTTTAAGGGTACACATTTCTTTGCTGATGGCTGTGAGGGTGACAATTGTCTTAAATTTTAAAAAAATGATGACAAACCACATGGAAGGTTATACATTGTATTGTTACATGGATATTGTAGACATGTACCTAAGGTGTATACTAGTATTTGATAAGATAAACACCATAAGATGCCACTGTGGTTCTCTACTATTTGTAAGTTTTGGTGCTGATTGGAAACTTTAGAAACATAATAAGAAAAGTATTGAAAGCATTTACAAACACAATTTTTAGAATGTTCATGTCAAAGTTTTTGTGATAAGTCATTACAGGCTTTCTAAACTGTGTAGAAATAAGAACTGTACAAAGCATATGCATAGAGAAAAAACATGTCTATGCTCATATTTATACAAGTGTAATGATGAACCTAGCTAAACTTTAGAATTTTAACAATATTATTGTTAAAATATACCATTTGATATATAAAGGTACCAGTTTTACTACAATGTATGTGCAAGGTGACCTTCCTATTTGTGCAGCACAGAATAAACAATGTATTCTACATCCACGGCTAGGATAAGGCTAGGTATATTAGCTAGGATTGTGCCAACTTCCACTCTGGATGGTTGGAAAAATCTTCCTAATGTGTAATATGCTGAGCCATAAGTTTAGAATAAAGATACATGTAGATGTACATGTACAAAAACATGTTCATATAAAAATATATTAGTATATTAACACAGTGTTTCCATCATTGAAGAATTGTTAAACTATATAAAGTCATTTAAAATTGTCAAACAATTTCTTTTTTCTTAACCGGTTATTCAGAAACTGAAAAAGGATTTAAAAGGATGTGCTGTTGTATTTACATTTTATATGAATAGTTAGAGGTGAAAGTAACACCCCTGTAGAACTGTTTAATTTTCACATCAGTCAGACAAGGTAATGGTATGTGTAATTATTGGTGAAAACTGCTGCATCAAGGTTTATACATTTCAGATGGGATTAACAGTAGTCTAGATGTTCAATCAATCATGGTATACGATCTTGTGAAGAATGTGGGGAAAAACTTGAGTGTGTATTGACCTTGTGTTATTAGATACTTGTAGTAATAAATGTTCTATATACAGGTGTAGTATATGCATTTCTGAGTGTTTTTTTGAGTTATTTGGTTGTATAGATGGATCAAGATTGTCATTGTAACATTTACATTAAATAATTTTTTGCTGAAAATTTGGGCATGTGCTGTTCCAATCACAAAACAACGAAACTAAAAAAAGTCTCAAACAAGTTTTAAAGGTCACTTTTTTACATTTTTGAATTTTCCTATATTGCACAGTTACAGAACAATTAAACATACAGTAAATGTACTAGTATATAATGACAGTAATACTTGTTTATCTTTATTCATATATACATGAATACTAAAGTAAATATAACTTTACAGCAGCAACAGTTGTTGTGGATTTATTTTTCTTCACACATTTTACATTGTATAGATGTATGTATCATTGAAATGTAATACATGTATTATGTAATGCTATTGAACCAATACATGTACTACTCTTTGATATATAAGTGATTAACATTGCATAATAAATACAATAGAAGTAAATTGTCCAGCCATCCGGGCCCATCCCACCTACTATGATCTTCCTACTGGCATCACTGTCTGACTGCAGAGTACCAAAGGGTCCAATCATCACACACAATTTCAGAACTTTTTTCTTCCAAACAGTTGAACTGTTTGGTATGTGATACAACCACAATAAGTTACAGATCTTGTTCAAACATGATCCAGTCTGATATATTTTATGAAATTGTTGCCCTTGGACTTTTTTCGATACAATTGCAGATGTTGAGCTGATATTTGGTATGGGAGTTTACCATTACGAGTTAGAGATCAAGTTTGAATGTTGTTCTGGTCCACTGATTGTAGATGAAATTAAGGGTTAGAAAATTTCTGAAAAAATTTTACAGACTTTTAAAATCTTAAATTTATGATTGGATCAAAAGACATTGGCCAGTAGGGGACTTTGGCAATAGAATGCATGTAGAAGTAATTGCATGGTGGTATATTAGCAACTCAACAACAAAAGAAAAATAAGAATGTAGTAGACAATGCAGCATCAAATTGGAGATATATAAATATAACAGTTTATCATTGCAGAAGATTTTAATACTGAAAATTAGTGCAAGTAGTTTTTCAGACTGCACTTAAAAAGTTAATATTTTTATATAGAAATTTCACAACTACATATATTATATAATGTCCTCACATTTCCTTGTTTGAAATTCGTCCCTATTTTCCATAGAGCTAGGTTCAGATTGAGCATTAAACAATTACTCAAAGATAGTTAAGTAATACCCCAGATAAAATCTTGGAATTGTCCAAATACTACTTCTAACTAGTTAAGGCCCTACCTATTTTTTTGAAACCAAAATCCTGACCCTAAAGCTTTTTTGCGTTTTTAATGGAGGTTACTTCGAACCGGAAGTATTGTTCCGGGTTTTAGTTATATTTTCATACTTCCGGCCCAAAATGGTGGCTGAATGTAAACAAATGAACGCTTGTAACGAAATTGATAGCTCATTAAATGAATGTATACATTGAAAAGCTTTATTAGAAATTCTTGAAACTTACAACTTTACCCCTACAAAGGTATAAAAGATGAAGGTCAAAATTAAAATATTAATTTAACCAACACAAAAAAAAAAAAAATTTACTTACCTACCTATTTTATAATTCTATGTAACGGGAAACACACATATATTTTTGTTTGGCCTAAGTTGGAAATCAGTAAAACAGCATCTTATATTTGTCTAACACATTAGTTATATTTTAAAGTTAGATTTTACAAACATGCATTGTATGTGTAGAGATCTGAATATTTTCCCTGAATTTACTTGGAAATATCTTGGAAGCTGAATTCGACATAAACTGTTACCATTTTCCAATGTAAGCTTCAAAATATAAATAAACTCAAGATTGCATGTAATTGTACGAAGCAAGACTATATAATTTGTAACATTCCATGTCCACCAAAAGCCCTAAAATAAATGCATGTTATTTTTTTTTATTACAGTCATCCTAGAGGCTAGATACAAAGATGACAGCCCCAAGAGATTTTAACCCCGTCTCCATTTTGCAACAAGGGAAACAACTCCCTCCACCCATACGATCCAGATACAGAAAATTTGATATTTACAGAGATGTCAACCAGTTTCGTCTTGTAGATGATCATGCAGTACAGGTATTTTTTATTTTATTTAACCAGGATTTATTTTGAAATAATTTAATTTGCTTTGTAAGCTGGTATCTAATTGGCCAATTCAAGTTTAGTAACCCTGCAGGTTATACAAAATTACATATTGATCACATTACTTATTCTGACGCCATTATAATTCAAGAAGTCCTATCACATTTTTGCTGCTTTTATCATTAAATTGTCAATTATCCTGGTTAAAATTAAATTATAAAAAATAAATTTAAACAGGTTATTCTTTATAACTTGGTTTGGGTCTGTTTGCTCCATTCATACATGTAAACTGCTGCATTGGTTATTAGACATTCACAGACCCAAGACATGTTATATATATAATCTGTTCAGAAGTTTGAAATATTAATTTAGTAAATTTCATCTTTGATATCAAAAACAGGTGTGACAGAGTTAACAGAATTTTATCTGAATAAATTTTGCCATCACTTACATTTGTTGTCATTCTCACAGCTCCTGTCACACTTGTGTTGCCTAAACTATGAAGGGCAATATGGAAATTGCAAGTTACTACTACAGTGTAAATACTGGCAAGCTTATTTCTTAAAAGATATAGGAATAAAACTCATTAACTTCTGTTTAAGAAAAACTCATCTTGTTGAAGATCTAGATGAATCTGAATTATACATGTATATATTTACACTTGCTTCGCAACCTGGCCATTTATGGCTTTTGTGATTTTTTAATTATGGGGTTATATTCAATATAGGCATATATCATGGTCAGAATAACAGCCAAAGGTTTACAAATTTACCCAATATGACCTCTGCCATGTTTATGATGGTAACCTAAGTTAGGACCATCAGGTTGATACCAGTCTAAATGTACATAAAGGAAAAAAAACTTGATACTGCATTTAATAATCTACCAAGATAGACATTTGTTTCTAATGCACACAATGTTTAGTCTTAACCATTTGATTCTATTCCAAACACATGGGGAGGCATCATTTTTATAGCTAAGACAAATTAAACATTTTTAATTAAGGTCATCAAGTGTACGTAATAGAGCTTTGTCAAAGTGGAGTTGGGGGCATAATTTGTGTCTCCCAAACAAAATACCATGTCTATTGTAGTGCAATTTAAATATCACTAAAATACAGCTGTGTCAAATATGTGCATAGCATTACTTTGTCTTGTAAATTAGTTTGTTTTTTTGGACATATTTACTTACAAATTTTAAATAAACATCTGGTTCAATTGTCTCTTTAATATTTTTTACTAATATTTTGTCAATGTCACAAGTAACAACCATTCAGTTTTTAAGAAAAACAACAACAATAACACAAATTTGCCATTTTGTAAGTAAAAACACTGTGGATTAAGTGAAATGCAAGTCAAAGTCATTCTGATTGGCGTATTCCATAATAGAAAACCAACCAAAACAATTACATGTACCTGGAAAATTGGAAAATTAAAATCTAATTTTAGCAAGGTTAAGTTTTCCAACTATTTTTAGAAGTAGTTAGTTTGCAAACTATGGTAAATTAGATCTTTTGAGTTATGAAATCCTTTAAATTATATATTATAATAGGTTTTATTGCTTCTCACAATATGATAATGAATCATTTACTATACTCCAGATGTTATATGTATAGTTCTGACTTGGTTTTATTTGGGTTAATAATACTTATCTCAGTAACTACCTTTTTGAAATATTAAAGTGACATTATACCAAAAGTGAAAATCATTATATTGACTGAAATAGGACATGTAGGACATGCACATTTTTTAGTTTGACCCAGTTTTAAGAACTAACCTTGATACTGCATACATTTTTATAATTTTCTGGACATTTTTGCTGTCACAGAAAACTGTCTGCTTATATTATTTCAATTATTCTAACAGGTGGCACAGACTGATCACAAAACATTCCGAGATTTGATATGGCACTTAATACACAGTCAAAGATTCCAGTCTGACTTGGAAAAAGCAAGGTTTGTTGAGAACAGTTTTGAAGTTTATTAGGAAATACCATTATGCAACAGCAAAAAAAAATTATTTTCTCTATTGTTATAGGAATTATTGCCATTTAAATGTTGGTTTTAAACTTTTTAAACTGTTTTCAGAAATTATTTTAAAAACATGTAATAATGGTCAGCATGATAAGATCTATATATTTTTTTTAAATATAACAAATATGACTACCTGTTTTAATACAGAACTTCATCTCCCAGTAAATGTAAAAATAAATTTGATGGTTTTATTTAGCATTTACCACTTCACTTATTGATGCATCCACAATTTTCTGTTGATTATAACAGTTATCTCTGATAAGGATTAAAACAGTTAGAAAACTTTCTACATGAATACCTGACTTTTGTTGAAATACCAGATATTTCTTCCCCCATGATCAAGATCAATTACTGTAGTACATATTTGTACTTGCTATCAGATTTCAAAGTGTTGAAATGGAGTGTATAACCATTCTGTATGTTTAACCTTGAAGCTAAGATTTGTTTTTACTTTTTTTATTATCAGAAAGATTTGCAGTCTAGATAAAAGATAAATTGTTGGGCAAATTTTTGCTTGGTATAACAAGATGTAGTGTTATAGGATTGGGTGAATTGATGGTTATAATTTAGGATTTTTATTTCAAAACTATTTTCTATAGTTTCAAAGAACATAATTTGTTTTTAAAATTTATCCCTGTACATGTCTATGGTTAAAAATATTTGCTCAGTTTTGGGCAATTGATTAAAAGTGTGCAACAGGTTGCAATAAAGTCATGAATATAGCTGAAATATTGCAAGCTGGACATTAAACAACAATCAATCAATCATGTTGCAACGACTTATGATACAGTATGCCAGTTATGGTAGACCACATACAAATCTCTGGCTTCCTCTGCAAATGATCCCCCTCATATAGTCCAACCATTAGCTTTAAGCTGCATTAAAACTTGTTTGGTCGCGTGCAATTCGATTGAGTATTTATGATAGCCTATACTATCTGTAATGGTAGGTGCATGCAAATTCATTCCTGCCTATCCATCCATCCAAGTAATCACAGATTTCTGGACAGGCCACTGGACATTTGAATTTTGGCATCATGTTGGTGAGGATAATATATTTTTGCATTTTTTCATCTTTTTCTGGTTACTTTTATTCACATCTATTACTTGCAGTGTAGGGATGTGTTCTTTTTATTGTTCTTTTTCTATGAAACATCCTTGTATATTCACTGGATGTGACCTCAACAGGACTTTCTCATTTAAACAACTTCAGGAAAATGAACAAATTAAGCCATTTTTATGTTCAATTAAAAATGTAACTGCATTCATCATTTGATTGCATTTATTTGTAGACTTTTATTTCCTGAGTTTAAAGTACATAAGTATAGCATTATTTGTAGTATGTAATTAGTTATCTACATAACAAGAGAGGTCTTGACAGAAATAGTCTTGGATACATCCCAACAAATGTTGGAATAGAAATTGCTTTCTTAGCTTTGAAGATTCTATTCTTTCACTTTTGCAGCTATGTGTAAAAAAATGTGAATAATTAATTTGATTATTTCTTAACACACACTAGTTTCTTTTTAAATGAAGAAAATGTAAAAGGTGCAAAAATATCTTTTTCATTAAATAGAACATATTAAAACTAGTAAATCAAAAAATGAGAAGTAAACAACAGACTGTCAACACTGATGATTAATACTAAGTACTATTTAAAGATAATGCAAGAATTTCTCAAGAAATAGTGTATGTTTAGAGTTTAATTTGTATGTATAAAACAAAGAATGTTTTGCTTTTTGTTTTTGTCTCGCCTGTCGCTGGAGGCGAGACATATGTATGGGAATCTGGCGGCGGCGGCGTAAACACTTGACATCTTGCTTCATATCTTTGTAAGCCCAAGCCCTAGGTCCATCAAATTTGGTCCAGAGGTAGCTTATGATGAGTACTTGACAGTCAGTCACCTGTCACCTGACCTTGACCTCAATTTCACGGTCCAGCGACTACGTTAAAGTTTTTGGGTTACGACAGCATGGTAGGATGACAATATTTGGTGTATAGGTTGCTGATGACTAGTACATGACTGTCTGGTAGGTGTCACCTGACCTTGACCTCAATTTCACGGTCCAGCAACTACATTAAAGTTTTTGGGTTACGACAGTTCCTCTGTAACTACAAATGGTAGGATGACAATATTTGGTGTATAGGTTGCTGATGACTAGTACATGACTGTCTGGTAGGTGTCACCTGACCTTGACCTCAATTTCACGGTCCAGCGACTACGTTAAAGTTTTTGGGTTACGACAGTTCCTCTGTAACTACGCATGGTAGGATGACAATATTTGGTGTATAGGTTGCTGATGACTAGTACATGACTGTCTGGTAGGTGTCACCTGACCTTGACCTCAATTTCACGGTCCAGCGACTATGTTAAAGTTTTTGGGTTACAACAGTTCCTCTGTAACTACGCATGGTAGGATGACAATATTTGGTGTATAGGTTGCTGATGAATAGTACATGACTGTCTGGTAGGTTCCACCTGACCTTGACCTCAATTTTACGGTCCAGCGACTACGTTAAAGTTTTTGGGTTACGGCTGTTCCCCTGTAATTACGCATGGTAGGGTGACAATATTTTGTATACAGGCCGCTGCTGATATTTAATGCTATTTACGTAATGCTTATGATGAAATTTATTTTCGTTACTGATGCGGAATGCAGGCGAGACGTTTTTCTGTGACCACGCTTGTTAAATCTGAAAATTAATAACTGTCATTCTTGTAGAATTAATAATGAATACAAATGAGGTCCTAAAGTTAATTGTAATTATTTATGTTCCATTAAATGTATAGTGGGCTCTGAATACAATGACGAGAAAGTTTCTTCCGGTACATGTATATAATGTAACAAATCCTAGAATAATTAGTTAGTACATTTTATTCACTGCTGTTATTTGCAGCATCTAGTAAATTTTCTGCATCTATTTTTTGACAATTGTTGTGCAGTATTTGATACTCAGTTTGGACCGCTAATATTGGTTGCCATATATCTGGAATCATACTGGGATGGTTCCCAGTGCTCAACCTACAGGGCAGACCAGTGGGTCCCCGTGTGGCAGATAGGGAAACCCTCTCATAGTTGTCTGGTCATAATACAGAAACCCTGGCTGTGGACTGAAATGGGTGATGTGTTTAGAGAGTGCAAGGCTTCCTGCACAATAAAGACCTTATTTGTAGATTTTGAAAAAGAATAGACTCTTTGTAGCCAATACAAAAGGTTAAATTCACCACACCTATGTTCCATTAAATGAATAGTGGGCTCTTAATACAATAACAAGACATGTGCCAATACTCTCCTTTACAGTGGCAGTAAAAATTGTGTTACCTATTTCCTGTCATACCCATTTTCCATTAATTTATTGTTGGTAAGCTTGTTCTTGTCTTGAATATAGATGAAATGCTACTCGTTGGATATAAAACAAACATTCAATCCAATCCAATGCTCACCTTGCATTCAGTTTGGCTAATGAGCCATATAATCAGGCTATGTACAGGTCTACAGTACTATACAACAAACATATATTAGGGCCCCACCACTTTGTGGTGGACGCCATATAGTGATCAGTCTGTCAGTGCGTCTGTCCAAACTAATCGTGTCCTGACTGTAACTTTTTTATCTTTAGAGGTAGGCTTTTGATTTTCGGAATGTGGGTAGATAATATCAAGGCAATGTGTCGCATACCATTGTTGATGACCTTTGACCTTGACTTCAATTCGGCAGGGCCCACAGAGATGGGTATCATCTAACTGATATCAAGTTTATCCTGTATGAAGCCCCTTAGAAGATGGATCATCATAGCCACCATTGTTATGCTTCCATTGCAAAATTTATGCAAATGTAACAATGTCTATCCAGAACACCGTTTTAAATGACGTAAATAAAATGATATGTAAAATACTTTTGTTAACAGAAAGCAAAGTAAATTAAGAAACAAAACCACTCAAATATCAGCAAAAGAAGGGTCAAAGGAAGGGGATGTTTCTGGCACAAATAATGTCAGTGGACATGTCCAAAATCCATATGATCTAGCAATGTAACCATGTGTCAAACCCAAAAAAACATCAAACAAGAAACATGATCTCAAGCGCAATAAAAGTTAACAAACATGTAACTTCACCATCATGCCATAATCCCTCATTCTTCAGGCATTTCATTAGAAAGCTCCACAATCCAGAGATATTCTATCTGAAGACTGAAATAACATTACATTCTTATTTTAATTCACTTCAATTAACAGACAACTCCATACATCTATCATGACCGAAACAAACTCCAAATTTCTCCACCGATCACCATCAACAGAAATTGAAATTGGAGCTCACACAAATACTTTGACATTTCTCACCTTAAAGCTAAAATTGGGTTATTTATTAAAAATGATACCATTTATATTTAAAAAAGATCATTTTTGATGTGATTTAATATATGAACAAATTTTCTTATTTTGATTTATTTGATGTTTAACAAAAATATTGTTTATTTTACTTTGAAGAGTCATGACAGTAAAGATAGGATGCCACAAGGGAAAATATTTATTTAATATATTTTGATTTTATCAAATATAACATAGTTTGACAATTCCCTGATTGTTATTCTGCTGTTTAAAATTTATTTTAAAAATGCATTTTTGTCTCGCCTGGCGAGACAAATGTATGGGAATCCGGCGGCGGTGGCGTTAACACTTGGACATCTTGCTTCATATCTTTGTAAGCCTAAGCCCTAGGTCCATCAGATTTGGTCGAGTGGTACATTGTAGCTTATAATGAGTACTTGCCAGTCAGTCACCTGTCACCTGACCTTGACATCAATTTCACTGTCCAGCGACTATGTTCAAGTTTTTGGGTTACGGCAGTTCCACTGTAACCATGCACGGTAGGATGAGAATATTTGAATATTTGGTATATAGGTTGCTGATGAATAGTACATTACTGTCTGGTAGGTGTCACCTAACCTTGACCTCAATATCATGGTCCAGCGACTACGTTTCAGTTTTTGGGTAAGGGCAGTTCCTCTAACTACGCATGGTAGGGTGATAATATTTGGCATATAAGTTGCTGGTGAAGAGTACATGACTGTCGGGTAGTGTCACCTGACCTTGACCTCAATTTCACGGTACAGCGACTATGTTAAAGTGTTTGGATTTGGGCCCTTCCTCTGTATCCGTGCATGGTTGGATTACAGTATTTGGTATATAGATTGCTGATGATTAATACATGACTGTCTCTTAGATTTCAACTGACCATGACCTCAATTTCATGGTCCAGTGACTAAGTTAAAGTTTTTGGATTAGGACTGTTTCTCTGTAACCATGCATTGTATATTTTAAATGATAACAATTTAATGCTATTTACCTAATGCTTATGATGTAATTTTTTTTCCGTTACTGATGAGGAAGTCAGGTGAGACATTTTTCTGTGTCCACACTTGTTAAAAATATTATGCATTCACTTAAAACATAGATTTCCAAATTAATATGGATAATTACACTTTTCCAAGACACTGCTATCTCTAAAAATTTATTTTTCACGTTAAATAATCCTAATTATAGATGTGAGCTATATTCTGGCATAGACAGGAAATATAATGTCACATTCACGGCTTAGGATTTATATTCCCATTCACCTTCAGCTCATGGAATATAAATCCTAAGCTGTTAATGTGACCATATATACCCTGTCTAAGACTAGAATAACATAAAATGTACATGTATATATATCCATGAATTGTTCAGTAAAGGTTCTTGTACGAAGATTATTCAAGAATTTCTTATGCACAAACTTTCACTATTGTGTCTTGCATTGACCAAATAATGGTATAGCTGTGACATAATATGTAATTTACGAAAGTGACAACTGTAACAAACTCCTTTCTGAAACTCTTGTAAATCAATGAAAATGGGAAAAATAACCTTATGTTTCTTGTATACCTAATGGTCATATAAAATGAATTCAGATGGTGGTTAAATTGTTTGTTTTTCAGAGCAATCTTCAGATGGATGACTTCACGGAACATGTACACAATCAACTTCCAGGATGTCCAGAAAGGTTCACCAGAGGAAGTGTTGGTCTCATTCAAAAACAAGAAAGGAACATATGCCAGAATCTTTGAAACACTCTGTGGGTATGGTCAAATTGATAAACTTGCTTAAGTTCTGTTTATAACCCAGACTACTGAAACATCACAGAAATACCGTAAATCGGGTTATTTTGGTTGTAGTTTAATTTTGGCTCATTTGGCGCTTTTGGTGAAAGAGCCAAAATCAAACATGCCAAAATAAAGCATGCACCTATATTTGACACGCCAAAATAGTTGACCGGTTAGACAATATCGTAAAGTCTATGGCTTAAAATACCGGTAATACACAAGTGTGTGTAAAGGAAAACATACAGGTATACATTTGTATGCATATTTCCTTATTTTCTTATGAAACGGTTAAGAAAACATAATGTGTGAACTTCTATTCATACATAATTATGTCGGCTTATCATTTACTAATTAGACTCTGTTATTGATAGAAAATAACACCTTTATCGCCATTCAAAGAAGATATACTGCTGAAATAGGAAAGGATTAAAATTGAAATCCGTGATCGTTAATAACTGACAAAAGGACAATAATGAACATTCGTCTTAAATGATATGCGTGATAATTAATTAAGGTCATAAAATTTAATGAACACAGTTTAATCGTCATGGTAGGATCTCAAAGTGGATAGTCGCCGTTCCCGCATATTATATATTATACCAAATGTATATTATACAAATCATATATATTAACCTTGCTCACTACTGCGATTTAAAGAGCAATTATCGAAGGTGCCAAAATTTAACACACCAGTTGGATGAAACACCAAAATTAAACACACCAAAATAAAACACACGGCTTTTGAGAGAAAAACGCCAAAATATCCCGACACCAAAATAACCCGATTTACGGTATTGCACATATATTGAAGTTACTATGCTATTGTAGATTTAGAACTACATGATGCTTACACAACACAACAGCCTGAACCTGTAAAGAAAATTGAAAGCAATTCACATACTTATATTATTCTAAATGTACCATCAACACTATTGATTGTAAGACAAACTAATCTTATATCAACAGGTCTCAACTTTTACAAGTTTGTAACAAAATGAACGTTTAAAAATTGGCACATTAACTTACAATTCAAGAATATTTCAAATTAAAAGGTGGTCAGTGATTCTGATGATTACATGAACAGCACAGATGAACCACCCAAACTAAGACTTAAGAAAAAGAGTTATTGGAATCCCAAACTCACAAACTTTCACTCTTGTGTCTTGCATCGACAAAAAAGGTCTAATGGGCATTGTTAAAAAACTACATCCTCTCATTTAACAAAATAGCACAGAAACAAAAGAACTTGTTTAACCATCTGTATGATATCGTCATCCAACAAAGAGAGTGCTGTAGTAGTAATCGACAAGCCTGATTACATACTAGAAGACAACTTACTGATTGTATATGAGATTTGACGGGGTTCAACAGAACAGATCAACCAAATTATCTTTAAGGGCCATAAATTTTTGAACATAAAGAGTCACATTAGAATACATGTATCTGCTAGAAATTCTAAGCGGGGTGGTTTTATCTTGAGAGAAAAACCTGAATATACAGCCATCTGGCATCTTTTAAAGTTTATGGACTGCTACTGGAGATCCCAATCCTTGTCATCTTATATAAAAGACCCAACTGACTACTTTCCTAAAACAGAACCCATTAATTTACTTTCACTGGACATAATCCATGTCTCTCTTACTATCGAGTTAATTAACTGTTCACAAACATACCACACAATGACGATCTAACTGCATTCAAAGGAAATGAGAAGTGTACAAGACATAAAAAAAAAACCAGTGAGTGCCCAATTTAACTATTTGAAATGGCACTGAAATACATGTTCAACATCCTTTGCTTAATCTTTATGGGTACACTTCACGAATTCTTAAATCTTCATTCTCTTACTATCCACTTGCATGTTTTTGGTGTATAAAGTTCTTTTAAAGATGACATTGAATGGGAAAAAACTTTTAAAGCATTTTCTATAAATAAAATTCTATTACGAATAACATTAAAGAGGTGTTGCCATATACATGCTAGATTAAAAAGTACATCAAGTCTGTTCAGTACATGTAGTTTGTAAAGTGGAATTACAGGCTTCTAGGGTTTGATGTGTGGTGTCAATTTAATTTCAAACTCAGCAATGTATAGTAAGTTATACTTTACTGTTTTATATAAAGTAATACATGATTTTACAACATCTTTGATATAAGTTTACTAGCTGATCTAATTAAACACCATAGTATATACCATATCCCCTTTGGTTAATAATCTGGTTATACATGTATTTGTCAAACACAAAATTTCACATGTTAGACAGATTAACTGAAGACTGAAGACAAAGCACACCAAATTCAGTAAAAAATATTAAACATCACATTTACCAAACATTATGATTTTTTAAAACTTTTTTGTACTTGCAGATCTTGGAATGCACTAATTTATTGATCATAAGAAAAGATGTTTTTCTCAGTTTATGAAAATTGATATGTTCAAGAAAAAAAAAAGAATCCTCAGTTTCTTTAATACTTTCAAAATTAAATGAGTCTGCAGTGATCTGTAAATAGAGTATTGGCAATAAATTTTAAAAAATTCCCTCAGTGAACTGACATACATTTGGTTGGATGAATCTGAACATATGAACTCGGATAATATTTACCTACTTGTATTGTTTGAATATGTGCTAGTAAGGATCTTTTATGTAGAGATATATATAGATTATGTTTGTTTTATTTTCTAGATCAAATTATCCATTTTACTATTCCGATCAAGGAATTAAAAACAAAACAAACATCTGTTAATTGGTGTTTCCTTACTTTGTGATGTCGCATTGTTTATTGTTATGTATGTCATAGTTTATTGAATTGACTCCTTTGAAAACTGTTAAAAAGTTTTTAGTATTTTCTTAAGTTTAACCAGTCACATAAAAGGCTATATGTATTAATTTTTAATCAGTGGATAGTAAGTACATACTAGTATACATGTATATAATGCTGCTTAGCATATGTTTCATTTATCAAATCTTTGCAACTAAGTGATCATAACTGGATAATAACATATGTGTCCATCATGTGTATTTAATAACAATTAGATTATGTATTAATAGAAAGATAGTCAAGGTATTTATTTGAATACAGTTTTGTAGACAAAGGGAAGTAACTTGTTTTGAATAGTATTACATAATCAAACTACACTGTACAAGTTCGATAAATTGCAGATTTTTGCACATAAACAATACCTGATAGTATAAGACATACATTTCTAAAAAAAAACTCAAAATAATTTAAAATATTTTTATTTAGGTTAAAGGAATCGATTTTCAATTAATTATACAAAATAAACTAGCTGTTTCAATTAAGATCATACATAAAAAATACATTTCCCACGCCTAGGAAATAAGGTACATGTTTATGTTGTGTCCTGATACCATGCTGGTAATAAGAAATAAATGATTTTTTGGACCTTTGGTAAATTAGAAATATATCAGATTGTTCCCAACATTGTCTAACAGACTGAAAATTAAAGAAATTTGACTTCGAAACAAAGAAACATTTTAAAACAAGTTAAATCCAAAGAAGGAATACTGTGAAATACTTTTTATTCGTGGGGTATCAATTTTCATGGTTTTCGTGGAGGCCTCGGACCACGAAATTAAAAATCCAACGAAGAATAAAACTTCATTAACCAATTGGAACTTGGGAACAACGATCTGAAAATGTCCGAGATCGGACATTTATTTGTAAATGTCATATATGATTTTGTGGTTCGATCCATTACTAATGTTCAGCTCAAAATCCATCTTAATGATTATGTTACAGGTTTCGTGTTGGAATTGTGTTTTTATTAAATGTAGGTATTATTTAATTGTAAAGCGTACGAAGAAACATCGACTTCCGGTCAAGGTGGGGATATATGAGGTGTTCATTTTCGATGTTAAAAAGTAACAAATTATTATCGGAATTATGAGTTAGGTTGCTCCTTTGAACATAAATTAAAATAACAAATAAAATATTTAACAGATAAGCTATACTTTATCTTTATTAGTGCATATCAATGACACGCTATATCAAATGGATGTTGTGATAATACCGATCATGGCACAAATGACATTAAATTACACCTTTGTATTTATTGCTACTCAACACATGAAGTGACAAATGCCCTTCGGCTAGGAATGCTTCTATAGATAACAATTAGAGAAATAAATAGACTAAAAGTAGTTTTTATTGCAATTAATCAATTAATTAATACATTACCGTGTTTTTAATTAGCTATTGATTTCCGTGTTGTTAATTTTACATTCGTTACCACGCGTGTAAACAACATCATATAAATAAACTGTTTTGTCTTCTTTATATGTTGATGTTTATTATCAACAGTGAAAATGATTCTGCTGTAATCTTTTTTTTTGATCGCTACCTCACTTTTTGCATTTTCGGAAACCGTCAGTCCACGAATTTAAAAACCCACGAACGTGTAAAATTTCACCAAACCACGAAAATTGATACCCACGAATTTAAGTACTTTCACAGTAGTTGTTTTTTCCTATCAATTCCCGATATTGTTTTGATATAGCCTCAGGTGGGCAATAGAATCTCTTAAACAGCTGAGATCTGCTGGTAAGTTTTAACAAATCAATAAAAAAGACCAATACAAAATCTCAATTAATTAGATTGGAATTTTAAAATCAGTAAATTTGATCATTTCAGGTATTCTGGTCTGTATTGTGCTGTACTGACGGGATTTGCTAAAGGTCTTGATTATCGTCCAGGAGACAACTTTAAGGGAAGTGAATACAATCACAGCTGGAATGCAGTCTACATAGATGATAACTGGTACCTAGTTGACTCACATTGGGCAACCAGATATTTAATTTCTGAAAAAAATCAACCTGAGAACTTGGTTAGTTATAACAAATAACATGTTTACAATTTTGTTTATGAACTATTAGAGATTTGCTGCCCCCAACTAAACTTTGAAAGTAATTCTTGGAAAGTTTCTTATGTAATCTAAAATATAAAGTGTAAAAAAGTACTGCCATACACAATTGCCACTGTAGCTAATTCCCCTTCATGAATTGTTTTTTTTATGAAAATTTTGGCTCAGAATATGCAAAACAACAGAAGATTACTAAAATATTTTGTAAACCACTGGAATTCACGTTTAAATTTTCTGAACCACTTGACCAACTGAGGCTACACTTTTCAGAATCGATGCTCTTGTTGTTCTCTACACATTTTTTTTCTTTATTGCTGAAAATAAAAAGACAATCCCTCACTCACTCTTGTTTCTGATTGGCTGAAATTTTATCTGAAAAGTGCAGGTATAAATTGTTTTTATTTTGTACAATTGATGAATGTGAGGGCATCCACAAAGGTTGCTTATTTTGCTTTAATTACAGCCAGGTGACAAAAGTATTTTGTCAAGCAATCTATAGAATTTAGAAATCCATATGTTGGATGGAGTGAAGGGTTATAACACACAACTTTTTAATGGACCTTCCAAGAATCATTTACTAGTTTTGTCTGTGAAGTTGGTCCAGATAACATTTTTACATTTTATATAAATATATTGACAACCAGAATTTTGATTGTTTTGTTTGCTCATTTAGTGATGCTTTTTTAAATATCTTTTGCATAAAGTAGACACAGCTTTGTTTTAGATAATTATTGCAACATCACAATTTAAATACATAAATTCATACAACCAGTAATTTAATATTAATTCTTTTATCAACCCAATTAGGTTATTGTTTAATTTTATGTTGACAAAAGGTAACCATCATTCAAATTAGAAATATGAACATGAAACATTAAGTTAAAGTGCTTAATGATCTTCACAATATACCAAACTTTTTCATTAACCTTACTAAGGAAAAGGGTAAAAAGATATCTATTTTAAGGATAAAAGTGCAGGTGAATGAAGGTTTTACCAAATACTGAACACATAGGAAACTGTCAAAAAAGACAATCCACATAGCAACTTGAGAATCAACAACTAAAAATACATCAGCTACTCCAATGGTCCTGACTTTGTATAGGCATTTGAAAAGAAATGGTGGCTTTAACCAGGTTTTAAAGCATCCAAAACTTCCCTATTCCATACTGTAGTGGTGCGAGTTGGTGTGTAGATGGTTGGGTATCAATAATAAGAGTATCCAATAATCATGCAGCACAATACCTACTGAATTCAAAACTTGGGGAAACTGTCTGCAATCATATTTTTAAATGAGATACAAAATAGCACAATCACTATGTACTTAATTCAAAATGCAATCATAGTTTTAAATAAGTTAAATATTTTTGCAACAAGGAAATGGCATCTATGGTTGAGCAGTTTTTTCTTGTAACTTTGGTTTATATTCCAAAAATATGTTGTCAAAAATCAGTATACTCTCTGCAAGCTCTTTCATACCTGATCCATTGAGAAATATAGACACTGTATGCAGTAGAAGCTGGAATATTGCCGCATAAATGAGTAACATGATCCTATTGATTATGTGGTTATTTAACAAGTCAAAGGTTAAGGTCACTATGTACATACAGTCTTAAAAGTCCCTCAGTTCTTCAGACCCATCTTTGCAGATTTTTTGGGGTTGGTAATAACTTATTAAATTTTGAAACACTAATGTTTGTATTTTCCAATAATTAATAATATTTAGAGAAAAAACACATTTAAACACCACCTTTATATAATGTCGGTGACAATTTTACAGAAAGATACTCTGGGCTTATAAAACAAAATTTAAAGAATATCTATTTGATATATTTGAACAATTTTAATAAGATTTTTACATTTCAAATTCCAAAGTCATCTTTATTGACAACTCACATAGTACTTTTTGTATTTGGTTTTTATGGTCATCATAGTTGAACATTCTGGATATCTGTCATACAGATGCCGTCCTGAATATAGCTGAAATACTGCTTGCTGGATGTAAAGCAGACATCCAATCAATCAATCAAGTCGTACAGATGTTTATTTTTTATGCTAATTCAAAAGTCTAAATGGCCACCACCACAGGACTTAGTTTAACATATTACCATATAGGGAAAATGTTTAAAAAGACTTCTTCTCAGAAATTGATGAATCAAAACAAAAAATAATCAGCAATCCTTTTTGTTCTTTTTTAAAGTTGAGAGTTCAAGGAAATTAACATATAGGAAAATGTCTAAAATATCTTCTTGTCTGAAATCATGGAACTTGTTGTGATCAAACTTCAACATTTATTGGATGGTTCTTTACAAAGTCTATGGTGTTTAATTCTGTCCAAAAAATGGGACCATTACAGGCGGGAAATGCCATCTTCATAATCTATATAAATCAGGTGTGCATTGGTTCATGGTAGCCTCAGGTTTGGTTAAGACTAGGTATCTTCTTATTTACACTTAATACTTTCTTTAAATGCACTTTAGATCCACCAAAAGCTCTAAGAAGGCAGTTTTATTATACAGTTGGAAGGGGAACTAAATTATACAGTTGGAAGGGGAACTATTATGTATTTGAATTCACTTGTGAAAAGGTTGTTTGTATTGCAGTGTATATTTTTAAAAATAAGTGATATAGAAAAAAGTTAAATTTTACTCAGATCTGTGTACTCTTCGGCCCAATTTTACTGCCCTTATAATCCTAAGTTAGTTTTGTGATTTGTCGGATTAACATCAGAATTTAGTCCTATTGCTCATAATGTAGCAAATAAATAATTCTACCTTCTGTCTATAATTACAAACTTCGAACATAATATTTATCTTCTTTACCTTAATTAAACTTCAGACATTGCCAAAATAACAGAAAACGATCATTATTGAAGAAATTTCCTTTTTTAGTCTTTGAAGATGCATGTGGAAAATGCTATGTTGATCATTTTTCCGTATATGGATAACGTGACCTAATTTTAGTATATTCGTGCTAATTTGCATACTGTAACAATTAATCAGTAGTAAGAATCCAGTAATTTACATATAATTTACCCATGATGCAACACAATATTCAGTTTCAGGTATCTCAAAGTTTTTCGTGTAGTGTAAATGTTATAAAACAGGGACAAGAATGTCAATTAATACACAAAGCACGGTGGGTTATTAAAAACTTCATTAACTATCATCTCATATCAATAATGATTGATCTTCAACAACAAACCGATTATTCGTTCTATGTACTCTTCTTTTTAAATAAAAGGAAACTCATAAATGAAGTTTGCTCCTTTCGATAATGTATAAAACATTAGTCACTTCTGTATGTCTTTTGAATTAATCGAGTAGGTCCGCTCTCCAATGTTGATTAATAAGTGCATGCCCCCTTTTTATTCAGTATTGCTACATGATAAAATATCTACATGTATTTATGAACAACTTCTGTTTTTTGTGGATTGAAATAAAATTTTAAAATCCACATTGATTATTTTTTTCCAAAGAAATAACAATTAACAGTAAACCATAACAAGACTTGTTTATTAACTTTTGTTATTTTTAACTTTATTGCTAATTGTCCCAATAGTATATGATATGCCCATCCATATTTTAGGGTCGTAGAGTGCAGGTAAGTTAAGCCTTGAAAAAATAGGTCAGAGTTATTTATTTCCTGAATGAAATCTTTGGAAATGTTTAAATTCTCCAAACTATAAAAAATTATTTGCATGCTTGAATTGCATCTCATTCATTATAACAGATCTCAGAAGAAGACGTAGATGTATATTGTGTATTAACTCTCCTGAATGTTAACTTCAGTCAAAAATGAGTCATGGATGTCATGTTATAATAAATCTCAGAAAAGAAACAAATATTATTTTGATTTTGATCAATCATTGCTCACAATCTCATACTTCTGACTAGTGGTACTTGAATTTTGCTTCCTGCAATTAGCCAGTTGTTAACAAAAGTATCCATGATGTATCAGACAATCTCCGTGAACATCTATGAAGTTTCTTGTTGATGAACAATATATTGCTGGCATGCATTTCTGATAAAGAGCCTAAACATTGCTATCTGAACTGAATGTATCATTTTCAAAATGTTTTCTTTGATATTGATACTCTCCATGTCCTTACCATTCATCTTTCTCTGACTTTACTAATCATTTAAAAAATTTAAGGAGTTAACAGAAGAAAAATGATTAAAAACAAAAACATGTTTTTACTCGTAGGATATTGATAAACTAATAAAGAATGAATGTTTGTTTAACAATTTATGTGCATGGTTTTGATTAATTTATAATTGATTAGAACAAAGGTTGGTAGGGTGGCTGATAAGCATGAGATTGACTGCTCACGAGACTTATGAAATAAGTCATTTGTCAGCAAATTTTTCCAAATTGGGTACATATATTGTGTAATCAACTCCAATTTCAGCTTTCAACCCAGATCCCTTAAAATTCTTGGAAAGATTGCACAACTTCAAGTTCACTGTTATTTGTAAAGAATAAAAATTATGATTTTGAGATTACTTAAACTACATCTTAAAATTTAATTTATGTAATATTGTGGTACATGTACTTTAAATATACTAAATTGTCTGTAAAATGAAGATCTGCTAAGTTTGAAATTATTGTGGAGTATACATGTGAAATTAGCATTTATGCTTACAATTTGAAAGAATTTTTGTATTAAATATTGGTTAGATATAAATACTTTTAATCCTTGTGAGCATGTGAGCAGTCATCTAATTATTTTATTAAATTGGTGCAAGAAATTAACACACCATTGTGATACAAGTATGATCACCATTAGTTCGAGAGAAACATTTTTGTTGTATGTCTCATTCATCTTTCACTTCTTGTATTTGAAACAAATCATTATTCATAACTCTATTGGTACTTTCATTGATTCAGAATTTCCACAGAAACAATATTAAAATTATCCACATATATTAAACTTATATCAACAAAAAATTTGATTATATATGTTGTTTTCATCTCATTGTTAAAATTGGTGTACATTTCAGGTGTATGAGTATGATGATTTCTACTTCATGACGGATCCAGAGCAACTCATCTACAGTCACTGGGCAAAAAATGAAAAATGGCAGCTCCTTTCGCGGCCTTTGACCTTGCCAGAATTTGAAGAGTTGCCATTAGTTAAATCATACTTTTTCAAATGTGGCATGTATTTTGTCTCCCACCAGAAAGGTGTTGTGAGCACACAAAATGGGAGAATTGCTTTGACCGTTGGCTTTGTCAAACCTACCAACTTTACCTATAAAGTCACAGTATGTGGAACAAATGACGAACTTCATCAAGGACAGAAGTTAAAGAGCTATGCCATGCAAGAGACCCAGCAAAACCGAGCAACCTTTATATTTAGAGCCCCAAAATCTGGTTCTTATTACTTCACTATATTTGCTCAGCTATTGACTGGTGACATAGGAATAAAAAATGTTTTTACTGCATCAGCTGAGTACAAAGTTCAAGCTGACAAAGCATCCAATGATGCTGTACCTCTCCCAAATTGTTCTGATAGCAACTGGGGTCCTGGAATACCTGTTGAACAAATGGGATTAGAGGCCAGTGTGAAAGATGCCGTCATCCCAACCAGTGATGGTAAAGTCAATTTGGAATTTAAAAAGACACGACCAGCTTACATATTGTGTAAGCTTCGGAAACCTGGCATGAAGGATGATGAACTGGAGAAGTGTATAAGCGAACAAGACCAAGGTGACAGGGTGTTAGTTACAGCTAAACTTCCAGTCAAAGGAGAATATGGGTTAGAAATCTATGGAAATGATCCAGCAAAAGATGGAGACACATACACCCACATATGTCAATACTTTGTCCACTATGCCCCTCCAGATGATCAAAAGAAGGCATTTTATCAAGAAGCCCCTCAACGTCGCACAGTACCCTCAGCACAGCAAGCAACCATTAGTCAAGTTGGTTATCCTGCTGGCACAGGAGGGGTTAGTAAATACCTTTATAAGCATCAACCAAAAAATAATAAATTTAATATTGCAATAATATTTCATATTTATATACACATGGATAAAACAAAAACAACACATTTTTTAAAAATTGATTTTTTTTTGTTGTTGTCAAAGATCAGGTTCTCTTAATGTTCTCAGGCTTACTCAACTATACTTAAAGTCAAACCCCCCTGTAGTGCATTTAAAAAAAAATTATTTCATATTTGACCTATTTATTATGAAAATCCAGTAGAAAAAATTTAGTCAAGATAACCGGTCCATGTTTAATACTTATGCCTTTGTTGTTTACATGTTATTAATCGTCTTTTCTTTGATGGAATTTTATATTTTAAATTAGCCATGTATTTTGCTGAAGAGATCTATAAATGTTGTTTACAAATGTTCATCTTCTTTGGCGACATACAGTGGTATTCGGACAAACCACTAGACTCTTCCCGTATCAACTGCAAACAACAAAGCCTGAAAGGCTTCAAACGGACAAAATCCTCAACCATGCACGATAAGCAGTTTTCATTTTGTGGTGCAAAAAAACGTCACCAAAATAGAGTGACTTGTATTATAATCAAATTAAAGGACATATATATAAACTTGTTTTGCATTGCAAGAATGAAATGTATAATGTTAATTAACTAATACAAGTCAGTTTACTTTATTTTTAACTTTTAAATAAATGAAATTGTTTATTGTTTCAGGTGACACAAGGCATGGGAAATCTAAACGTTGGAGACCAAGGTTATGTTGATCTGGATAGCCTTCCACCTCCTCCCCCAGAACTTCTGCAACAACAGTACCTTTATGGCACAGTACCCGACAGTCGACAACAGGTCATGTATGGTGGAATAGGAGCACCACAAGGACATGGAGTGCCAGGCTTTACCCCAGGGGCAGGAAATGTAATAGTGCCCCAACAACAACAGGCTGGTATTAGTAACATTCCACCTAGCAGCAAGCCTATTAAGGTGGAGAAGAGAGCTGTAGGACAGGAACCTCCTGCACCACCAAGGGAGTTTCAGCTACAACCAGTTACGGCTGAGAAGACCAGTGCTCCTGCACCAGCACCTGCCACTAAACAGAAACCAACATTGGATGCTATTGATAAACAGGTTCTGCATACAGTGGATGATCATGCTATACAGGTAAAATTCTGTTTAGTGCTTCTATTTCACTGTAAGCACATTAACATCTGTTATATATTAACATTAATTTCAAAGGACTTTATAATTAGTGTAAAAGCTACAATGAAACTAATATGAAATTGTTGGTTTATAGTAAAATAATAATGAATAAAATAAAAAAGATATTTGAAAATATGTATTCGAGCAAGACAGACTATTACATAGGCATAATTTTTTCATTCTTTGATAACTTATAAAACTGCATCACAGTTTATTTATTTACAATTGACAAGGTTCTCTGAAATGACTACCATCACTGTTCTCCAATTTATGTATATATTTCTCAAATTTGCTTCTATTTTATGTGCAATAACACATTGTTCCTGAATATTTTGCACAGGTATCTAAGAGTGAACATTCAAGTTTTAGAGATATGATTTGGGATTTGATTTACTCTAAGAATATCACAAACGAAATTGAAAAAGTCAGGTAAGCTTATTACTTTAAAAAAAAATTTAAGTATATATTTTTTTTAATTGTCCAGCCTAGTTTTACCTGCCAAAGGTTGGGGCTTTTCACATGGTACACACACTTCCTAAACCCAATAGTATAGCTGAACAATTGCTGATAGTGGCATACAATTGTCCAGCAGAATGATCCAAAACATTAATGATACAAACCAAGAGTAACTGCATTGAAAACACATCAGTGCTCCAGAAAAGGTGAGTATTGGAAAAAAATGACCTCCTTGTTTTGGCCAGTGACCCTATATTTGAAATTCAGGGAGTTCTGATAGTCTACACAATTTATGTTAGCAAAGTGTGCCTGAACATAGTGGGGTAGATTTTAGTTGGAATTACTTCAATGTTTTAGATAACTTACTGTTTATCTTCTTGTTTTCTTTACAAATGTCAATATGTACATCAAATAATTGTAGTTTTTAGCTCACCTGACCCAAAGGGTCATGTGAGCTATTGTTATCACTTTGCGTCCGTCGGCGTCGTCGGCGTCTGTAAACTTTTAACATTTTAATCTTCTTCTCTGAAACCACTTGGCCAATTGAAACCAAACTTGGCCATAATGTTCATTGGATGGACCTTTACAAAGTTTGTGTTTTTTATTTTGATTGGTAAACCAATATGGCCGCCACGTCAAGACTTAGTTTAACATAGGACCCTATGGGAAAAAAGTTAAAAAGGGCTTCTTCTCTGAAACCGTTTAACCAATCAAAACAAAACTTACTAGCAATATTTTTTAGATGGTCCTCTATAAAGTTTGTGTTTTAGATGGGAATTGGAAATTCAAAATGGCCACCACTGCAGGACTTAGGTTAACATAGAACCCTATGGGAAAAAGTTTTAAAAGGCTTCTTCTCTGAAACTGGTTAATCAATGGAAACAAAAACTTACTAGCAATATTGTTTGGATGGTCCTCTATAAAGTTTGTGTTTTTTATAGCAATTGGAAATTAAAAATGGCTGCCACCACAGGACTTAATTTAACATAGGACCCTATGGGAAAAAGTTTGACAGGCTTCTTTTCTGAAACCGATCAACCAATGGAAACAAAACTTACTAGAAATATTGTTTGAATGGTCCCCTATAAAGTTAATGTTTTTTATCCCAATCGGAAATTCAAAATGGCCACTACCGCAGGACTTGGTTTAACATTCGACCCTATGAGAAAAAAGTTTAAAAGGGCTTCTTCTCTGAAACCGTTTAACCAATCAAAACAAAACTTACTATCAATATTGTTTGGATGGTCCTCTATAAAGTTTATGTTTTTTATGGCAATTGGAAATTCAAAATGGCCGCTACCGCAGGACTTAGTTTAACATAGGACCCTATGAGAAAATGTTTTTAAAGGCTTCTTCTCTGAAACCGGTTAATCAATGGAAACAAAAACTTACTAACAATATTGTTTGGATGGTCCTTTATAAAGTTTATGTTTTTTATGGCAATTGGAAATTCAAAATGGCCGCCACCACTGCAGGACTTCTCTATACAACTGGTTAACCAATGAAACAAAGCTTTCTAGTAAAACTGTTTGGATGGTCCTATTTAAAGTTTATTGAAAATTACAGGACTTACTTCAACATCAGGGAAATGCCATCTTCATTACCTATAAAATCAGGTGAGCGATACAGGCTCTTAAGAGCCTCTGGTTTTAAAATAAATTACTTCACTGCTAAAATGGCTTTATAGTGTAATACAGTAATTGTTTACTTTACAAGGTCACAATCAATTGTTTCATGTTCATTTCATAAACTTTCTCATTTAGTTCCTTTGTTCTCAGAACTATTCATGATTTCTTTATACCAGTATTTAATTTATTGCTCTTCTTGTTGTCAATATAATTATGATGTGCAGCATACCCTTGTTGAAATGGCATTAATTCACCCCAACTATTTTGGGGGTGGGGGGGTTTATAGGAATCACCCTGTCTGTCTGTCCGTCTGTCCACATCCCTTGTAAGCTCTTCTCCTCCTAAACTGCTTGACAGATTTTGATGAAACTTTACATGAAGGAAGTACATCATATGTAGATGTGCATGAGGAATCTTTGTCGCTGTCGGATATTATTCAGGGGCACTAATTGGACTTGATGCGATGCAAATGCGATGCAGGGGGTATCTCTTTGTGAGCGTGCTCACAGTCCACACTTGTTTCTACATTGTCACAACAGTTATTTTAGCTCACCTGACCCAAAGGGTCATGTGAGCTATTGTTATCACTTTGCGTTCGTCGTCGTCGGCGTCTGTAAACTTTTTAGCTCACCTGTCCCAAAGGGTCATGTGAGCTATTGTTATCACTTTGCGTCCGTCGGCGTCGTCGTCGGCGTCTGTAAACTTTTTACATTTTAATCTTCTTCTCTGAAACCACTTGGCCAATTGAAACCAAACTTGGCCATAATGTTCATTGGATGGACCTTTACAAAGTTTGTGTTTTTTATTTTGATTGGTAAACCAATATGGCCGCCACCTCAAGACTTAGTTTAACATAGGACCCTATGGGAAAAAAGTTAAAAAGGGCTTCTTCTCTGAAACCGTTTAACCAATCAAAACAAAACTTACTAGCAATATTGTTTAGATGGTCCTCTATAAAGTTTGTGTTTTAGATGGGAATTGGAAATTCAAAATGGCCGCTACTGCAGGACTTAGTTTAACATAGAACCCTATGGGAAAAAGTTTTAAAAGGCTTCTTCTCTGAAACCGGTTAATCAATGGAAACAAAAACTTACTAGCAATATTGTTTGGATGGTCCTCTATAAAGTTAGTGTTTTTTATGGCAATTGGAAATTCAAAATGGCTGCCACCGCAGGACTTAATTTAACATAGGACCCTATGGGAAAAAGTTTGAAAGGCTTCTTTTCTGAAACCGGCCAACCAATGGAAACAAAACTTACTAGCAATATTGTTTGGATGGTCCTCTATAAAGTTAATGTTTTTTATCCCAATCTGATATTCAAAATGGCCGCCACCGCAGGACTTAGTTTAACATTGGACCCTATGGGAAAAATGTTAAAAAGGGCTTCTTCTCTGAAACCGGTAAACCAATCAAAACAAAACTTACTAGCAATATTGTTTGGATGGTCCTCTATAAAGTTTTTGTTTTTTATGGCAATTGGAAATTCAAAATGGCTGCCACCGCAGGACTTAATTTAACATAGAACCCTATGGGAAAAAGTTTGAAAGGCTTCTTTTCTGAAACCGGCCAACCAATGGAAACAAAACTTACTAGCAATATTGTTTGGATGGTCCTCTATAAAGTTAATGTTTTTTTATCCCAATCTGATATTCAAAATGGCCACCACCGCAGGACTTAGTTTAACATTGGACCCTATGGGAAAAATGTTAAAAAGGGCTTCTTCTCTGAAACCGGTTAACCAATCAAAACAAAACTTACTAGCAATATTGTTTGGGTGGTCCTTTATAAAGTTTATGATTTTTATGCCAACTGGAAATTCAAAATGGCCACTACCGCAGGACTTAGTTTAACATAGGACCCTATGGGAAAAAGTTTTTAAAGGCTTCTTCTCTGAAACCGGTTAATCAATGGAAACAAAAACTTACTAGCAATATTGTTTGGATGGTCCTCTATAAAGTTTATGTTTTTTATGGCAATTGGAAATTCAAAATGGCCGCTACCGCAGGACTTAGTTTAACATAGGACCCTATGGGAAAATGTTTTTAAAGGCTTCTTCTCTGAAACCGGTTTATCAATGGAAACAAAAACTTACTAACAATATTGTTTGGATGGTCCTTTATAAAGTTTATGTTTTTTATGGCAATTGGAAATTCAAAATGGCCGCCACCACTGCAGGACTTCTCTATAAAACCGGTTAACCAATGAAACAAAGCTTTCTAGTAAAATTGTTTGGATGGTCCTATTTAAAGTTTATTGAAGATTACAGGACTTACTTTAACATCAGGGAAATGCCACCTTCATTGCCTATAAAATCAGGTGAGCGATACAGGCTCTTAAGAGCCTCTGGTTATATATATACCAGCATATCAGTATTTTTCATAATTCATAGGTCTTTGATGTATCAATACTAGTATTACAGTCGAACTTCAGTAGCTCGAACTCGGATCGCTCCAACACCCAGGATTTCTCGAACACCTATCAAAGTACGGAGCTTTCCCTCTATATAATCAATGTTTAAAATTCTTCGATTTCTCCAACACCGATTTCTTGAAAACTCTTTACTAAATCAGCAGTCCCAATACTAAAAATCCATTGAAAATACTTATGAATAACTCAAACTAAAATAATTGACAGCTTGCATGACTAATTGGTCGTAAAAGGGGTTGGAAGCCATACCTGTAAAATGCCAAGCTTTATCTTTAATGATATTGTTTTAATTAATGAAAATATGCACCAAAAAATTGCTATCAAATCCGAATCGAGCTCATTGACACAATTACGTAATGTAATAATACTTATCAATCCTTGTGCTCAAAATTAAACAAGAAATATAACAGTAAATATTTTTATTTTAATAAAAACAAAAAGACATACTTAAAAATAAGATTTATATATGAAATGCAATGAAGAAACACAATTTTATTAAACCAATGTAATGTTTCCGGACATCACAAGCCCTGGTTTCTCGAACTCCCAATTTCTCGAACTATTTTTGTCTGCCCCTTAGAGTTCCAGCCATTGAAGTTCGACTGTATGTATTATCTCCAGATGCTATGCAGGGTGTCTGGCTAGTTTGCGTTCTTAGACTTCATTTCTTGTCAGATTTTTATTATATTTAAATAAAATGTTAATGTTAACAATATCTTGGGACACATTCAATAATCAACACTATTCCATCATTTTTATTACAGTTATGGGAATTGAAAATGTTTGTAAATTATATAGACAATGGAGAAATTAGTATAATGAATAGCAAAAGTACAGTTATATCAAGTTTGTCTGTTTGTTAGAAAGTTATTTTATTGCTCTTGCAAAGATACAATATGTGCATCTGTTAGGGACATTGGAACACTGTACTTTTATTAGTATGTGCGTCTGTTAGGGACTTTGAAACTGTCTTTTATTTTTTTAAGTTAGGTTAGTAAAATGTGTTCAAATACATTTTTTTTTAACAGAGTGATCTTCAGATGGCTGGCCACAAAGAATCTAAAAGAAATGCATTTTGACAAGGTTGAAAAGGGAAGTCCTGAGGAAGTTCTTCTGGGATTAAAGACAGGAAAAACCACTTATGCCATGGTGTTTGATACCATGTGCAAGTAAGTTTAATAACATAACAAAATTTTTTTTATTTGTCTTTATCATTTATGTGTTTGCCTCAGTTTGTCTGCATCATTTGTCTGTAAACAGTTTTCTTTCTTGGCTCTACATATTACATGATGGTGTTAAACATCATTAAAACAAAACACAAAGAAACCATTTTAATCTGCAATCTCCTCTGAAATGCTTGAAGCCAAACTAAATGTCCTTTATCGATAGTCATCATTCTTGTTTCAGATTGGCTGAAATAAAAAAAAGAGTACAGGTTCAGATATTTGTTACTTAGTAAAAATAATGTTTGTAAAATAATGTCCTCTACAAATATTTCTCAATTCGGACAAGAAACATTAAGCCCATGAGAAATCCATTTTTGTGACTGGCACAAATTTAACTATATTCTCTGAAAGTACACAAGTCCAATTGTTTTCTAGAGTGTTTTGCCACTTAGATTAACATTTTATTTTTATTGGCTGGGTTACACAAAGTGCAAACCTGGGGTATATAGTATGGAGAAGTTAGACAGGCATGGAAAATAGGGTATTTATTTTGTGTAATCAACTTCTATAGTTTTCATACCAGATCTCTGAAACTTCACCGAAAGATTGCACATGTATTGAAATTGTGCACTGCTATTATGTAATTGTTCAAGAATATTTTTCCTAATTTTCCAGACATGGAAACTTAGTCATTTTTCAGAACATTTGCAGAAGACTGTACATATTTTGTTTAATCAATTCCTCCTACAGTTTTTAACCCAGATCTCTTAAACTTCACAGAAAGTTTGCACATCAATTGAAGTTGTGTGTCGGCAATTATATAATTGTTGCTGGATTTATTTCCTAATTTTCAGACTTGGGAACTTTGTCATTTTTCTAAGCATTTTTAGAAGACTGTACCTATTTTGTGTAATCAACTCCTTGTACATTTTTACACATACCCAATTTATTTTGACATGAATTCAATTAATAATTTTCTCCTAAGAATTCACTGCTTGCAACAAATGACTTTCTGAGATGATTTACTCCTATTTTTAATTTGCTTGAGGTTTATCATTAGTGAAGTATAAAAAGCATTAACAGATTTTTGTTACATAAATATTGGTGGTCATGGTAATCATTTTAACAAGCAACACTTTACTGTTAATGAACATCATTCATGAAAGTATTAAAACAGACAGTTTTGTTTAATGCACAATAAAAAGGAGTTATTGGATTTGGTGATGGTAAGAGTACATGTTTGTGATGTTGCTTTAAAGAGTTTGATTCTTATTGTGAAGTTTGATCTATAAAGTAAATGCAGAATTCATCTTCACTCTATTTATTCTCTTAATTACAGCTATGCTGGACTTCATTCCAAGATTATCAGTGGTTACGCCAAAGGAGCAGATTACCGTCCAGGACAGAGTTTCACTCCTGGAACAAACCAACATTCTTGGAATGCTGTATATATCTATGGCACATGGTGTTTGGTAGATTGTCACTGGGCAGCCAGACGTATCATTGGAAAACAAACAACCCATGAAGAATTTCATTACCAGTTAGATGAATATTTCTTCTTGCCAGATCCTCATCAGTTGATTTATACACATTACCCTGAAGACCCAAAATGGCAGTTGTTAGAGAGACAAGTCACCCTAGATGAATTTGAAAGCATGCCACACATGAAACCGCAGTTCTTCAAGTATGGTCTTGAGTTTGTAAGCCATCGCACAGCTGTTGTTTATGGTAGAGGAGAGGTGAATATCAGGTTGAGATACCCAGCACATAGAATTGTTGTAGCTTTCAATTTTACAGTTCAGTATGAAAATGGTGATGAAGAATATAAAGGAACAAAGTTAAACAAATATGGAATGCAAGAAAGCGTTGGTGGAATTGCTTCTTTCAGATTGAGACTACCAGAGAAGGGATCATATATCATTTATATTTATGCCAAAGAAGATACACAAGAAAATAAGGACAATGTGTATGCACAAGTGTGTGAGTTCAAGATTGTACAGGAGGAAGTGACATCACCACCTCCACAACCATTCCCACCATGTGCATATTTAAATTGGGGACCTGGTACTGCTTTCTTTAAATATGGTCTTCAGACATACCAGAATACAGCAACAATCCTTACAAGAGAAGGCAAAGTAGAATTGCAAATAAGAATCCCAAAACAAATGCAATTTATGGCAAAATTGAAGCATAATGATATGACCGACTCAGAACTGGAGGGCTACATAATGAACCGGATAGTAGGTAATACTGCATACTTTAACATTACAGCTCCCTGTCGTGGAGAATTTGGCTTAGAAATTTATGCAAATGATCCATCAATGGAAGGCCAAACTTTGTATCATGTAGCCCAATACATGATTGAATGCCATGAAGATGTTAAAACCGTGCCTCTTCCAAAGTTGCCACACGGATACCTAGGTCCACAACCAAAATTTAATGAATTCGGTTTGAATACACTTAGCCATCACGATTCAGTCATTCATTTAGAAACAAACTCAGTAGAAATCCAATTTGCAACTGCTCAAGAAATGCGAGTTACTGCTAATCTAATTGGGGTAGAGGATGAAAGAGAACATCCTGATCTGGTCTTTACACAAACACAAGGATCTATCGTTAGCTTTGTCATTCATATGCCAGATACAGGATTCTACAAATTACAGTTGTATGCCATCCCAGCTCGTGATCCCAGTCAACAGTTACCTGGCGTTTATAATTATTTGATCAATTGTCAGAAGGCCACTAGACAGTGTCTTCCATTCCCCAAGCAGTATGCACAGTGGAAAGAAGGATGTTACATGTGGGAACCACTGACCCTTCACAAAGATGTATCTGGTCCTACTGTCAACTTCAAAATAGGTATTCCCAAGGCTGAAGCAGTGGCAGTGGTAGCAGGAGATGATTGGGTCCATCTGCAGTCAACACAATCTGGGGTATGGGAAGGTAGAGTTCCCCTGGAAAAGCATTATGGCAGAAAGGTCAAGGTCACTGTCAATGCCAACTATGGTGGAGATCGTACAAATTATGCTACGCTTCTTGAATACAACATTTAGTTCTATGACATTGTGTTCCATGCATTTTTTAAATACTTTTTTGGTTTGGAAGGAATTTGATTAAAATGAGTTCTATAAAATGTAAAACTTTGAATTTTATGCATAATAAATGTGATGTCTAAAGAATTGTGTGTACTCCTTAATACATGTATTGTATCTTGGTTATTAAAATGTAAAGTTATAAATGTTTTTGATAGTTCAGCAAAAACAGAATTCTAGATGATGCTAAAGTGTGCTCTATCTTCAGATTCCTTGAAACCAATCAATCATATGTAGCTGCAATTCATTTTATATATGCAATATGTGCTTTTTAGTAATTCTGTGATAGGCATTATATATATATTATTGACCTTGTAGAGCATTTTATGTTTTTGTGGTGCCTTTCAGCTGATATTTGAACTCGTCAATATTTGTGTTAATCTCAGTGCCTATGTTTTACCTCAAATGTAACTTTTTTTTTAATTTCTTAAAATCAAGTTCATGTATTGTCAGGATGCCATGGGGATTGTTTCACATTGAAAATATCTCATTTATGTTTTGTGATTTTTTAATTTCGTAGACACAATACAAAAAAATATTAGGTTTAATTACATATTTTTTTATTACATATTTAATTTTTGTTATTTTTTACAGGGCATTCTTCAGGTTATTGATATTAATAATGACCTGATTTTTTATGTTCAGTTAAGAACTTTACCATCAAAGCCATCAGACTTTGTACAAATTTATACTTATGAAACTTAGGCTTCCATTTTTACTAAAGGTATTAACCAGTTTAATTTTGATTCAATTGAACATACTTTGACATCCATTAGTTTCAGCTCTAGAATCAATGTTTGATTAAGTCAAATTTTGTTATCATTCAATCAATGCTTTCAGATTGTTTTTTTTTATTGTATACAAGTGAATGTTGTTGTTCTTTTTAAATATTGATACTAGGATGGTGGAATGTTGAAAAGCTATTGTGAACATGTTTAGAGAGAAGGCAATTTTATAATATATTAATTTCAGATGAACAATTGAGTCTATATGAATACTTATTTTAGTAAAGTAATAAAAATAATTGAGGCATCAGAACAAAGGGATTTTTACAAGTTGTTGCTTTGTTTATGACCATTGATTAGTGTTACATAGTGTTAAAGGGACATTAATGCAATGATTAATTGTTACAGATTTTGTGGGAAATTTCATTTCAAAGTTTTAATTATATTTTACACTTTAATTACCTTTGCTTAGCTTAGAAATATTTATATGCATATATTTTAAAAATGAAACAAGACTTTGCTTTGAATTTGGAAGATGTTTTGTATATTTTGTAAATTTTACAAAAAAGTGAAATTTTGGTACTTCATTTCCTTACAAATTATAATAACTAACAAAAGTGTTTTTTATAAAATTTGAATCTTTAGATCTAGTATTACAAAGTTTAGACTGCATTTCTTCCCACAATTTGTTACAGCTCAGAAATTGTTTTACTGTTTGCATGTCAATTGTTAGAAACAGGTGACTTTGTTTGCTGAATATTTTATGAATCTTAAACTTATTTGATATGCTTTTTAGTTATTTGTTATTATTAGTTAATAAATGAAGCATTGCTTATATTTTAATAGTTTTTGATAACATCACAATCAAACAAGTTAAAAAGAAGAATATTAAATATAGTTGTATTTACTATAAATGTAATATAAAACCAATTCACTTTAATTCTATTCCAAATGATCTGTACTGTTGCTTTACATCCTGCAAGCATTTTTTCTGCTAACTTGTTTATAAGGGCCCCGCCACTTTGTGGCAGATCAGTCTGTCTGTCCATCTGTCCGAAATCGTGTCCGGGCTGTAACTTTTTAGCTAACCTGACCTGAAGGGTCAGTGTGAGCTATTCTCATCACTTTGTGTCCGTTGTCGGCGGGGGTGGCCATAAACTTATTACATTTCAATCTTCTTCTCCACAACCACTTGGCCAATTGGAACAAAACTTGACAGGAATGTTTATTGGGTGGTTCTTAACAAAGTTTGAGTTTTTGGTGCTGATCAAATATGAAACATGGCTGCCAGGGACATTAATGTGTTGTGATTGGCAGAAATTCAAAAATCTTCTTCTCATAAACTGCTTGGCAGATTGATTTGAAATATTGCAGAATGTACCTTAGATGGTCCTCTACAAAGTTTGAGTTTTTTGTGCCGATCCAAAATCCAAGATGGCCGCAATCGTTGGACAGTTTAACATAGGAACCTATGGGAAAAACATAAACAACTTCTTCTCTGAAACTGTTCCACACAATGAAGCCAAATAATGAAGAAATGATAATGGATATTTATCTTATTACTTTGAGTTTTTTTAGCCAATTGCAAATTGAACATGGCTTCCAGGGCAACTAATGGGTTCTGATTGGCTGAAATTTAAAAAAATCTTCTTTTTACAAAGCGCTTAGCAGATTGATTTGAAATATTGCACAAATGTACCTTAGATGGTCCTCTACAAAATTTAAGTTTTTTGTTGCGATCCAAATTCCAAGATGGCCGTCACGATGGAACACAGCTTAACATAGGACCCTATGGGAAAACCATACAAACAGCGTCTTCTGTAAACTCGGTTCCAAACAATTTAACCAAATAATGCAGAAGTGATTCTTAGATAGTAATCTAGGAAATTCAACATGGATACCAGAGCTGCAAATGCGTTCTGACTGGCTGAGATTTCAAAATTCGTTTTCTCACAAACTGCTCGGCAGATTTAAGGATTTGTGATATTGTATGGTCCTCTACCAATTTTGAGTTTTTTGTTGCGATCCAAAATACAAGATTGCTGCCACCATCATACTACCCTTTGAAAAAACATAAAAACTGCTTCTTTTCAGAAACACTCCTACTGCTATTTTAAATTCAACATGGCAACATTCATAGAAACAGCATCTTCACATTAACTCTTTAGTATTTAATATCAAAATTTGCAAGAAAAGTCTTGTCTTAAAAAGATTTTTTGTTAGTCAGGTGAGCGATACAGGCTCTTGAGAGCCTCTCATTTATCTTTAAAGGTAGGCTTTTGATAATATCAAGGCGATGTGTCGCATACTGTGGTTGTTTACCTTTGACCTTGAACTATGACCTTAAGTTAACATTGCTTTCTGAAAGACAAATTCATGTCCGTTCTGTAATTTTTTTATCTTTCGAGGTAGGCCTTTGATATTTTGAATGTGGGTACATAATATCAAGGTGATGAGTCGCATACCATTCTTGCTGACCTTTGACCTTGACCTCAAGGTTGGCGGGGCTCAGAGATGGGTAGCATCTTTCACTGATATCTAGTTCAGAAATATGTTAATGTCTTTCGAATACTCTATAGCTGAGCAACGTTGTCCATTTCGTATAACCTAACTATCTATATTTTAGCCACGCCTCCAGCGACTGATTTATGACCATGACAATATACACGTATTCTTCCGCAAACAACAGGTGACAACCAATTGTAAATATAATTGATTACTTCTTAAATATTGTTCTTATTTTTTTATATCTTTATATAATATCGAAATTTTAAATATTAAGTATTGTTTTCAATTGTTGGTTAGTTTATTGGATATAGACGACATTGGATTGGTAACGCTGGGCATAAACCCACCCAGTCGTCTATATCCAATAATCTAACCAGTAATTGAAAAAATTCTTAACTAAAACTAGTTTATGAATCAATGGAGGATTTAGAAAATATGTGGACAGGTAGAGAAAATTGTACTTACTATAGAAGGTACAAACTGCTGTTTTTCAGTTTGCAAAAAAATACTCTTACCACGCAGTACAAAGTATCATCTTATGACATCAACCAAAAAGTAGCAGAGCTGATTGTGGTTTATGCAGACTACCCATAATCCTCTGCGTGGAGATTGATAGTGGTGTGTTACATTTTAGGGTAAAGGTGGAGGGGAAATTCGTGCGGAAAATCATTTCAGTATTTCAGTAGTCAGAAACATGCCCGGTTCCAAAAACATTCATGACAGATAATAACGTCATAAACCAAAAATCACACACGTGGACAGTGCGGTTTGCACTAAACTATACGTTCTGCACGTCACAGAAGACATTTGTAAAGTAAAAATTTTCTAAACTCATAACATCATAACTTTAGGATTCAATGTGGTAGTTGACGCATATTCATAGCCGTTTTTTTATGTTGTCATAAAAAATTAGTACACTTACGACTGGATGAAACAAGTGATACCTGCATGATTTGTCATACGTACTGGTTAGCTCTGTAGGCTGTCAAATGTGTTGTCTAGCGCCGTATGCTTTCGGACGTCATTTCTAGCTCCGTAGCCTGGTATATATCATGTCTAGCGCCTTATGCTCTACCAATCGTCCTGTCCGACACCGTAGGCTGCGTCAAACGTGTAGCGCCGTAGGCTGTCTCTGTGTTAGAATAACTTGAGGGTTAGTTTGTAAAACTAAGCAAATCACCCATTGACATCAAAGGCTGTGTCAAAAATTCTATCTAGCATTCCATTTATAGACTCGGCTGTTCGCTTTATGTGTGTTTGCGTGTAAAACATTCTTTTTGGAGTTTTAGGATCTGTAAACGTGAAATATATTGAATTTCAAATCGGACATGCTTGTGGATTTTATTTTCGGACTTTTTTGTGGGGCATCAACCGATTCTCCTTGAACGGTTTTCTAAATTGACATCGAATCGGATTCGGTTGTGGAATATATGGTACGTTTGTGGAACCGGACACGTTTGCGAGTCTTGCATATACCACTGGAAAAGAAGCACCCTGTATCGCAGTCAAACCAGGCATTACAATCTACTTACGCATCAATTTTCATTAAAACCGGACATGTTGAAAATATGGCGTGTTCTTGGTCGCCATTTTGAAACGCTTGGTCAATATCCGAACGTGAAGTTCCATTCCGGACACTTGAATATACCTCCACAATAAATTTTGCTGTAAACGGAGCACGTATAATTTAATCGGGAAAATTTAAAACGTTTTACACCGCCATTTTAAAACGCGATGTCGGAAAAAAGATCGCGTTGCACTCGATATACTAAAATCTGCCTCTATACCAAATTTTGCTGGGACCATACTGGGATGGTCCCCAGTCCTCGACCCACAGAGCAGCCCAGCGCGTCCCCGGGTGCGGATAGGGTAGACCCTCTCGTTGGGAGGGGGTTGTCAGGTCATAATACGGAAAGCCTGGCCGCAGACAATAGTGGGTAACGTGTTTGGAGAGTGTCAACGCTCCTTGCACGATAAAGACCCCTTTTGTAGATTTCGATAAAGAGCAGGCTCATTGTAGCCGCTACAAAAGGCTTAATTCTCCGACCTACCCAATACTCCGTACTTTTCTAGTGGCAGTCAAAACTTTGTTACCTGTGTCCCATTCTTCCATTTTTTTTATTAATTTATTTTTTGTTAACATGTCCTTAATATAGCTGAAATACTGCTAGCTGGACGTAAAGCAAACATCAAATCAATCAATATACCAATTTCGTTGAAATCGGACCACGGCTGGGTGGCTGTAGTACAGTGGCAGCCTTATCAACACCCTGATTATTGACTGCACCCCTCAATATGTCGATCTACAGCTTTGCTAAGTTTCATTTGATTCTATTAAGTTGTCTTAGAGAAATGTGTCATACACGATTACAATCTAGAAAAAGCGGAAACCGAAAAGAAAAATAACTAGTGCTGAATGTGATTGCAAGTAAGTCACAAAAGTCCCATCCCGTCTAAAACATGGTTAGTCATATGACATCTTTTGTTTTTGCATTAAAATGTAATTACACACCAAATTTCGTTTAAATAGGACACGGTTGACGTTTGAGGAGTATGATGAAACTGCCGAAGATACAAAGTCGCTTCGTTCGCGTCAGACTTTTTTCCGCAGAAATGCCTAGGATAGTCAACTGTATCGAAATTCGAAAACTAGAATGCACCACTTCAAATAATATCGATCCAATTTATGGCCTCTGCGAAAACGGTTGGACAAAAGTTTGGTGGAAATTGGAAGAAAAAATCATACAGATTGTTAGTTGGGATTCCAACAAAGAAGTCGCCCAAAATCCCCATGGATAGTATTTCATTCAATCAGTACAATTAAATATCCATAGAAGTTAAATTTCGTTGAAATCGGACAACATTGACTTTTATGGTGGGCGAGTGTAGTAAAAATTGCTGCCATTTTGAAACCGTAAATCGATCAAAAATTCCAGACTATATATTAAAATATGTCTAGAAATAAATTTCGTTGAAATTGGACAAAGTTGACTTTTTCATGTTGGGCGAGTGAAGTAAAAAGGTCCTCATTTTGAAACCGGAAGTCGGACAGAAACTTCAAAAGAAATTGCACAGTCAAGGACCCTAATCTACCTGTTTACCATATTTCGTGGAAATCAGATGACGTTTAATTTTTTGGGGTTTTTTTTGTTTTTAGGAGGGAGGTTGTTTCTGGAAAGCGGCCATTTTGAAAATTATAAAAGCAATATAAAAAACTTCAAATGTTTAGTATTCCCTATGCCAAGTACCATAATGATCGTACGAACCTTTGTTAGTGAAAAGTTCCGGACAAGTTCGTGATCAATATAGTAATACCTGTGTTGGGATGCCAACATAAAATGTCTAACAGATGAACCCCATCACCACTATAATCTTGAGCATTTTGAAAACCCGATACAAATTTTTACCAAGATAATACAATATCTCATATAATGACCCCCTCTTCCATGGAAATGGCAGCCATTATGAAAATTCTAAACCAGAAAAAAAACCAAAATTATAAGTCTCCAAAAATTGGTTTGAGAGACATAATAGCTAGTAATGACTGTGTTTGGATGCCAACACACATGTCTCTCAAACGAACCAACATTACCACTATAATGTTGAGCATGTTAAAAAAAACAAATACAAATTTGTCCGAAGAAAATGCAATGTCCTATTTAATGACCTCTATTTTTATGGAAGCGGCATCCATTCTGAAAAAAATGGATTGCACAACTGTAGGGCATCGCTAATATGTTCCCAAAGTTTCATATTGATTTGACATTGCATCTCTGAAAAACTGCGAAAAAGATTGAGCGGAAAGAAAAAAAAAGAATAATAACTAGTGCTGATTGTGTTGGGATGCCAACAAAGAATGTCTTCCAAAAGGTCCACCATTGCCACTACAATCTTTAGCATGCTTAAACCCCCCTCTCCAAAACACAGGATGTTCTTAGTTTGTGTATTAAAATCTACCTACATATCAAATTTCGCTACAATCGGACTAGTAGATGTTTGGGGGGTGTGGTGAAACGGCTGCCATTAAACAATGGTGTCGTTCGAGTCCAATTTTATTAGCACAAATGCTCACGATATTCAGCTGTATCAGTATAGGAAATTTTCATTAAAATTGTTCTGGCCTTATGCTATTCTATATATATACCAAGTTTCGTGCAAATCGGTTTACTTTTTCAAATTTTTCCAATTTTCGGTGGCGGCCATTTTGAAAATGGCGGCCATCATGAAATTTTTTTGAAAGGTTTGAGGTCGCCTTATGCTTTTCTATACATTGTATATATACCAAGTTTTGTACAAATCGGTTAACGTTTTTCAATTTTTTTCAATTTTCGGTGGCGGCCATTTTAAAAATGGCGCCCATCTTGAAATTTTTTGATAGGTTTGAGGTCGCCTTATGCTATTCTATATATATATATATACCAAGTTTCGTGCAAATCGGTTAACTTTTTCAAATGTTTCCAATTTACGGTGGCGGCCATTTTGAAAATGGTGGCCATCTTGAATTTTTTTTTGAAAGGTTTGAGGTAGCCTTATGCTTTTCTATACATTTTATATATACCAAGTTTCGTGCAAATCGGTTAACTTTTTCCAATTTTCGGTGGCAGCCATTTTGAAAATGGCGGCCATCTTGAAATTTTTTTGATAGGTTTGAGGTCGCCTTTTGCTTTTTTATATTTATACCAAGTTTCGTGCAAATCGGTTAACTTTTTAACATTTTTCCAATTTTCTTTGACGGCCATTTTGAAAATGGTGGCCATATTGAATTTTTTTTTCACCTAACAAGTCCACTCTGATTTTGCCAAAATAAGTCCAAATTCGTCGAAATCTGTCCAGTAGTTCACGAGATAAATTATCGGTACCCTAATGTGATGGCGGCCATTTAGCAAATGGCGGCCATCTTGAAATTTCCGAATAGCTTGTGCACACCTTCAATAACCTATCTACCATAATACAAAGTTTCGTACAAATCCGTTGAGGCGTTTCCGAGAAAAGTACTGGGACAAGTTCATGAGGCAGAGAAAGAAGATAAAAATAAGAAGAAGAAACAGAGTAAAAACAATATGTCTCCAAACTTCGTTTGAGAGACGTAGTAATAAGAAACTGAGTAAAAATGTTTGGGAGACATAAGAATAATAATAAGAAACGGAGCAAAAACAATATGTCTCCCAAACTTTCGTTGTGGAAGCCATAATAATGTTAAAGGATGCCAACAAAAAAGTCGCCCAAATTTTCCATTGATAGTATTGCATTCGTATAAGGACATTAAATTGTACCAACACATCAAATTTCAATGAAATGGGACAACGTTGAAAATTTGACGCGTTTGTGGCGGTCATTTTGAAACCCACGGTCGAAACAAATTCCAAATGTGGAGTTCCACTCGGGACAATTAAATCTACCTACAAACCAAATTTTTTTGCAATCGGAGCACGTCAAATTACATCAGGATCGGATAACATTGAAAATGATACACGTTTTTCGCCGCCCTTTTGAAACCCGATGTCGGAAAAAATTGTCAAAGGTAGCGTTTCACTCGGAGTACTAAAATCTACCTCCATACCAAATTTTGTTAAATTCGGACCATGGGATTTTTTTTGCCATTTGGGGGTGCGTGTCGTCTAGCTACAATAATGTAGCTTTTTTATGGACGGAGCTACAAAGAGGTCCCATTACTCATAATGAAGCAAATCCACTCTTGGGATTTATACATATTAAACTGATATTTTTGTTTAATTTATAATTTTTTCCTTCTCCGCCGTTCAGTTGACATTACTACAATGTCTAATTAAATAATTTTAACACTTTTTCGTAATCATGGCATTGTTGACAAAAACTGAAATTGTGGAGTGTAGAATTGTAGAATCGTATCGGTAAAAATTTGATCCCTGCTAATGCAATACATCGGGAAAAATTTTGATCTGGATGAATAATTTACCAAATCGATTAAAAAATTATGCACTTCCGGAATTCAAATTTTGACAACAAAGCCATGATTTCGAATAAAGTGTAAAAAATAACGAATTGGGTGTTGTAGATATATCAGTTTCAATAACATTAAAAAGTATGTAGAAATTTAGAGAAACAGTTGAATAGCTTATTATATGCATAAAACCCCGTTTGTTAATCGATCCCGACTTGCTCCATTACGAAGTTTTCGGAGACATATTGTTTTTTTTTCTGTTTCTTAATATTATTGTTTTTGCACCGTTTCTTCTTATTATTATTAAGTCGCCCAAAACGAAGTTTTGGCGACTTATTGTTTTGCACATTTTTTGGTTTCCACTTTTTTCTATACCATGAACTTGTCCGACACATTTCTTAGATACGCCTTAATGTAATAAATGAAACTTGACACAGTAGTTCATCGACATATTGAGGGATGCAGTCAATAGAGTTTTTTTAATGGCCGCCATTTTAAAATGGCCACCACTTGACGACACGTAGCTACAAAGATGGTCTGAGCTACAAAAGGGTCCCATTACTCGTTTGGGAGACATAATAAGAAACCGGACAAAAACAATGTCTTTCAAAACTAACCGAACATTTAAGTATATAGACCTCATGAGACTGCTCCAAAAAAGAGGAAACAGAAAATTATACAAATGTAAGGCAACGCCACAGTAACTGGATCGGCACAATTGCAATGAACCAGCAGAAGAAAACGTCATGCCATAACTGAATTCATGACACCTGTAATATACACCTGGAACAAAGTTACACCCCCTAGGTTTTTCAAGTCTGACGTATTCGAAAACACCTTTGAATTAATATTTTACTGCCATTCCTTTTTAATTTGTATAGCAAACAAAAATATGCATTGTTGGGCACAATAAAGCAAAAACTATTTTATTTACATATCATTTCATCAAAATATGGACGGTCTTTCCTCTTTCACGTAGTCATTAAAGTATTTTCACCGAAAGCTTCAAACTAATTTTTTTATTTTCCAATCCACTTGAAAACGTCAATCGTAAACACCAAATTGATAATTACCCGTCGAACGATATATCCACCGCTAGCATTAATGACTGATGCAACCCTGCGTCGCATACTGACAGTAAGGCGTCTAATTGTTGCAAGTTCTGTGAAGGAGGTTCCAGACCTTGTAATCACCTACACAATTGATCCCATAGATGCTCTAGTGGGTTGAGATCTGTACTTCTTGCAGGCCTCGAAAGAGTGGTCAGAGATTCGTTCTCCAGATATGCCCTTACTGCTCTGGATCAATGAGGTCAAGTGTTGTCATCCATGAAAAAGGTCTTGCTAACGTGTAGTTTTCAAAATGAGGCACAACTACTGTAGTAAGCATGTCCCGGATATACTTTTCGCTATTAAGGTTGTCATTGATTGTTACCGTATTCAGTTTGCAATCATGTAAGATACAGCCCCACACCATTACTGAGCTTCGACCAAAGGGCACTTTTGGAACAATGTTTCTTGGCGTGTAAGCTGTTTTAATGCCTCCAAACATGGATTTGCCAGTTACATAGAGTAACAATCTGCTTTCATATGACCAGTGTATTTGTCGCCAGTTTCTAAGGTTTCAATTTTGTCTTGCTCTGCACAATACCAACCTGTCCCTGCGATGGCGATAACCCAGAAATAGGTGTTAAATGACACTCCTTGACCTAAATCCTGTAAATTGAACGCATGGTGAGTATGAGTGTGAGCAAAAATTAATGTTTAGAGGAAAAAATAAATAAAAATAATACTAAGTATATATATATATATATATATATATATATATATATATATATATATATATATATATATATATATATATATATTATATATACAAGTCTAGAAGATTATGCAACGATACACATGACGGCGTTTCTTGTCAAAAAATTTAGACAAAGACTGACCAACGAATGGCCTTAGTCATTAAATGTCAATATAAATAAATGACGTAAACAAGTCGTAACATATTGATCTTGAAATTTCTCATTTCCAACTTAACCCAAAATAGTTGCTTCCCAAGTCCGCCAGCCGGGGACGTGCCGTGCTGTTACTTTGCTTTGCTCAAATATTCCAACAAGATGTAATTAAAATTACCAAGTTGATAAATTCTTTACGCCAGACGCGCGTTTCGTCTACTTAAGACTCATCAGTGGCGTTTAACTCTAAATGCTTAAAGTATTTTTTCATTCGGTGATGGAATAATATAAGTCCACTGGGATCGTGTAAAAACACAATACAGGTAGTTCAAAATATTATATAAAAGTCTAAAGAGTCTACCAACCAGCAAGCTTATTAAGTATCGGATCGACAAACATGACGATACAGCATAAACAAAAAATAATATACAAGTCTAGAAGATTATGCAACGATACACATGACGGTGTTTCTTGTCAAAAATTTAGACAAAGACTGACCAACGAATGGCCTTAGTCATTAAATGTCAATATAAATAAATGACGTAAACAAGTCGTAACATATTGATCTTGAAATTTCTCATTTCCAACTTAACCCAAAATAGTTGCTTCCCAAGTCCGCCAGCCGGGGACGTGCCGTGCTGTTACTTTGCTTTGCTCAAATATTCCAACAAGATGTAATTAAAATTACCAAGTTGACAAATTCTTTACGCCAGACGCGCGTTTCGTCTACTTAAGACTCATCAGTGGCGTTTAACTCTAAATGCTTAAAGTATTTTTTCATTCGGTGATGGAATAATATAAGTCCACTGGGATCGTGTAAAAACACAATACAGGTAGTTCAAAATATTATATAAAAGTCTAAAGAGTCTACCAACCAGCAAGCTTATTAAGTATCGGATCGACAAACACGACGATACAGCATAAACAAAAAAATAATATACAAGTCTAGAAGATTATGCAACGATACACATGACGGTGTTTCTTGTCACAAATTTAGACAAAGACTGACCAACGAATGGCCTTAGTCATTAAATGTCAATATAAATAAATGACGTAAACAAGTCGTAAAATATTGATCTTGAAATTTCTCATTTCCAACTTAACCCAAAATAGTTGCTTCCCAAGTCCGCCAGCCGGGGACGTGCCGTGCTGTTACTTTGCTTTGCTCAAATATTCCAACAAGATGTAATTAAAATTACCAAGTTGACAAATTCTTTACGCCAGACGCGCGTTTCGTCTACTTAAGACTCATCAGTGGCGTTTAACTCTAAATGCTTAAAGTATTTTTTCATTCGGTGATGGAATAATATAAGTCCACTGGGATCGTGTAGACTTGTATATTATTTTTTTGTTTATGCTGTATCGTCATGTTTGTCGATCCGATACTTAATAAGCTTGCTGGTTGGTAGACTCTTTAGACTTTTATATAATATTTTGAACTACCTGTATTGTGTTTTTACACGATCCCAGTGGACTTATATTATTCCATCACCGAATGAAAAAATACTTTAAGCATTTAGAGTTAAACGCCACTGATGAGTCTTAAGTAGACGAAACGCGCGTCTGGCGTAAAGAATTTGTCAACTTGGTAATTTTAATTACATCTTGTTGGAATATTTGAGCAAAGCAAAGTAACAGCACGGCACGTCCCCGGCTGGCGGACTTGGGAAGCAACTATTTTGGGTTAAGTTGGAAATGAGAAATTTTAAGATCAATATGTTACGACTTGTTTACGTCATTTATTTATATTGACATTTAATGACTAAGGCCATTCGTTGGTCAGTCTTTGTCTAAATTTTTGACAAGAAACACCGTCATGTGTATCGTTGCATAATCTTCTAGACTTGTACATGTATATTATTTTTTTGTTTATGCTGTATCGTCATGTTTGTCGATCCGATACTTAATAAGCTTGCTGGTTGGTAGACTCTTTAGACTTTTATATAATATTTTGAACTACCTGTATTGTGTTTTTACACGATCCCAGTGGACTTATATTATTCCATCACCGAATGAAAAAATACTTTAAGCATTTAGAGTTAAACGCCACTGATGAGTCTTAAGTAGACGAAACGCGCGTCTGGCGTAAAGAATTTGTCAACTTGGTAATTTTAATTACATCTTGTTGGAATATTTGAGCAAAGCAAAGTAACAGCACGGCACGTCCCCGGCTGGCGGACTTGGGAAGCAACTATTTTGGGTTAAGTTGGAAATGAGAAATTTCAAGATCAATATGTTACGACTTGTTTACGTCATTTATTTATATTGACATTTAATGACTAAGGCCATTCGTTGGTCAGTCTTTGTCTAAATTTTTGACAAGAAACACCGTCATGTGTATCGTTGCATAATCTTCTAGACTTGTATATTAATTTTTGTTTATGCTGTATCGTCATGTTTGTCGATCCGATACTTAATAAGCTCGCTGGTTGGTAAATTCTTTAGAGTCTTTATATATATATATATATATATATATATATATATATATATATATATATATATATATATATATATATATATATATATATATATATACTTAGTATTCGTATGCTTAGTACTCAAATGCTGAATTAGATTACTGTCAGATTAATACGTATTGGTTACGAAAATTCCATCGTCACACGCTAGTACACATGTACTATGTCTATGTCTACGTTTCACTACGGTTAATGAAGCTATATTTTTATATAGCGGATTTGGCCGAGGGGTCTAGACCGCTGGACATAGTGCAGGCGAATTGGTGCCACAGTGTCACAACGATGTGAGTTCGAATCCCGCTGAGGGAAAGCAAAAATTTGACAGTGTTAAAAATCTAATTCAAACAGTGTTGGGCTTAATTTGTAGACGTATATATAAAATATTTGATATTAACCCTGTATTTATGATGTTTCACAAATCCGCTGGATAGATATATTATATGGTTGTCATAATACTTAGACATATATATATATATATATATATATATATAACTTATTGACAGACATAATCAATCTACCAAGGATCCTATCTTCACGTTGGTTGTCACAGATGGACGACCAGACCGGGAACAGGCTTTAACATCTTAACTGGCAGTGTGTTTTCTGTCTAAACGACTAATAACTGTAGCCAAGCTGACGTCCTATTACCTTGTAACACATACCAGTGGAATGCATGCTGATGATTCGCCGTCTCTGTGCATCTGATATCCGCCTCCTTGCCTCCTTGCCATGCCTACTTTAAATAATTTGGCAATTAGAATTTCGGGATTAAAATATCGATATATTGCACGAAAAAATAGTGCACTTCTGATGTGATGAAGGGGGCAACCTTGATTTAAATTTCACACCTGAACGCTCACATTCTATTAATTATACATGAAAGAATTATTACTGACCAAAATAATCGAAATTAAACTTTTTTTAAAATAAACAAGAAAAAAAATTCGGAGGTATATAGATTGCCGGTGCACCGATATAACACACATTAACAACTCTGAAATATAGCACAATGGAGCATCTGTAAATGTTTATTTATAGCATATAAATGATTTTTTGACAAACAGGATTTTGTATCTAATTTGCAAGTCGGTATAGATAACGTCTTTCAAACAGATTTATCAGTCTTTATAATTATCTCCCTTCTCGTATCTCCCAACAGATGGCGTTTACTCCATTGTATTAGAGGTCATTATCCTTTTGGATAGCCTGAGCAAAAGTAACCGGACGGGCGAGACATCAACAATTTTTATTAAAAAAATCTTTCTTTCACTTAAAATTTCATATATGGGGCATTACACCTATAATGCTAAATTACATAAAAATGGAGAGAAAAGTATACTTGTCCACTGATTTTTTTTGGGAAAATTACCTTAAAGTTTAAGAATGGTTTTTCTACTTTCATTTCAGTGTTGTGGTCACATTGTACCACATTACACACTTTAGGAAGTGCTTCCACTGTAAAGACATTGACTGGAAAAAAATATATTCTTGTTCTACAGTAATGCCATACCTTTCAAAATATCCAACTCTTAAGCAATAGCAGTTATAAGCAAAAGCAGAAACAAAAGAGAAAATTGGGACTATTTTTTCATCCTGCCATCTTTTGACATGCACCGGAAATTCATTACATGAATAGGATAATGACCCCTTTAAGCAAAGCCAACAGTTCCGGATTTCCACCAAAATTTTTTTTTTATGTTATTTAATGATTCTGTAAATAAAATAAGCGTGCAGTTTGAATATATTGCTACTCAAATAAAAATTATGACAGTTTCCAAAGATGTGGTGAATCCTTGTTTTAGCAATTTTTAACTGATAAGGACAGTAAGGGTATAATTTTTGTCTTCTGTTCAACAATTTGGGCACAACAGTCAAAATATTACCTTTTTATGACAGTACTGGTGTAATAGTTACCAAATAAGCAGAAACACATCTGATAAAAGCAACTTTTTATCAAGTGAGAGCTCATTTGAATATAGGGGGGGTTGAAAACAGTCGATTCTGTTGCTATGACGGTATGATATAAAAATTAACATTTTTCCTCACAAAAGAAAAAAACTAACTAAAAAAGCTTTTCTTAGCTGTAATGAGTGTATAAATGAACTTATTAAGTAGAAATACACCACAATGGAATTCAGGTTGAGAAGCAGAGGTCTCTTTTCTGTAGCTTAAACTTTAATAAAACTATGCACAAAGTAGAGTTTTGACTAGTTTTAAGAAAACTGACATTTAATTGTTATACAAAAAGACTCATTGGCATCTTTTCAGTCCTTTTTGCATGCCAAGTCACTGAAAAAGTAGAAAACATAACAACTGACTAGACTGATTGGTTCAAAGTACCCAAAAGCATACTAGATTCACAGACTTTACATTAAAACGACACATTGCAAATGATGCCTACCCATGCCAAATAATTACCTAGAGGCCAGAGGAATGAATAAACACTACATATTGATTAAAATACTGCTGTATAACCTTCTTTTAAGAAACAAAATGAATACATTTAATCTTTAGTTACAATTTTCAAGGTATGATACATGTTTCTGTCTAGCAATAAGTGCTGGTACATGAAATAGGATCATGGTTTACCTTTATTTAATCAATTTTTGGTCTGAAAGGTTTTATATAATACCAATAATACATTTTTATTTCATGTCACCTTAGGTTCTACCTTACTCTACTCTATAGAATTGTAAACAGTGTGCTTTTTGCAAAAATAATCACTTTTTATGATACCATAGGCCAAAAAGTCAAATTTTACTTCAGATAATGAAACAGACTATAACTATAAAACCTGAAGATATATTTTGCAGAAAAGATGTTTTCCTATAATGAGTTCTGGTACCCTTTCATAAAAAGTGCCTTACGAGTGGGATTTGTGTATTTGACCAATTTGTAAATTTTGCTCTTACAGAGGTCATTATCCTTTTGGATAGCCTGAGCAAAAGTAACCGGACGGGCGAGACATCAACAATTTTTATTAAAAAAATCTTTCTTTCACTTAAAATTTCATATATGGGGCATTACACCTATAATGCTAAATTACATAAAAATGGAGAGAAAAGTATACTTGTCCACTGATTTTTTTTGGGAAAATTACCTTAAAGTTTAAGAATGGTTTTTCTACTTTCATTTCAGTGTTGTGGTCACATTGTACCACATTACACACTTTAGGAAGTGCTTCCACTGTAAAGACATTGACTGGAAAAAAATATATTCTTGTTCTACAGTAATGCCATACCTTTCAAAATATCCAACTCTTAAGCAATAGCAGTTATAAGCAAAAGCAGAAACAAAAGAGAAAATTGGGACTATTTTTTCATCCTGCCATCTTTTGACATGCACCGGAAATTCATTACATGAATAGGATAATGACCCCTTTAAGCAAAGCCAACAGTTCCGGATTTCCACCAAAATTTTTTTTTTATGTTATTTAATGATTCTGTAAATAAAATAAGCATGCAGTTTGAATATATTGCTACTCAAATAAAAATTATGACAGTTTCCAAAGATGTGGTGAATCCTTGTTTTAGCAATTTTTAACTGATAAGGACAGTAAGGGTATAATTTTTGTCTTCTGTTCAACAATTTGGGCACAACAGTCAAAATATCACCTTTTTATGACAGTACTGGTGTAATAGTTACCAAATAAGCAGAAACACATCTGATAAAAGCAACTTTTTATCAAGTGAGAGCTCATTTGAATATAGGGGGGGTTGAAAACAGTCGATTCTGTTGCTATGACGGTATGATATAAAAATTAACATTTTTCCTCACAAAAGAAAAAAACTAACTAAAAAAGCTTTTCTTAGCTGTAATGAGTGTATAAATGAACTTATTAAGTAGAAATACACCACAATGGAATTCAGGTTGAGAAGCAGAGGTCTCTTTTCTGTAGCTTAAACTTTAATAAAACTATGCACAAAGTAGAGTTTTGACTAGTTTTAAGAAAACTGACATTTAATTGTTATACAAAAAGACTCATTGGCATCTTTTCAGTCCTTTTTGCATGCCAAGTCACTGAAAAAGTAGAAAACATAACAACTGACTAGACTGATTGGTTCAAAGTACCCAAAAGCATACTAGATTCACAGACTTTACATTAAAACGACACATTGCAAATGATGCCTACCCATGCCAAATAATTACCTAGAGGCCAGAGGAATGAATAAACACTACATATTGATTAAAATACTGCTGTATAACCTTCTTTTAAGAAACAAAATGAATACATTTAATCTTTAGTTACAATTTTCAAGGTATGATACATGTTTCTGTCTAGCAATAAGTGCTGGTACATGAAATAGGATCATGGTTTACCTTTATTTAATCAATTTTTGGTCTGAAAGGTTTTATATAATACCAATAATACATTTTTATTTCATGTCACCTTAGGTTCTACCTTACTCTACTCTATAGAATTGTAAACAGTGTGCTTTTTGCAAAAATAATCACTTTTTATGATACCATAGGCCAAAAAGTCAAATTTTACTTCAGATAATGAAACAGACTATAACTATAAAACCTGAAGATATATTTTGCAGAAAAGATGTTTTCCTATAATGAGTTCTGGTACCCTTTCATAAAAAGTGCCTTACGAGTGGGATTTGTGTATTTGACCAATTTGTAAATTTTGCTCTTACAGAGGTCATTATCCTTTTGGATAGCCTGAGCAAAAGTAACCGGACGGGCGAGACATCAACAATTTTTATTAAAAAAATCTTTCTTTCACTTAAAATTTCATATATGGGGCATTACACCTATAATGCTAAATTACATAAAAATGGAGAGAAAAGTATACTTGTCCACTGATTTTTTTTGGGAAAATTACCTTAAAGTTTAAGAATGGTTTTTCTACTTTCATTTCAGTGTTGTGGTCACATTGTACCACATTACACACTTTAGGAAGTGCTTCCACTGTAAAGACATTGACTGGAAAAAAATATATTCTTGTTCTACAGTAATGCCATACCTTTCAAAATATCCAACTCTTAAGCAATAGCAGTTATAAGCAAAAGCAGAAACAAAAGAGAAAATTGGGACTATTTTTTCATCCTGCCATCTTTTGACATGCACCGGAAATTCATTACATGAATAGGATAATGACCCCTTTAAGCAAAGCCAACAGTTCCGGATTTCCACCAAAATTTTTTTTTTATGTTATTTAATGATTCTGTAAATAAAATAAGCATGCAGTTTGAATATATTGCTACTCAAATAAAAATTATGACAGTTTCCAAAGATGTGGTGAATCCTTGTTTTAGCAATTTTTAACTGATAAGGACAGTAAGGGTATAATTTTTGTCTTCTGTTCAACAATTTGGGCACAACAGTCAAAATATCACCTTTTTATGACAGTACTGGTGTAATAGTTACCAAATAAGCAGAAACACATCTGATAAAAGCAACTTTTTATCAAGTGAGAGCTCATTTGAATATAGGGGGGGTTGAAAACAGTCGATTCTGTTGCTATGACGGTATGATATAAAAATTAACATTTTTCCTCACAAAAGAAAAAAACTAACTAAAAAAGCTTTTCTTAGCTGTAATGAGTGTATAAATGAACTTATTAAGTAGAAATACACCACAATGGAATTCAGGTTGAGAAGCAGAGGTCTCTTTTCTGTAGCTTAAACTTTAATAAAACTATGCACAAAGTAGAGTTTTGACTAGTTTTAAGAAAACTGACATTTAATTGTTATACAAAAAGACTCATTGGCATCTTTTCAGTCCTTTTTGCATGCCAAGTCACTGAAAAAGTAGAAAACATAACAACTGACTAGACTGATTGGTTCAAAGTACCCAAAAGCATACTAGATTCACAGACTTTACATTAAAACGACACATTGCAAATGATGCCTACCCATGCCAAATAATTACCTAGAGGCCAGAGGAATGAATAAACACTACATATTGATTAAAATACTGCTGTATAACCTTCTTTTAAGAAACAAAATGAATACATTTAATCTTTAGTTACAATTTTCAAGGTATGATACATGTTTCTGTCTAGCAATAAGTGCTGGTACATGAAATAGGATCATGGTTTACCTTTATTTAATCAATTTTTGGTCTGAAAGGTTTTATATAATACCAATAATACATTTTTATTTCATGTCACCTTAGGTTCTACCTTACTCTACTCTATAGAATTGTAAACAGTGTGCTTTTTGCAAAAATAATCACTTTTTATGATACCATAGGCCAAAAAGTCAAATTTTACTTCAGATAATGAAACAGACTATAACTATAAAACCTGAAGATATATTTTGCAGAAAAGATGTTTTCCTATAATGAGTTCTGGTACCCTTTCATAAAAAGTGCCTTACGAGTGGGATTTGTGTATTTGACCAATTTGTAAATTTTGCTCTTACAGAGGTCATTATCCTTTTGGATAGCCTGAGCAAAAGTAACCGGACGGGCGAGACATCAACAATTTTTATTAAAAAAATCTTTCTTTCACTTAAAATTTCATATATGGGGCATTACACCTATAATGCTAAATTACATAAAAATGGAGAGAAAAGTATACTTGTCCACTGATTTTTTTTGGGAAAATTACCTTAAAGTTTAAGAATGGTTTTTCTACTTTCATTTCAGTGTTGTGGTCACATTGTACCACATTACACACTTTAGGAAGTGCTTCCACTGTAAAGACATTGACTGGAAAAAAATATATTCTTGTTCTACAGTAATGCCATACCTTTCAAAATATCCAACTCTTAAGCAATAGCAGTTATAAGCAAAAGCAGAAACAAAAGAGAAAATTGGGACTATTTTTTCATCCTGCCATCTTTTGACATGCACCGGAAATTCATTACATGAATAGGATAATGACCCCTTTAAGCAAAGCCAACAGTTCCGGATTTCCACCAAAATTTTTTTTTTATGTTATTTAATGATTCTGTAAATAAAATAAGCATGCAGTTTGAATATATTGCTACTCAAATAAAAATTATGACAGTTTCCAAAGATGTGGTGAATCCTTGTTTTAGCAATTTTTAACTGATAAGGACAGTAAGGGTATAATTTTTGTCTTCTGTTCAACAATTTGGGCACAACAGTCAAAATATCACCTTTTTATGACAGTACTGGTGTAATAGTTACCAAATAAGCAGAAACACATCTGATAAAAGCAACTTTTTATCAAGTGAGAGCTCATTTGAATATAGGGGGGGTTGAAAACAGTCGATTCTGTTGCTATGACGGTATGATATAAAAATTAACATTTTTCCTCACAAAAGAAAAAAACTAACTAAAAAAGCTTTTCTTAGCTGTAATGAGTGTATAAATGAACTTATTAAGTAGAAATACACCACAATGGAATTCAGGTTGAGAAGCAGAGGTCTCTTTTCTGTAGCTTAAACTTTAATAAAACTATGCACAAAGTAGAGTTTTGACTAGTTTTAAGAAAACTGACATTTAATTGTTATACAAAAAGACTCATTGGCATCTTTTCAGTCCTTTTTGCATGCCAAGTCACTGAAAAAGTAGAAAACATAACAACTGACTAGACTGATTGGTTCAAAGTACCCAAAAGCATACTAGATTCACAGACTTTACATTAAAACGACACATTGCAAATGATGCCTACCCATGCCAAATAATTACCTAGAGGCCAGAGGAATGAATAAACACTACATATTGATTAAAATACTGCTGTATAACCTTCTTTTAAGAAACAAAATGAATACATTTAATCTTTAGTTACAATTTTCAAGGTATGATACATGTTTCTGTCTAGCAATAAGTGCTGGTACATGAAATAGGATCATGGTTTACCTTTATTTAATCAATTTTTGGTCTGAAAGGTTTTATATAATACCAATAATACATTTTTATTTCATGTCACCTTAGGTTCTACCTTACTCTACTCTATAGAATTGTAAACAGTGTGCTTTTTGCAAAAATAATCACTTTTTATGATACCATAGGCCAAAAAGTCAAATTTTACTTCAGATAATGAAACAGACTATAACTATAAAACCTGAAGATATATTTTGCAGAAAAGATGTTTTCCTATAATGAGTTCTGGTACCCTTTCATAAAAAGTGCCTTACGAGTGGGATTTGTGTATTTGACCAATTTGTAAATTTTGCTCTTACAGAGGTCATTATCCTTTTGGATAGCCTGAGCAAAAGTAACCGGACGGGCGAGACATCAACAATTTTTATTAAAAAAATCTTTCTTTCACTTAAAATTTCATATATGGGGCATTACACCTATAATGCTAAATTACATAAAAATGGAGAGAAAAGTATACTTGTCCACTGATTTTTTTTGGGAAAATTACCTTAAAGTTTAAGAATGGTTTTTCTACTTTCATTTCAGTGTTGTGGTCACATTGTACCACATTACACACTTTAGGAAGTGCTTCCACTGTAAAGACATTGACTGGAAAAAAATATATTCTTGTTCTACAGTAATGCCATACCTTTCAAAATATCCAACTCTTAAGCAATAGCAGTTATAAGCAAAAGCAGAAACAAAAGAGAAAATTGGGACTATTTTTTCATCCTGCCATCTTTTGACATGCACCGGAAATTCATTACATGAATAGGATAATGACCCCTTTAAGCAAAGCCAACAGTTCCGGATTTCCACCAAAATTTTTTTTTTATGTTATTTAATGATTCTGTAAATAAAATAAGCATGCAGTTTGAATATATTGCTACTCAAATAAAAATTATGACAGTTTCCAAAGATGTGGTGAATCCTTGTTTTAGCAATTTTTAACTGATAAGGACAGTAAGGGTATAATTTTTGTCTTCTGTTCAACAATTTGGGCACAACAGTCAAAATATCACCTTTTTATGACAGTACTGGTGTAATAGTTACCAAATAAGCAGAAACACATCTGATAAAAGCAACTTTTTATCAAGTGAGAGCTCATTTGAATATAGGGGGGGTTGAAAACAGTCGATTCTGTTGCTATGACGGTATGATATAAAAATTAACATTTTTCCTCACAAAAGAAAAAAACTAACTAAAAAAGCTTTTCTTAGCTGTAATGAGTGTATAAATGAACTTATTAAGTAGAAATACACCACAATGGAATTCAGGTTGAGAAGCAGAGGTCTCTTTTCTGTAGCTTAAACTTTAATAAAACTATGCACAAAGTAGAGTTTTGACTAGTTTTAAGAAAACTGACATTTAATTGTTATACAAAAAGACTCATTGGCATCTTTTCAGTCCTTTTTGCATGCCAAGTCACTGAAAAAGTAGAAAACATAACAACTGACTAGACTGATTGGTTCAAAGTACCCAAAAGCATACTAGATTCACAGACTTTACATTAAAACGACACATTGCAAATGATGCCTACCCATGCCAAATAATTACCTAGAGGCCAGAGGAATGAATAAACACTACATATTGATTAAAATACTGCTGTATAACCTTCTTTTAAGAAACAAAATGAATACATTTAATCTTTAGTTACAATTTTCAAGGTATGATACATGTTTCTGTCTAGCAATAAGTGCTGGTACATGAAATAGGATCATGGTTTACCTTTATTTAATCAATTTTTGGTCTGAAAGGTTTTATATAATACCAATAATACATTTTTATTTCATGTCACCTTAGGTTCTACCTTACTCTACTCTATAGAATTGTAAACAGTGTGCTTTTTGCAAAAATAATCACTTTTTATGATACCATAGGCCAAAAAGTCAAATTTTACTTCAGATAATGAAACAGACTATAACTATAAAACCTGAAGATATATTTTGCAGAAAAGATGTTTTCCTATAATGAGTTCTGGTACCCTTTCATAAAAAGTGCCTTACGAGTGGGATTTGTGTATTTGACCAATTTGTAAATTTTGCTCTTACAGAGGTCATTATCCTTTTGGATAGCCTGAGCAAAAGTAACCGGACGGGCGAGACATCAACAATTTTTATTAAAAAAATCTTTCTTTCACTTAAAATTTCATATATGGGGCATTACACCTATAATGCTAAATTACATAAAAATGGAGAGAAAAGTATACTTGTCCACTGATTTTTTTTGGGAAAATTACCTTAAAGTTTAAGAATGGTTTTTCTACTTTCATTTCAGTGTTGTGGTCACATTGTACCACATTACACACTTTAGGAAGTGCTTCCACTGTAAAGACATTGACTGGAAAAAAATATATTCTTGTTCTACAGTAATGCCATACCTTTCAAAATATCCAACTCTTAAGCAATAGCAGTTATAAGCAAAAGCAGAAACAAAAGAGAAAATTGGGACTATTTTTTCATCCTGCCATCTTTTGACATGCACCGGAAATTCATTACATGAATAGGATAATGACCCCTTTAAGCAAAGCCAACAGTTCCGGATTTCCACCAAAATTTTTTTTTTATGTTATTTAATGATTCTGTAAATAAAATAAGCATGCAGTTTGAATATATTGCTACTCAAATAAAAATTATGACAGTTTCCAAAGATGTGGTGAATCCTTGTTTTAGCAATTTTTAACTGATAAGGACAGTAAGGGTATAATTTTTGTCTTCTGTTCAACAATTTGGGCACAACAGTCAAAATATCACCTTTTTATGACAGTACTGGTGTAATAGTTACCAAATAAGCAGAAACACATCTGATAAAAGCAACTTTTTATCAAGTGAGAGCTCATTTGAATATAGGGGGGGTTGAAAACAGTCGATTCTGTTGCTATGACGGTATGATATAAAAATTAACATTTTTCCTCACAAAAGAAAAAAACTAACTAAAAAAGCTTTTCTTAGCTGTAATGAGTGTATAAATGAACTTATTAAGTAGAAATACACCACAATGGAATTCAGGTTGAGAAGCAGAGGTCTCTTTTCTGTAGCTTAAACTTTAATAAAACTATGCACAAAGTAGAGTTTTGACTAGTTTTAAGAAAACTGACATTTAATTGTTATACAAAAAGACTCATTGGCATCTTTTCAGTCCTTTTTGCATGCCAAGTCACTGAAAAAGTAGAAAACATAACAACTGACTAGACTGATTGGTTCAAAGTACCCAAAAGCATACTAGATTCACAGACTTTACATTAAAACGACACATTGCAAATGATGCCTACCCATGCCAAATAATTACCTAGAGGCCAGAGGAATGAATAAACACTACATATTGATTAAAATACTGCTGTATAACCTTCTTTTAAGAAACAAAATGAATACATTTAATCTTTAGTTACAATTTTCAAGGTATGATACATGTTTCTGTCTAGCAATAAGTGCTGGTACATGAAATAGGATCATGGTTTACCTTTATTTAATCAATTTTTGGTCTGAAAGGTTTTATATAATACCAATAATACATTTTTATTTCATGTCACCTTAGGTTCTACCTTACTCTACTCTATAGAATTGTAAACAGTGTGCTTTTTGCAAAAATAATCACTTTTTATGATACCATAGGCCAAAAAGTCAAATTTTACTTCAGATAATGAAACAGACTATAACTATAAAACCTGAAGATATATTTTGCAGAAAAGATGTTTTCCTATAATGAGTTCTGGTACCCTTTCATAAAAAGTGCCTTACGAGTGGGATTTGTGTATTTGACCAATTTGTAAATTTTGCTCTTACAGAGGTCATTATCCTTTTGGATAGCCTGAGCAAAAGTAACCGGACGGGCGAGACATCAACAATTTTTATTAAAAAAATCTTTCTTTCACTTAAAATTTCATATATGGGGCATTACACCTATAATGCTAAATTACATAAAAATGGAGAGAAAAGTATACTTGTCCACTGATTTTTTTTGGGAAAATTACCTTAAAGTTTAAGAATGGTTTTTCTACTTTCATTTCAGTGTTGTGGTCACATTGTACCACATTACACACTTTAGGAAGTGCTTCCACTGTAAAGACATTGACTGGAAAAAAATATATTCTTGTTCTACAGTAATGCCATACCTTTCAAAATATCCAACTCTTAAGCAATAGCAGTTATAAGCAAAAGCAGAAACAAAAGAGAAAATTGGGACTATTTTTTCATCCTGCCATCTTTTGACATGCACCGGAAATTCATTACATGAATAGGATAATGACCCCTTTAAGCAAAGCCAACAGTTCCGGATTTCCACCAAAATTTTTTTTTTATGTTATTTAATGATTCTGTAAATAAAATAAGCATGCAGTTTGAATATATTGCTACTCAAATAAAAATTATGACAGTTTCCAAAGATGTGGTGAATCCTTGTTTTAGCAATTTTTAACTGATAAGGACAGTAAGGGTATAATTTTTGTCTTCTGTTCAACAATTTGGGCACAACAGTCAAAATATCACCTTTTTATGACAGTACTGGTGTAATAGTTACCAAATAAGCAGAAACACATCTGATAAAAGCAACTTTTTATCAAGTGAGAGCTCATTTGAATATAGGGGGGGTTGAAAACAGTCGATTCTGTTGCTATGACGGTATGATATAAAAATTAACATTTTTCCTCACAAAAGAAAAAAACTAACTAAAAAAGCTTTTCTTAGCTGTAATGAGTGTATAAATGAACTTATTAAGTAGAAATACACCACAATGGAATTCAGGTTGAGAAGCAGAGGTCTCTTTTCTGTAGCTTAAACTTTAATAAAACTATGCACAAAGTAGAGTTTTGACTAGTTTTAAGAAAACTGACATTTAATTGTTATACAAAAAGACTCATTGGCATCTTTTCAGTCCTTTTTGCATGCCAAGTCACTGAAAAAGTAGAAAACATAACAACTGACTAGACTGATTGGTTCAAAGTACCCAAAAGCATACTAGATTCACAGACTTTACATTAAAACGACACATTGCAAATGATGCCTACCCATGCCAAATAATTACCTAGAGGCCAGAGGAATGAATAAACACTACATATTGATTAAAATACTGCTGTATAACCTTCTTTTAAGAAACAAAATGAATACATTTAATCTTTAGTTACAATTTTCAAGGTATGATACATGTTTCTGTCTAGCAATAAGTGCTGGTACATGAAATAGGATCATGGTTTACCTTTATTTAATCAATTTTTGGTCTGAAAGGTTTTATATAATACCAATAATACATTTTTATTTCATGTCACCTTAGGTTCTACCTTACTCTACTCTATAGAATTGTAAACAGTGTGCTTTTTGCAAAAATAATCACTTTTTATGATACCATAGGCCAAAAAGTCAAATTTTACTTCAGATAATGAAACAGACTATAACTATAAAACCTGAAGATATATTTTGCAGAAAAGATGTTTTCCTATAATGAGTTCTGGTACCCTTTCATAAAAAGTGCCTTACGAGTGGGATTTGTGTATTTGACCAATTTGTAAATTTTGCTCTTACAGAGGTCATTATCCTTTTGGATAGCCTGAGCAAAAGTAACCGGACGGGCGAGACATCAACAATTTTTATTAAAAAAATCTTTCTTTCACTTAAAATTTCATATATGGGGCATTACACCTATAATGCTAAATTACATAAAAATGGAGAGAAAAGTATACTTGTCCACTGATTTTTTTTGGGAAAATTACCTTAAAGTTTAAGAATGGTTTTTCTACTTTCATTTCAGTGTTGTGGTCACATTGTACCACATTACACACTTTAGGAAGTGCTTCCACTGTAAAGACATTGACTGGAAAAAAATATATTCTTGTTCTACAGTAATGCCATACCTTTCAAAATATCCAACTCTTAAGCAATAGCAGTTATAAGCAAAAGCAGAAACAAAAGAGAAAATTGGGACTATTTTTTCATCCTGCCATCTTTTGACATGCACCGGAAATTCATTACATGAATAGGATAATGACCCCTTTAAGCAAAGCCAACAGTTCCGGATTTCCACCAAAATTTTTTTTTTATGTTATTTAATGATTCTGTAAATAAAATAAGCATGCAGTTTGAATATATTGCTACTCAAATAAAAATTATGACAGTTTCCAAAGATGTGGTGAATCCTTGTTTTAGCAATTTTTAACTGATAAGGACAGTAAGGGTATAATTTTTGTCTTCTGTTCAACAATTTGGGCACAACAGTCAAAATATCACCTTTTTATGACAGTACTGGTGTAATAGTTACCAAATAAGCAGAAACACATCTGATAAAAGCAACTTTTTATCAAGTGAGAGCTCATTTGAATATAGGGGGGGTTGAAAACAGTCGATTCTGTTGCTATGACGGTATGATATAAAAATTAACATTTTTCCTCACAAAAGAAAAAAACTAACTAAAAAAGCTTTTCTTAGCTGTAATGAGTGTATAAATGAACTTATTAAGTAGAAATACACCACAATGGAATTCAGGTTGAGAAGCAGAGGTCTCTTTTCTGTAGCTTAAACTTTAATAAAACTATGCACAAAGTAGAGTTTTGACTAGTTTTAAGAAAACTGACATTTAATTGTTATACAAAAAGACTCATTGGCATCTTTTCAGTCCTTTTTGCATGCCAAGTCACTGAAAAAGTAGAAAACATAACAACTGACTAGACTGATTGGTTCAAAGTACCCAAAAGCATACTAGATTCACAGACTTTACATTAAAACGACACATTGCAAATGATGCCTACCCATGCCAAATAATTACCTAGAGGCCAGAGGAATGAATAAACACTACATATTGATTAAAATACTGCTGTATAACCTTCTTTTAAGAAACAAAATGAATACATTTAATCTTTAGTTACAATTTTCAAGGTATGATACATGTTTCTGTCTAGCAATAAGTGCTGGTACATGAAATAGGATCATGGTTTACCTTTATTTAATCAATTTTTGGTCTGAAAGGTTTTATATAATACCAATAATACATTTTTATTTCATGTCACCTTAGGTTCTACCTTACTCTACTCTATAGAATTGTAAACAGTGTGCTTTTTGCAAAAATAATCACTTTTTATGATACCATAGGCCAAAAAGTCAAATTTTACTTCAGATAATGAAACAGACTATAACTATAAAACCTGAAGATATATTTTGCAGAAAAGATGTTTTCCTATAATGAGTTCTGGTACCCTTTCATAAAAAGTGCCTTACGAGTGGGATTTGTGTATTTGACCAATTTGTAAATTTTGCTCTTACAGAGGTCATTATCCTTTTGGATAGCCTGAGCAAAAGTAACCGGACGGGCGAGACATCAACAATTTTTATTAAAAAAATCTTTCTTTCACTTAAAATTTCATATATGGGGCATTACACCTATAATGCTAAATTACATAAAAATGGAGAGAAAAGTATACTTGTCCACTGATTTTTTTTGGGAAAATTACCTTAAAGTTTAAGAATGGTTTTTCTACTTTCATTTCAGTGTTGTGGTCACATTGTACCACATTACACACTTTAGGAAGTGCTTCCACTGTAAAGACATTGACTGGAAAAAAATATATTCTTGTTCTACAGTAATGCCATACCTTTCAAAATATCCAACTCTTAAGCAATAGCAGTTATAAGCAAAAGCAGAAACAAAAGAGAAAATTGGGACTATTTTTTCATCCTGCATATTTTGACATGCACCGGAAATTCATTACCTGAATAGGATAATGACCCCTTTAAAGCAAAGCCAACAGTTCCGGATTTCCACCAAAATTTTTTTTTTATGTTATTTAATGATTCTGTAAATAAAATAAGCATGCAGTTTGAATATATTGCTACTCAAATAAAAATTATGACAGTTTCCAAAGATGTGGTGAATCCTTGTTTTAGCAATTTTTAACTGATAAGGACAGTAAGGGTATAATTTTTGTCTTCTGTTCAACAATTTGGGCACAACAGTCAAAATATCACCTTTTTATGACAGTACTGGTGTAATAGTTACCAAATAAGCAGAAACACATCTGATAAAAGCAACTTTTTATCAAGTGAGAGCTCATTTGAATATAGGGGGGGTTGAAAACAGTACGATTCTGTTGCTATGACGGTATGATATAAAAATTAACATTTTTCCTCACAAAAGAAAAAAACTAACTAAAAAAGCTTTTCTTAGCTGTAATGAGTGTATAAATGAACTTATTAAGTAGAAATACACCACAATGGAATTCAGGTTGAGAAGCAGAGGTCTCTTTTCTGTAGCTTAAACTTTAATAAAACTATGCACAAAGTAGAGTTTTGACTAGTTTTAAGAAACTGACATTTAATTGTTATACAAAAAGACTCATTGGCATCTTTTCAGTCCTTTTTGCATGCCAAGTCACTGAAAAAGTAGAAAACATAGCAACTGACTAGACTGATTGGTTCAAAGTACCCAAAAGCATACTAGATTCACAGACTTTACATTAAAAACGACACATTGCAAATGATGCCTACCCATGCCAAATAATTACCTAGAGGCCAGAGGAATGAATAAACACTACATATTGATTAAAATACTGCTGTATAACCTTCTTTTAAGAAACCAAAATGAATACATTTAATCTTTAGTTACAATTTTCAAGGTATGATACATGTTTCTGTCTAGCAATAAGTGCTGGTACATGAAATAGGATCATGGTTTACCTTTATTTAATCAATTTTTGGTCTGAAAGGTTTTATATAATACCAATAATACATTTTTATTTCATGTCACCTTAGGTTCTACCTTACTCTACTCTATAGAATTGTAAACAGTGTGCTTTTTGCAAAAATAATCACTTTTTATGATACCATAGGCCAAAAAGTCAAATTTTACTTCAGATAATGAAACAGACTATAACTATAAAACCTGAAGATATATTTTGCAGAAAAGATGTTTTCCTATAATGAGTTCTGGTACCCTTTCATAAAAAGTGCCTTACGAGTGGGATTTGTGTATTTGACCAATTTGTAAATTTTGCTCTTACAGAGGTCATTATCCTTTTGGATAGCCTGAGCAAAAGTAACCGGACGGGCGAGACATCAACAATTTTTATTAAAAAAATCTTTCTTTCACTTCAAAATTTCATATATGGGGCATTACACCTATAATGCTAAATTACATAAAAATGAGAGAAAAGTATACTTGTCCACTGATTTTTTTTGGGAAAATTACCTTAAAGTTTAAGAATGGTTTTTCTACTTTCATTTCAGTGTTGTGGTCACATTGTACCACATTACACACTTTAGGAAGTGCTTCCACTGTAAAGACATTGACTGGAAAAAAATATATTCTTGTTCTACAGTAATGCCATACCTTCAAAATATCCAACTCTTAAGCAATAGCAGTTATAAGCAAAAGCAGAAACAAAAGAGAAAATTGGACTATTTTTTCATCCTGCCATCTTTTGACATGCACCGGAAATTCATTACATGAATAGGATAATGACCCCTTTAAGCAAAGCCAACAGTTCCGGATTTCCACAAAATTTTTTTTTTATGTTATTTAATGATTCTGTAAATAAAATAAGCATGCAGTTTGAATATATTGCTACTCAAATAAAAATTATGACAGTTTCCAAAGATGTGGTGAATCCTTGTTTTAGCAATTTTTAACTGATAAGGACAGTAAGGGTATAATTTTTGTCTTCTGTTCAACAATTTGGGCACAACAGTCAAAATATCACCTTTTTATGACAGTACTGGTGTAATAGTTACCAAATAAGCAGAAACACATCTGATAAAAGCAACTTTTTATCAAGTGAGAGCTCATTTGAATATAGGGGGGGTTGAAAACAGTCGATTCTGTTGCTATGACGGTATGATATAAAAATTAACATTTTTCCTCACAAAAGAAAAAAACTAACTAAAAAAGCTTTTCTTAGCTGTAATGAGTGTATAAATGAACTTATTAAGTAGAAATACACCACAATGGAATTCAGGGTGAGAAGCAGAGGTCTCTTTTCTGTAGCTTTAAACTTTAATAAAACTATGCACAAAGTAGAGTTTTGACTAGTTTTAAGAAAACTGACATTTAATTGTTATACAAAAAGACTCATTGGCATCTTTTCAGTCCTTTTTGCATGCCAAGTCACTGAAAAAGTAGAAAACATAACAACTGACTAGACTGATTGGTTCAAAGTACCCAAAAGCATACTAGATTCACAGACTTTACATTAAAACGACACATTGCAAATGATGCCTACCCATGCCAAATAATTACCTAGAGGCCAGAGGAATGAATAAACACTACATATTGATTAAAATACTGCTGTATAACCTTCTTTTAAGAAACAAAATGAATACATTTAATCTTTAGTTACAATTTTCAAGGTATGAATACATGTTTCTGTCTAGCAATAAGTGCTGGTACATGAAATAGGATCATGGTTACCTTTATTTAATCAATTTTTGGTCTGAAAGGTATTATATAATACCAATAATACATTTTTATTTCATGTCACCTTAGGTTCTACCTTACTCTACTCTATAGAATTGTAAACAGTGTGCTTTTTGCAAAAATAATCACTTTTATGATACCATAGGCCAAAAAGTCAAATTTTACTTCAGATAATGAAACAGACTATAACTATAAAACCTGAAGATATATTTTGCAGAAAAGATGTTTTCCTATAATGAGTTCTGGTACCCTTTCATAAAAAGTGCCTTACGAGTGGATTTGTGTATTTGACCAATTTGTAAATTTTGCTCTTACAGAGGTCATTATCCTTTTGGATAGCCTGAGCAAAAGTAACCGGACGGGCGAGACATCAACAATTTTTATTAAAAAAATCTTTCTTTCACTTAAAATTTCATATATGGGGCATTACACCTATAATGCTAAATTACATCAATACCAAAATGATAGGAAAAGTATACTTGTCCACTGATTTTTTTGGGAACATTACCTTAAAGTTTAAGAATGGTTTTTCTACTTTCATTTCAGTGTTGTGGTCACATTGTACCACATTACACACTTTAGGAAGTGCTTCCACTGTAAAGACATTGACTGAAAAAAATATATTCTTGTTCTACAGTAATGCCATACCTTTCAAAATATCCAACTCTTAAGCAATAGCAGTTATAAGCAAAAGCAGAAACAAAAGAGAAAATTGGGACTATTTTTTCATCCTGCCATCTTTTGACATGCACCGGAAATTCATTACATGAATAGGATAATGACCCCTTTAAGCAAAGCCAACAGTTCCGGATTTCCACCAAAATTTTTTTTTTATGTTATTTAATGATTCTGTAAATAAATAAGCATGCAGTTTGAATATATTGCTACTCAAATAAAAATTATGACAGTTTCCAAAGATGTGGTGAATCCTTGTTT